>OY829915.1:265737325-266337325 GCA_963691935.1 Nephrotoma guestfalica | reverse complement strand
AATCAGAAGTACCAAGTTTATTGGTTTCTAGAACAATGTTCTTAAACCAATGAAACAATTGAAGGTCAATTCGGATGATAATTTACTTTCAAATCGTTCATTACGAATTTTAATGTTCAATGGTTTTGTGCCAATTCTGGATTAGCATAAATTCAGCCACTATATTTTATGAATGGCAATGAATTTTTCTGATCGGAATGCAATCAGAACTGCCAAATTCATTCACTATATTTGTTGGGTTGAAATGCACATATATGATAGGAATATGCAATCAGAAGTGCCACGTATATTGGTTTAGAAAACACTTTATGTGAGATAATCGTCCATTCAACGGTCTTTGTTGTTCAATGGAATTGGTTCAATTTTTGATTAGCACAAATTCAGCCACTATATTTTTTGAATGGCAATGAACATTCCTGATAGAAATATGCAACCAGAGGTGCCGAGTTTATTGGTTTCTATGTAGAACACTTTATATAAAAAAATCGTTCATCCAACGGTATTTGTTGTTCAATGGAATTGGGCCAATTCTGGATTAGCAAAAACTTATTCACTATATTGTTCGGATGGAAATGGGCATACGTGATAGGAATATTCTATTAAAAGTGCCGAGTTCATTGGTTTCTAGAACGCTTTATATCAGAAAATCGTTCATTCAACGGTCTTTGTTGTCCAATGTAATTTAACGTAAATTGTAACGTGACTAATACGAATATGCAATCAGAAGTGCCAAGTTCATTGGTTTCTAGAACACTTTATATCAAAAAATTGTATCCAACGGTCCTTGTTGTTCAATGGAATTGGGCTAATAGCACAAATTCAGTCACTACGTTTTTCAGATAACAATCTACATGCCTGATATGAATATGTTATCAGAAGTGTCAAGTTTATTGGATTCTAGAACTCTTTATTTCTAATACTTAATTTGTTGTTCGACACAAATATTATTGAATGGTACATGTATTTCATGTTGAATATAGTATCTTTAAGGGTTGTTTTGTTTTCTTCAAATTATGACTGAAATTCTATGAAAATTTTATTTTTATGATATGCACAAATTTACTAAATTAGCCGCCTTTCGAATATGTTTTTAGCTCCTGGACTAATTTTCCCTCGTCAGTACTAATTAGTACAAATTGACCTGAATCGGTAAAGTTATACGCAAAGTTTGATTTTGAAATTGGAAAGGTTCCCTGCTGCTGTTACCCACACTTTAATATAAAATAAATTAATGTAAAAACTAAATTCCAGAAAATAAACCGTACGTCGAACTCGTATCAACATAGAAATTCATTATATCTCACTTATACTTTTTATGATACATCCACCGCCATGTGTCCGCCAATTGTCTTAATTTGTCTCTTTAATCGTATTAAACATAATCGGATTGTAGTACTATTATTACAGATGTATCAAGAAAAAAAATAATGCGACTTGTATTACGTTGCATTACTCCAAAAGATTTCCTCATAGAAAGTGTGAACTAGCCTGAATTGAATTTAGAAGATATTCGACCAAATGCACATCAAATTTTTGTAAAACCAAATACTCGCAATTTAGGTACATTCCTATAATAAAAGTAAGTTCAGTTTTAGCGGCAACTTTTAAAAATCTCCTAATTTTGGGATATACTCAAAAATATTTTAAAATTAATTCAGTAACTATTAATTTGAAACAATAAATCCGTTTTACTGTGTACTAAAAACTGTTAAAATTGTTATTATTTTGTTTATATTGTATTCATCTATAATTACATATACTATTTTTATTTTTTAGTTTCAGCTGAACCAAACAAAAACTATAAAAAGGATAAAAATTAATCTCAAGGGTGCCGTAATTATGTCAATTTATTTAAATTGACTAAAACGTAATAATAATAATAGTTATAGCCATGTTGATAGTACAGTTGTATTGTACTACTTTTCATTATTAGTTTAATGTATCGTTGGCCGCAGAGTGATAGTTAAAATCCGCTGAGCAAAAATGTATTTATGTATTAATTACAATAGGCATCGACGACAAACGATTGTAAACAGGACGACCAAGACACAGACATTTTAAAATGTGTTAATAGAAACCGCGATGCTTTGTTTTATTATAATTATACTCGTAAACATAATATTGATTTCTGACATATTTTGTCAAGATACATATATGTAAACTCACATTCTTCTTTGCTTTTATTTGTTGATATATTCCATAATTTTATAGGTGAAAGTGGCTACATAAAATTGAACAATGCAAAATTTAAAATAAGAAAATGCAATAAAATTTAAAATATATAAATTTCTAACATTTGTTTCTTTAATTTACTTGCAGAAATCTTACTTGCATGAACATAAATCACCATAATTTTGTCCTAGAGTTTTAAGAAACATTATTGTCTAAATTTCCTGTAGTTGGACCATATATATTAGCGCTTCTCAAGCAGAATCCCAAAGGTGAAATAAGTTCCCATTGCCCCGGGATATCAATTACATTGTGCAGCAATTTTGTTTAGAGTTTCCTATTTCTCCTTCTAACCGACCTCTCTCTAACCGAGATCAAATTGAGAATTTGTTGACTACCTAGTGATGGTGGATGAATTTATAAACTTTGGGAAACTTAACGGAGGGTAAATCTGCAGAATCTCTATATAATCTATCGAACGCCCGAATAAATTCGACATAATATATTCTTATTTGTTACGGTATAAAGCTTTTTAAGTCATCAGCGAAGAGTAAAACCCATGGAACGATGATGAATATGCATGTTGCCATCAACGTTAGAAATATTTGAAAAACCTATGTGTTAATTTTGTGCTAAGAGCCAAAATCAAAATCAATCGAGAAGCCAAAGGAATACCGGCATTATTAAGCGTTGTGCTTTACAGAGATTAATCACAAGCTTATCTGAAGTATTAGTATGATTTTGAAATTTTATTATTTGTAACATATATGTGTACATTATACATACAGGAGACATCTGAGGTCCAAAATAATTCCTTTATAAATAATATTCTATAAAATTTAAAATAAACAAACAAATTGTTGTTTATTTGTTGTAACATGTTTTATATTTTCATCTTGGTGGTAAAATTTACCGTTAGGCAAATTATAGGGGTGGTCTTGAACTAACCAATGAAATGTAATTAATTTATGATAAATTTTAGTCCAGGAACCATCCCGATATCATAGCTACATCAAAAGATACAATTTTGGCGGTTCAAGTTTCATTATAAGCTAAATCGACCACTCATTCCTCGAAAACGTTGACTGTTATAAAATATATTACAAATTATGGTATAGGATTCATTGAGGCGGGCTATTTAGTCGATGCAGGTTTAATCTCACTCAAATAAATATTATTGAAATAAAATGTATTTTTCAGTAGTCTCCAAATTTTGTAAAAATCGATTAAATTTAATTTTAATTTTTTCATCTAAACGTAATTTTTTGAAAACGAAATAAAAATAAAATATGTCTTGCATGTAGATATGAACAGATAACACCGCGTAAAACTAAAATCTCTATTACGTTATGGATGAACTGTGGCCCTGCTGTGTGTAATAAAAGAAGTGAACATTTCGGTTCCACTTATCTTATGTTCGTATATGTAAGATTTAGTTTAACTTCAACAGATTACTACGGTTTAGCACCCGTTTTGTCCAGATTTAAAACTAGATCAACCACCGCGTTTCTATCTTGATATCCTTTAATGAAATTTTACCAATAAAAAAATGTATAGATCTCAAAAATGTCTTAGAGGATTAAATTTTTACTTTACGAATTTACAGTAGCCTAACCAAACTTAACCTCGTCTGTTACCAATATTCTAAACGATCGCTCTATTATTTAGAATATTAGTAACATACTAGGTTAAGTTTGGTAAGGCTACTATCCCAGAGTATCCTAGAACCATACGGATTGAAGCATTAACATATTAATTTTAAAGTCGGGGCATGTTTTAATCGTGAGATAGTGTAGGGCGATATATTCAAATAATTGTTTATTTACTAGCCAAAACCGAAGGACGAAAAATAAGAAAGATATTACCGGACTCTAAAATAGTGAGATAATGTCCAGGTGGTCCTAATCGTCCAGAATAATTCAACTTATGATTTTCGTACGATTACTTGCCTTTACTTGCTTCATTTATGTTAAGATAAAAATATACCCCCACCTTACTTAAAAAATTAAAATATTACTAGCTATGAATTGAGTAGCGTGATAGGTAAATTTCACTTTTTTAAAAAGACATAATACAAATACAAAATGTTCGATTTTATTTTACGCTTATTAAAATGCCAGCTATATATAGGCAGTCGATACTTCTCGAATGAAATACAAATAACAAAAATTTTAAGATGAAGGCAACTCGAAAACTTTTGACTTTATATTTTATATGTTCAAACATAAAAAATTGCCTAATCTTTAAATATTTCAATTCACTAAACATACCAGAATACTAATTTTTCTTGTTTTTGTCTTATCTATGAAGAAAATATTTTTTCCCTATAATTTCTGTTGATTTTTCAATATTTTCCATGAAAATTTAATAAAACGAGCAAAAAATAATACAAAAATAGAAAAAACAATAAATTTATTTATGAAACTAGCAAAAAATAGAATAAAACTAGCTCTTCTTCTCTGCTTGTTGAAAAAAATGAGAAATCGTGATAGCTAGAAGGATTTGTATCGAGTACTAGACAAATTTTAAAGAAAACTCGTAATTCTGCTTTTTTAGATTTTTTTCGGTTGAGAAAGAAGGTGGAATTCATTGAAAATGGAGAGCTAAAGAAACACAAAAGATAAGAATTTTTATAAAAACACTGAAACAAAAAAGAAATAAAGAAACTTTTGTTGAATAAAGCTTTTTGATCATTTTAATTTTGATTATTTCTAGTTATCAATTTATAAAACTATGTGGAAGAAAACCGATATCTAGACTATGTATTAAACTTGGCGTACAATTTATTTTAACGAATGAGCTGAAAATATTAAAATTAACCAATATCAATAATAGGGTGTTTGCCACTATTTTTGCCAATGGAATGAATCCACCCCTCATCTTGGCGGGAAACTAAATCGAACTACAGGGGTGTATATAAATAATTGGACATGCTGGAGTTGGAAAAATAAAAAAGAAATTGTTTAGTCAACATTAGAAACAGCTGGGCAAAACTTAACTTACTTTTCAATTATAACATACTTTATAATTAATCAGTTAAACCTCATATCTTTCGTTCATTCTATTCGAACGTATTTTATTATATTTTTAAAAAAATTTATACAAATTTTGTTTTCATTATACTTTTCTCTTTATTTCTTTTTTGTTAGTTAAGTTAAAATATTTCTTGAACTGTTTTCATACCAAATTAAATACTACATGTTATTCAATATCCACGTACTACCAAGATAAGAGTCAACCGACAACCAATGCATTGTAAATATGGTTGCCGAGTATTTTCAGTGACTTTAAAGACAATGTTCCAGTATCGCCAAAACTAACTGATTGTGAATCTAATCTGAACAGAAACATACCAAACCTATCAAACAATGAAATATTACAACCTTTACAGTCATTTAGTGATGGTTGCGGAACTGATAAAATACCATAAACTATTCTAAAAATGTTCGGAAACGAACCGGTCGAACCAATTTGAATGATTAAAGAGTATCAGTCTCTACAAAGTGGGTATTTTCCCGACTAAATAGAAAATATCTAAACTAACGCCTATCTTTAAAACTGGAAAAAGAGCCGACATTTCATGTTACCGAGAAATATCATCATTGACTTCAATACCAAAGCTATTTGAAATGATCATCTGCAAATCTCTCAAAACAATAGTACCAAAACAAATTTCTGTATCATAGCACGGTTTTCTCTCTGCCAGATCGACTACAACAAATTTGGTAAAGTTTACAAGCAAAACTCTGAAAACCGTTGAGCAATCTATGCAAATGGACACAATTTACACCGATTTCAGCAAAGCATTTGATTCAATCTGCTACCTTAAAGCAATACAAGCCTTGTCGAAGTTTGGATTCTCCAGCGCATTTGTGAAGTGGATATAGTCATATTTTAGTAATAGAGAGCAATATATTGAAATATAAGGGTGTGTTAAATCACAACCTTAATAGCACACTCTGGTGTGCCGCAAGGATTCCATCTAGGCTTTTCGAATTTTATAACCTTCATTAACGGCATTACCGGTGTGATCCAGATTTCCGATGTGTTAATACATGATGTGTGTTAATATATATGTGTTAATATATGATGTTGATAAGAAAATATTTACATCAAGGGTACCAAATCAATGGGTCATCAGTGTTGGGGTTTATCAAAAGATGGACTTATAAGTCCACAAATATGTGGTGCTTAATAAGCTTATTTTGCACACGTCCGAGCACAGTTGGAATTTGGGGATACAGTTTGGTCTCCTTACCATCAAATACACATCAATCACATTCAAAGCCTACAAAGAAACTTTTGCTGTACGTTGCTAAGAAAGACGGTTGTTGCCACGATCATAATTTACTTTACCACCAAAATATTCTCCGTTTGCCACCTTACATTGAAAGATGCAATAACTCTCAAATTACCACTCTAAATAACAGAATAAATCAACATGGTGGTTCGATATAAGGAAATGTAATTCATGGAAACGTCAACTCGCTAAATATTTTGCGGGCTGCTATCGGTTTGCTTGCCCCGACAAGAACTACTCGGCAAAGTATTTTGATTAAATTAAAACCAGCACCCTAAAATATCGCCATAAATGAACCGATTAACGAATGGCCAAACAAATCAACGAAAAGCTTGACATACAAAATGTAAGGTTAATTATAAAATAAGTTTAAAAAGATTTTATAAATAATAAATAACACTTAATAAACACATTATAGCACTTGTTGATTATTTCACAAAAAAAATTTTGAATATTTTAATTAAAAAAATTTATTCAAAAAGTTTAAAAATTACTCGATTTGAAAATATAAATGACTGAAAATATAGATAAAAGCGAGACCAAAAAGTTGACCCTCCTTATCTCAAAGGTGATTGGAATGAGGAAAACTTATAATGCCTTTCTCATCTTTATGATAAGAACAACAACAAACAAGAAAGTCACTTATCCTTACTAACAAACTAACTGTTATTCTCATAGACCACGGATGGTCATAATATTAACGGGTATTAGAAATCTGGTAATTGGTAACTATAGAAGAAGAAAAAACCGAACTGGGGTACATTGTATAACGGCAGTTTCCTCTTGTAGTTCTTCTATTATTAAAACCTTTAACATATCCTTAACCTGTAGAATTAGAGAACCTCGTAGGATCAGGATACCTAGTCAGTTCGGTCACCAAATCGTGTCTAAGGGTGATACCATTCTTGGATGATTAAGTGATATTCGAATGCAGTAGTAGTAGTGCATGTGCTCAAGTCATTCAGTTGCTGCGTCATCAAAGGAATGTATCAACTATGGACATGGACATACTAAATTGCATGTAGTATGTTATAGGATACCAGTTTAACAGCTGCCCTACGTTGTAAATATCATATCATATCATATCAAAGTTTAAAAATTACTCGATTGATTTCGAATTGTTAGGTCACAAATGAAACAAATTGAATAAATTTTTTTAATTAAAATATTCAAAAAAAGTTTTGCGAAATAATAAACAAGTGATATAATGTGTTTATTAAGTGTTAAATTTAACAATTTATTTGAATCTTTAAATTCTCTTCGTTTTCGGTAAATACTCAAATGCTTCAGGTACAAAAAATTCTACCAAATTTCATAGTGTCTCCTAATTTACAGAAAAAATTAAGTATTAAGTTTGATTCCGAATAGTCATTCATGGACTATAGAGATGCCGAATTTTTGTGAAACGTAGTTTTTCTTATCAAAACTTGTAATTTCCGTTTAAATTACAATTATGCTACATAATTTTCAAAATATTTGCAAAAGCAAAACAGCTGTTATTTAAGCTGTCACTTCCGGTGGATTGATTTCGTCCAATTATATCTGGGACCTGAGCTTATGGCTTTCAAATGCCAATATCTACAGGATCTAATACATATAAATAAAAATCAAATGTTATTAAATTTGTTAGAAAATAAATTAAATATCTCACCATGACCAACAATAGAGAAATAAGCTTATGTGTGTTAACGGAAAATATTTTCTGTAGCGCTAAAAATATATATGCACACTTCATTTAAATTTATAACCTAGATATTGAAAATTTAGTTTCCTATACCTAAAAAAATAAAACATCACAGGATCTAGCTTTAATGATAAAAATCACGCATGGTTCAATTTTATTATTATGAATAATTTTTTTTTGTTGTTTGGTTTTGATAAATAATGCGAAAAATTATGTCAACCGGCTTTGAATTATTGATAAGCGTTAGTAATGAATCTTCGGTTAGTTTTACGGTATATTTTTTTAACTTTCATGGCGGATAATTTTGTGTATATAACTAACACATGTCGATATGTGCTATCATTTCACTGGTTGGCACTTTCAAATACTTTTGCTCATAAAAAATAAACCATCTGGTACCATTTTTTTTATTATAAAGTCATCGTCATAATTTTCCATCAATGTCTTCGATATAGAGTACTAAATTTTGAGGAAAATCATATATATTTTTAGGTTATAGCACTGAAGACAATATCCTTTCTTTTTTCCATTTTATATTAAATGTATTTGAAGGACATAAAATTTTTATTTATTTACAATTTGCTCACTGATAAATAGGAATTGATGAAAAAACCTAGTTCTTCGTGTTTTTAAACAAAATGGTGTCGAAGCAACGGGCATTTCGCCAAAACCAAAAACAAATAATGGTACATATAATAGTAATGTAGTTAGAATTACAGTCGTTCAGCGTTAAAGTTCATATTATTCAAATCAATATTATCATAGTACATATCCGTCTCGTACATTTCTAAATTTTGGAAATGAAATTAAAATGAAAATGAATAGTCAATGTACACAAGTTACCATATCCCACTATATTAATATTATAATAAAATATTCAAAGCATATATTGATGTCACTTAAAAATAAAAATTGTCGTAAAAAACCAAATACTATACAGTAAACAAAAAAATCCTAACCTTTTATCAACATGATGCTAGAAAGCACGGGGAAAATAAATCAAAAATCAGTTTAAGGTTTCGACTATACGAGTATGTATATAATATGTACATAGATGTTTTTTTAGTGGTTTGTTTGATTTAAATACTTTGATCTTGAAAACATATAATCTATTCAACATACGATCTGGGAAAAACTAAAAAGCTCAACCTAAATCCTCCTTTAGTTAAACGAATAAAACTTCGAAAAATGATGTTTCACAAATTCAAAAAGTTTTTATCAGAAAACATGTAGAGGATGATGAAGAATTTGTATACGAGAACGTACAGGAAATACAATTAAAGTTCCATATATTTCGTTTCTTCAAATCGTGTTTTTAGTTGTATTCCGCATGCTTAAAAAGTTTCAAATGCTTTTGTATTCCGAATGGTTAAAATAACTTAAATAAGTAACTGATAAAATAAATGAAAGATCAAAGTTTCTACTACATTAAATTATGTATCATTTTAATCAACTTTCTCATTATAGATAAGTTCTAAAAAGTTTAATTTCACTTTACTTGTTCTATGAATAAAATAAGAGGACGTCTCTAAATAGAGATTAAGCATGCTGCGGCTGAGAATATATAAATAATTTGACACTGGTTAATTTCAAATACATATATTGTTATTTTGTTTAATTCGATAACCAGAATCAAAACAAACCACGAATGGACCAAATCAAATTCCCTCTTTATGCATTAAATTGAAACATTTAGTAATAAGTTTATTAAAGCTACTGTAGCTTGGAATTAAAACTTGTCGGGTTCATAAAAACACTTTACAAATTAATATTTTTATTGTTTATTGAATTCTTTAACATGTGTAGATGTAGATTATTATTTTGGTGAAAGTTCTGTTTGTTAAATAATTCAAAGAATTTATAAGGAAGAAATCAGTTTTAAAAAACTTAAAGACATTAATTTTAAGGAATGTTTCCTTTTAACATAAACCCAATTCGAGTTTCTGTTAAATAAAATGGGAGTACGAATGCCAAAGCTAACGGGTATCTTATCATTGTTCGTTCCTTATCATTGTTTCGTGAAATGCTTTTAGTTTTAAAGATGGTTGAGATCATAATCTATTTGCATGAGCAACATAAGAAGCATCGGGTACGTCGGCGGCACTCCATGAATTTTTAAGGGCATTTTAATGTGTAATGTGTTCAGTTTTTAAGAAAAGTGTTAAAAAATCTTACAAAAATCTACATGAGCAACATAAGAAATGCTTATCTTTAAGTAGAATGCCAACTAAAAGAGCGAGATTAATTGATATAGTTGCTTTCATTTGGAGGCAAGTCTAGGATTTTGTTATTCGTGAGAGTTTGTAGTATGCTACATATGGTTTGAAATGTTGAGGATTTCTGAAGAAATTTGAAAAGCAACAAAATCATACTAATATACTAAGAGAAGAAAATAGATTTGGGTTCTTAGTAATAACTAACATAACTATAGCGCATTGACCAATATACTTCTTTAATATGAGGTATATCTGATGACGTATGTCTTACGATAAAGATTTTGCAAGATGACGTCACCACAACGATCAAATGTTAACGTTTTTATGGTAAGATATCTTAAATAAAGCACGGTGCTTTTATCGTAGGTACAGAAATTTTATGCAAGTGAATAAATAGTTGTAATAAAAAAATAAATTCTCATATACGAAGAGGAGCTTTAATTTACAACGTACATGAATTATTACTCTTTAAAAGATATAGCGGGAAGGTTCCAAGCTAATTATTTTGTTTCGTCATTTAAAAACTTGAAAATTTTTTAAGTTGCAATAAATTAAATAAATATGTACATGGTTACTTTACTTAGATCAAACTTTACAAATTACATCTAATACACATGTTAGCCGACAACTACGAGTATTAATTCAAGTTAAGCGGAAGATTAAAAGACAATTTCGATGACAGAATGAACTATGAATCTCAAATTTAGAAAAAAAGCTTCCAAAACCTTTATTATTGTTTGATCGATGGAATTTTATTGTTGTACATATTTATTTTGTGGTTAAGCGTTTTACGAGTATTCACTGTTTTTATTGCTTTTTTATTGAATCGATTAACGATTTGATTAAATTGATGTCAAATAATTTGGAATTAATACTTATTTATGGATTATTAAACATTATAAGTGTATGTTAAATTTAGAAAATATGCTGAAAACTTGATAATCATCTCGCATAATAAAAATGGTCATAGATTACTATTAGTTTCCGTTTATTGAAAAAATTAATTACAAAAAACTTCCAAGAAAAGAAGGAGATTTCTCAATAGAATTAAAATTTTAAAATAGTGCACAAATATTGCAAATGGAATTTTAAATATAATTATTTAGCGGAAGCTAGAAACCTAAACACTCAACAGCTTACCAATACAACACTCACAAAAGATAGAATAATCAAATAAAATTTGAAAACTAAAATTAACATTGAAATATTATTTTACAAACAAATTGACAATAGATCGCCTCTTGAGGTATACGAAACAACAAAACAAAAGCTTAATAAAATGTATATTTAGATGTTCAAACATTTTATGACACGGGCGAACTGCCGACAATTTCCCTTTTTAAAGAGAATTTAACCAACCAAAAACTAAAATAAAATTAGCTATTTATTCAGTTTATGTACATAATAACCTCAAAACAATCAGATTGTTAGTAGAGTTACGAATATACAACATTATGTATGAGTGTACAAAATATAGGGTGGGCCAAATAAATTTTTTAAAATACAATAAAACAAAAAGTTCTCAATATTTTTTCAAATTTATTTTTTCATTGTAAAGAACAATCCTTCCGATTAATTATGGAATACTATTTCATTCATATGACTGCCTCGGCTGGCCTTGACGTACCCCATACGGTCGGTCCAATTTTTGAGCACATTTTCGATGGTATGCGGCATTATGTCTACAATGGCAATGAATGCGAATATTGTTCTTGAGAGCGTCAATCGTTGCTGGTTCATCGGCGTAACACTTATCTTTGACGTCATCCTAAAAAAAATAATCCAACGGCGTCAAATCACAGCTCCGAGGTGGCCAAATCACGTGTGGCACGAAGCACCGTCTTGTTAAAATCAAATTTTGTCTATATCCTCCTCTTCAAGTGCCGGGAACAAAAAATCGTTTATCATGGTGCGGTAGCGCTCATCATTGACAGTAACGGCGGCTCCTTGCTCATTTTCAAAGAAAAATGGCTCAATGATGCCACCGGACGAAAATCCGCACCAAACAGTCACTCGTTAAGGATGCATCGGCTTCTCTACAATCACGTGCGGGTTCTCCGTGCCCCAAATGCGACAAATCTGCTTGTTTACATAGCCGCCAAGATGGAAATGCGCCTCATCCGAAAAGATGATTTTTTTGCCAAAATCGGCATCTTCTTCAAGTCGATCGCAAACCCACTCAGCGAACCGAAAACGCAATGGGTGGTCTCCTTGCTTCAATTCCTGAACCAATTGAACTTTATACGGTGTCATACCAAGGTCTTTATGCAGAATTCGTCGCAATGTTGTGCGTGAAATGTTCAATTCTTGAGCACGATGGCGAGTTGACGTTCCCGGCGACTCACGCACATTCTCGGCTACAGCATCAACATTTACGGGTGTACGCTTGGTTGGCTGCTTGGTCGTGTTGGTTTATTAATTAGCAAGCCTGTTTCTTTAACTTTATTCACAAAATAACGCACATATGGAGCACCCGGCGCTTCGTTTCTTCCGAAAACCGCACGCAATTTTCGCACACATTCTGCAACATTACCATGATTTTCGAAGTAATGTTTCAATATTTCCCAGCGTTGTTCAAATGAATACACAACCATTTTCGTTCAGCGGAAGGATAAAACTACCTTTCTGTAAAACGGAAGTGGCATAACCCTTACCATACTCAAAATAACCGCAAGTTCAAAAAAAAGTTAGATGACCCACCCTTTAAGTAAAATCCATACAGTTAATAGCGAGAACACTTTATTTTACTTCTTGTACTTGCTAGGAATACATCTGTGGGCAAAAAGTAGTAAGACTTTTTAATTTAAATTTCACGCGGAAAACCATTCGTCGAAATATTTTTTTTTCTTTGTTGGTATGACTGTCAGTGACATCTGTGCCAAATGTCACATCAAAATAATCATACGCTTGTCTTTCTGAAGTACAAAAAGTGAAAATGAGTGAAACTATTCAACAAAGAAGTTCCATTAAATTTTGTGTGCGGAATCAATTTTGTATTGCCGAAACGATCAGAATGTTGCAAAAGGCCTTCGGTGATAATTGCATGTCGCGAGCAAGTGTTTTTGATTGGTACAAATTGTTCAAATTGAAGGGTCGAGAACGTGTTGACGACGAACCACGTCTATAGGACGGCCACCAACATCAACTGATGATCAACACGTTAATAAAATCAAGGAATTGGTGCTCGAGAATCGACGATTAGCAGTCAGAGACCTTACTGGCATCGTTCAAATATCGGAAGGATCAGTTAAAACCATTTTGAAAGATCATTTGGGCCTAAGAAAAGCGAAAGCACGATTGGTTTGAAAATCACTAAATTTTTTGGAAAAACAGCGTCACGTTGACGTCTGTGAAATAATGCTTTCCGACTACCAGGATGTAATGAAACGTATTATAACTGGCGATAAGTCTTGGATGTATGCTTACGGCCCAGAAACAGAGATCAATCGGCCGAATATCGTGCCAACGGTTAGCCGAAGCCGAAAAAACCACGTCAAAGCAAGTCAAAAATTAAGGTGGTGTTGACAGTTTT
Organism: Nephrotoma guestfalica; assembly: GCA_963691935.1. NCBI lineage: Eukaryota > Metazoa > Arthropoda > Insecta > Diptera > Tipulidae > Nephrotoma > Nephrotoma guestfalica. The sequence goes on along the minus strand of OY829915.1, from coordinate 266,323,424 downwards.
CTTCGATCACCGAGGTGTGGTGCACTCCGAATTCCTTCCGACCGACCAAACTGTCATCAAGGAATACTATTTGAGTGTTATGCGTCGTACGAAAATCCGCACCAAACAGTCACTCGTTAAGGATGCATCGGCTTCTCTACGATCACGTGCGGGTTCTGCGTGCCCCAAATGCGACAAATCTGCTTGTTTACATAGCCGCCAAGATGGAAATGCGCCTCTTCCGAAAAGATGATTTTTTTGCCAAAATCGGCATCTTCTTCAAGTCGATCGCAAACCCACTCAGCGAACCGAAAACGCAATGGGTGGTCTCCTTGCTTCAATTCCTGAACCAATTGAACTTTATACGGTGTCATACCAAGGTCTTTATGCAGAATTCGTCGCAATGTTGTGCGTGAAATGTTCAATTCTTGAGCACGATGGCAAGTTGACGTTCCCGGCGACTCACGCACATTCTCGGCTACAGCATCAACATTTACGGGTGTACGCTTGGTTGGCTGCTTGGTCTTGTTGGTTTATTAATTAGCAAGCCTGTTTCTTTAACTTTATTCACAAAATAACGCACATATGGAGCACCCGGCGCTTCGTTTCTTCCGAAAACCGCACGCAATTTTCGCACACATTCTGCAACATTACCATGATTTTCGAAGTAATGTTTCAATATTTTCCAGCGTTGTTCAAATGAATACACAACCATTTTCGTTCAGCGGAAGGATAAAACTACCTTTCTGTAAAACGGAAGTGGTATAACCCTTACCATACTCAAAATAACCGCAAGTTCAAAAAAAAGTTAGATGACCCACCCTTTAAGTAAAATCCATACAGTTAATAGCGAGAAAACTTTATTTTACTTCTTGTACTTGCTAGGACTTGTCTTTCTGAAGTACAAAAACTGCATTCGGCGATTTTTACAATGAGTGAAACTATTCAACAAAGAAGTTCCATTAAATTTTGTGTGCGGAATCAATTTTGTATTGCCGAAACGATCAGAATGTTGCAAAAGGCCTTCGGTGATAATTGCATGTCGCGAGCAAGTGTTTTTGATTGGTACAAATTGTTCAAATTGAAGGGTCGAGAACGTGTTGACGACGAACCACGTCTATAGGACGGCCACCAACATCAACTGATGATCAACACGTTAATAAAATCAAGGAATTGGTGCTCGAGAATCGACTATTAGCAGTCAGAGACCTTACTGGCATCGTTCAAATATCGGAAGGATCAGTTAAAACCATTTTGAAAGATCATTTGGGCCTAAGAAAAGCGAAAGCACGATTGGTTTGAAAATCACTAAATTTTTTGGAAAAACAGCGTCACGTTGACGTCTGTGAAACAATGCTTTCCGACTACCAGGATGTAATGAAACGTATTATAACTGGCGATAAGTCTTGGATGTATGCTTACGGCCCAGAAACAGAGATCAATCGGCCGAATATCGTGCCAAAGGTTAGCCGAAGCCGAAAAAACCACGTCAAATCAAGTCAAAAATTAAGGTGGTGTTGACAGTTTTCTTCGATCACCGAGGTGTGGTGCACTCCGAATTCCTTCCGACCGGCCAAACTGTCAACAAGGAATACTATTTGAGTGTTATGCGTCGTTTGCGCGAAGCTATTCGTAAAAAGAGGCCAGAATTATGGGTCGACAACTCTTGGTTTTTGCACCACCACAATGCACCTTCTCATACTGCATTGGTTTTACGTGATTTTTTCACGATTTTTTTGAGACCTTACTGGCATCGTTGAAATATCGGAAGGATCAGTTAAAACCATTTTGAAAGATCATTTGGGCCTAAGAAAAGCGAAAGCACGATTGGTTTGAAAATCACTAAATTTTTTGGAAAAACAGCGTCACGTTGACGTCTGTGAAACAATGCTTTCCGACTACCAGGATGTAATGAAACGTATTATAACTGGCGACATGATGACATGATGACCAGTGAAGACGATAAGCGATTCCTTTTGTCACAGCGTGAGATAGGGCGTTCTGGATATTTGACTCGATCCAGACAGTATGAAATTGAAAAGGAAAAGCGGAAATCGGACGAATGGAGGCAGAAAAAAATCGTAAACGAAGATATCTTGAAGCAAAAATTAAATCAATTCTAATAGACTCACAAGCATTATTATCGTCATCGGAGAGTGACAGCGAAAGGATATTTGATTTACGACATGAGCTTCGAAAGAGGAAGCAAATGTTTCATTACTCCTAGAATATTGTCAGCTTTGAATAAGTGGAAGATTGCCGATCGTGCAGCAAGGCATTTAATCAGTGACGTTGCCGAAACTCTTGGGCATTCTATTGATGAACTCGTTTTGAATCGGACAACACTGAGGCGTCTTCGTGAAACAAATAGAGTAGAAATAGCAGCATCAGTTAAATCGACTTTCAAGATTACAACATGCGTAGAACATTGGCATGGAAAATTACTTCCGGACTTATCTGGAACGAAAACCGTGGATCGTTTGCCAGTGATTATTTCCCATATAGATGAAGAACAATTATTGGGCGTTCCAAAAATATCAAGAGCAACTGGTTTGGAAATGGCGGAGGCTGTTTTCTAAAGCTTAATCGATTGGAGAATAGCTGACGATGTCGTGGCGGCTTGCTTCGATACAACATATTCAAATACTGGAAGATTAAATGGAGCAGCTATTATTTTAGAGCAGAAACTGAAACGAAGTTTATTATATCTTCCTTGTCGACTTCACATATGTGAAATTACATTGCGCGCTACAACTAAATCAAAAATGGGCAATACTTCTGAAGTAAATGTTCCGTTATTTGTGAGATTCAAGAATGACTGGAATTCCTTGAATAAGGATAATTTCAAATCAGGCATAGATGATCCCAACGTTCATTCACTATTAACTGATGTGAAAGCGGCATGGTACCAAATGAAAATGTCCGTTTCCATCTGCCAGGGCCTATGCATCATGCTCGCTGGATGTCTAAAGCCATTTATGTATTGAAATTATTTATCCTTCGTGAAAAATTTAAGTTAACAGCACAAGAACAGAAGAATTTACGGGACATTTGTGTTTCTGTCGTACGATTTTATATGAAAATTTGGTTCCATTGCACTAAAGCACCAAAGCTGGATTTGAACTATTTACGAGATGTTTATTTCTACAAAACACATGACGAAAAATTGGCGATGAAATATGTGGTCAATTGTGGCATTTATCCGACGAAAGCATCTCATTCTCTTTTTTCGACGAGAACGTCTCCAGTGCAGAGAAAAGAAGAATGGTGCAACAGTTGGATATGATGAGGGATGTAGTGGCCGAGTCTAGTACGCACGTCGAGCTGAAAATTGATGATGTGGAAATATTCATTACGAAAGAACTAGCATATTTTGTTACACCAAACACTGGCGATTTTTTAAACGGTTCAAGATTTCCACAGGCTTCTTAAACAAAGATCCGATATGTGGCCTCAGGATGATAATTTCAAGAACGGATTGAAGATTATCACTTAAATAAAAGTTGTAAATGATATCGCAGAACTTGATGTTAAGTTAATACAAGTCGTAAAGGACTACAAAGTGAAATTTCAGCATATACCAAAACATCCTTAATGAGTAGAAGATCATCTTAGATTGATTATTTTCATCATAAAAATTAATTCATAATATCATTGTATAGAACAAACATTATGCATTTATCATAAAAAAATAGTAATAATTTGCCTTGTCCTTAAATTTTAGAAATTTGGCTATAATCTCGTTATTTGTTAACCGACTATCGATATCTTTGATGGTTTGGAACGGTAATTATCTCCTCTATTCACCACAATTTTCATTTCTACTGAAACAAAATATAAAATAATCTTTCTATTAGTTTGAATGTGGAAAATTGAAAAAATACCGCTTTTATCGAACTTTGCGCTCAAGTCGCAATCTCTAAACCACCTTTAGAATTTTAAGAACCACCTGTTTAAATTTTAAGCATAACCTTTCATTTCTAAGAGGTGTCCCGTTAGAAATTGGAACTTTTGAAAATAAGGTCCACTATAATATATATTATACCATATATATATATATATATATATATATATATATATATATATATATATATATATATATATATATATATATATATATATATATATATATATATATATATATATATATTTATATATATAAATATATATATATATATATATATATATATATATATATATATATATATATATATATATATATATATATATATATATATATATATATATATATATATATATATTGGAACTCCCAACATTTTGGTGTTACCATAACCGGATACTATAACGCACAGTCGGTCAACCATTTTTTTCTCTGCTATGTATTCTAACATTTTTCGTTGGAATAATATCAGAACTGAAAGACTTAAATATTTCATCTCTCACTTCTTTCCTGAGCCGTTGTCGATGGCGACGTATGGTCTCGCAATTGATTCTAAATCCTGCCTTAATGCATTTGCAGTGGTCGCGATTAAAAGAGCAACTCCTGAATTGCTTATTTTCGATCGTTCCAACGCACGTATATTCTTATCAATCACGTTCTTCATATGTAGCGATGAGTGAGATGAAACGGAATGTTTTGTTTGCTTTAGTTTCTTTTCTACTGGTGCTTGATATTCACTCCCGCTAGAAGACAATGTAAGTGAGTTGGTGTCCGAAATGATTAAGTTTATATCTGTTTCTTGAGATCTACTTGTTGAAGGTCGTGGATCATTAATTGTCAATGTGGAATTGCTCTCATCCATTGATCGTAATGAACGAATGTTAAAAGTATTAATATTTCGTTGTTGCTCGACAAACCGCAACTTTGACGGATCGTCTGTTTTTTCAAAATTAAACCATGAACAATGTCAAAGAGTTTTCATCCATCTTGTAAAGAAACTTCTCTTTTACTTGTTTTTTTCACTTTTTCTGCTAATATTTTTTAGATTCCGATGTGTCATGTAATTTAAGGATTTTTCTAATAATATGCCTCTTTTCCTGATGACAAATACCAAACTTCTGCCAAATGGTAGCTATCTCATTCGCAACAGTGCTAGCTTGCCTACTTATACTAGTATTTAGCAGTTTGTGAAGGAATCGTCTAATTAAATCTCGATTAGTTGGAAGATTATCTTCTTGTAGATTTTCAATAGATTCATTATATAACAAAAAATATCAGATATGAGATTAAAAATACTAAGTGACAAAGCTTACCAATCAACCAACATACGGTCTGTACGTTATTTTCCATGATTATTAGCTACCAAAACTATTTCAGAAACTTTTTGAAAAACTAACGAAATTTTCAAACTTAAAAATCAATTAATATTTTATAAAACTTATTTTATTATTAGAATAAAGACGATGCTGGTTTAAATTCTAAAAGAATAGTCATTGTTTAAACTAAACTGATCCTATTTTAAACAAAATTTCATCCTTCGTAATAAATGCGTTACTCCTCATAGTCAGCGGAAAGTAATATCAAAAAACTAAGCGTACACATAAAATAAGGTACATGAGTTTAATTGCACTTTATTTATATCCACAGAACTACTACTTACTTAATAAGTACAAATCCACTAAAATAGATGTGTTTTCGCAGATACGTATGCACGGTAAAACAACCTTTTGGCCGTTTTTCAACTATAAAACTGTTAATTTTTTAGTTATGTTAACGTGCAATGTCTCATTTTTTCGTAATTTTTTGGTTTATAGCCAGAAATAGTGAAATTTAGTCAAACATGATAGGCACTATTTTAACAATTAGCCGGAACTCACAAGTTTTAATTTTTTTGAAAGAAACAGCTTCTTTTTTTGAATGATTTTCTAATAGGTCAACCACCTTTTTTATTATTTCATTGGATTCAGCGCATACTCAAAAATACTTAGAAAATATTAAACGGGCATTATTTAAACGAGCTGAAGTGAAAGAGAGAAGATAAGGTCATTTGTAATAGAAACGAATATATTAAGCACTGAACTCGATAGAAAAAAGAGATAAGATTTATATATATATATATATATATATATATATATATATATATATATATATATATATATATATATATATATATATATATATATATATATATATATAGGTTGTTTCCTTTAGACATTTTATTCGTTAGACATTCAATTATGAGAAAACAAGGAAATGTGCCTTCTTTCATCAATTACATAAATATACATTTTAAAAATAACTAAATATACATATTTAAGACAATGAATACCTACTATAAACCACTTAGAAAAATTTTAAAAAAAAGTTCCAAAAAATCTTTTTAAATATTATTTTTAATTGAACTAACATGAATGTAAAATTAATGCAGAAAAAATATTAAAAATCAATATTATTATGCTAGATTACCTAATTATAATAAAAGAAATTATCAAATTTTACATAAAAATTAAATTTTATTTCTGGGATTTTACTAAAAATGTATGTTGTGTTTTGATGAAGTTATGTGAAACTAAAACAACCCAAAGTGTGATAAATAAATAAAGCAGCAAAGAGCATCATACTCGTAACTGTTTCGGGTGGAACATACGTGCATTATAAGACATAATAATGTTATCATGTCTTAAGGGATTTGAAAGTACAAAAGTTTAGAAAACTAAAAAATAAAATTAATTAAACAGAACTTTTATTTATAGAGTGGGCAGATGAAGTTTAAACTTTTATAAGATTATTTGCTAAAGTTAAGGAAAATTTCAAAGCCATTCACTATGGTACATTTCAAAACTGGATGTAGCAAAACTGGACATCACAAAATAATACATAGTATGTATTGTTTTGTGATATCCTGAATGAAGATTGACTTTATGTTAAAGTTAAACTTTTCTACACTTAACAAGTAATAGATAATATTTCAATATAAATCTCGTTCTTTAGTGTACTATGTACTGTTTAGTGACGTACATTCTTAGTTCTATTCCGACTATGTTCTTTAGCATACTATACTGTGGGAAAAAAGTAGTAAGATTTTTTAATTTAAATTTCACGCGGAAAACCATTCGTCGAAATATTTTTTTTTCTATGTTGGTATGACTGTCAGTGACATCTGTGCCAAATGTCACATCAAAATAATCATTAGTGTTTAGTATACGCTTATCTTTCTGAAGTACAAAAAGTGCATTCGGCGATTTTTACAATGAGTGAAACTATTCAACAAAGAAGTTCCATTAAATTTTGTGTGCGGAATCAATTTTGTGGTGCCGAAACGTTCAGAATGTTGCAAAAGGCCTTCGGTGATAATTGTATGTCACGAGCAAGTGTTTTTTATTGGTACAAATTGTTCAAATTGAAGGGTCGAGAACGTGTTGACGACGAACCACGTCTAGGACGGCCATCAACATCAACTGATGATCAACACGTTAATAAAATCGAGGAATTGGTGCTCGAGAATCGACGATTAACAGTCATAGACCTTACTGGCATCGTTGAAATTTCGGAAGAAAAGTGAAAGCACGATTGGTTCCAAAATCAATAATTTTTTTGCAAAAACAGCGTCACGTTGACGTCTGTGAAACAATGCTGTACGACTACCAAGATGTCATGAAACGTATTATAACTGGCGATGAGTCTTGGATCTATGCTTACGACCCGGAAACAGACGATCAATCGGCCGAATATCGTGCCAAAGGTTAGCCGAAGCCGAAAAAACCACGTCAAAGCAAGTCAAAATCAAGGTGATGTTGACAGTTTTCTTCGATTATCGAGGTGTGGTGCACTCCGAATTCCTTCCGACCGGCCAAACTGTCAACAAGGAATACTATTTGAGTGTTATGCGTCGTTTGCGCGAAGCTATTCGTAAAAAGAGGCCGAAATTATGGGTCGACAACTCTTGGCTTTTGCATCACGATAATGCACCTTCTCATACTGCATTGGTTTTACGTGATTTTTTCGCCAAAAATTCCACCCATATCGTTCCGCAACTACCGTATTCGCCTGATTTAGCTCCGTGTGACTTCTGGCTGTTCAGCAAACTCAAACGACCGCTCCGGGAAAACCGTTTTGAGTCAATTGGAAGCTATTCCGGAAATTGACTTTAACAACTGTTTAGAGGATTGGAAAAAACGATAGCACAAGTGTCTTGACGCCAGGGGGGATTACTTTGAGGGGGACAAAATAGATTTGGAGAAATAAATAAAGAATTTTAAAATTATGAACAGTCTTACTATTTTTTGCCCACAGTATTATATACTGTTTTGTGATATCTTGTTTTAGCACATGTTGCAAAATGTGCCATATGGGGTCCTGAAAAATTTACTTGTACTAATTTTTGTTCGGTTAAAATAATCTTTTTCATCGGGTCGGCATATAAAAAGGTGAAAATAATGTCAAAAACTAAAATTAACTATTGTACTTACGAATTTGAAGACTTAAGCAGTATACTGCTTGAGACGACATAATTTATCAACGTCTGAAAAAATTTATGTTAATTCAGGATTAAATTTTTTGTAGCTGATGCCTTAAAGTATTTAATTATTCTTAACCCATTTTGATTAATATAATTGGTGACCACTCGAAATGGGGTTAGTCCTGAAAATAAAAGTAATTATTGTTTAAATTTATGAAAAACTAAATACAAAAAATAAATTTTAAGAATTCTTTCCAGAAAAAAATAAAAAATAAATAAAACAAATATTTGCTTTATTTCATTATGTATGTATGTTCTAATTAATCCACCTTTGAAGCACGATTTAAAATTTTGGTTAGAATAAATCTACTCACTTCTCAAACCCAAAATATATTCATAAATATTGATCACCATTATTTCAATTGAGTTTGCAGTTAAAGAAACAAAATAAAAAAATGTTGCCAACTTGAATACAAAATCAATTATTCAGAATATCACAAATATTTTCACTTAGAGCAATCTTTTGCACCGAGAAAAAAATACAAAACTACACCACAAAAATAATAATTGTGTTATATTCGGGAAATATGGATGGGGTGGTAAAAAGCTTTTTATTTTTGAATATTGTTAAAAAAAAAATCTCTAATTAAAATGTTTGTCTATATTCTTGATTGTTGTTTATTTCTATAAATGTAAAATATATTTTTATGTATTCAATATTTATTTCTGAATATAAAAAGAATAATAACTTGATTATACATAGAGATCTGATTTTGTTAACTAAATCAATACTGTGCGGTTCAAATTATAATAGTATCATATTGTTATATCTTGTTGGCCTAACATTAAAATAACACCTCGAGAACAATTTAAAATTGTTTTACTAAAATGTTCTGAAATTTACAACAAAATATACGTTCGGCGAAGTTCGTATAATCACCATAGAAATAGAGTATATAGAATGAATGTAATGAGCTGTCAAGTGTAAAAAGAGAGTAAAAGAGAAAGCATATAAATTAACAGGGCCATATTTAGCATTTTTTTCGACCGAATGCAATGAAGTTAGGAAGTTAAAATTAAAAAATTATTTAAATTAATTAAATTTTTAAATTTTTTTAAATTTTTAAATTTAAATTTTAAATTTTAATTAAATTTTTATTTCTTTAATAAAATTATTTCCATTTAAATATAATATTATATATATAAAAAATATTAATTATAAAACCACTTCGCTTATTTATTTCACATTCCTTTAAAATGTAAAGTATATATACGAGTATATATATATATATATATATATATATATATATATATATATATATATATATATATATATATATATATATATATATATAGTTACGCCAAGCTACACAACCCAAATCATTATTCCCACGGTTGAATAAACCAACCTTATAGTACATATTCAAATAGTTTAGAATTACATTTATATCTAAAGAAAAATATAATTTTATTTAAATTTAATTAATCAGCAAAAGCCTGTAAACATATAAAATAACCATATAACGCAGAATCGTATTTAATACCTAGAAAAATACAATTCTATTCTAATTTAAATGATGTAAAGTATGTAATCAAATAACTAACAGAAAAGAAAATAAAAAATACAGCATTCCACTGCTATCGCAGGAAATGCTTTTCTTGATAAAAACGATACTAACCGTAGAAACGAGGTTCATTTAAGATTAAGTGATTGTGTGCACTAGAACGGTTAATTACAACCAGTAAAATAAATAAATTTTGTTATGATAAAAAACGTTTAATTTTAACCAAATACGCGAAACCCATAACTGGCGCAGCCGGTGGTGTTAGAATTTTAGTTTTAACAAGTAATTTAACTAAAAGTTCTAGTGATTCTTTTTTTTCTCGTGCCGCGAGTAAAATAATCTCGAAAATATCGTGAAAAGAATATAAAATATTTAAATAGTGAACAAACAGTTGTGCTAAGCAAGTAACAAACAGTGTAATTATAATAGTTAAAACTGTGTAAAATCGTGCTTATTATAGCAAAACAAACGCTATTTAATGTTTTAGTGCATAATCAATTAGTGCGCAAGATCTATCGACGAACGACCGGCATTAGTGTCCGTTCAAGAGAACAGAACAGTTTCGAACGATTGAAATATGATATTTTTCTATATAACAATCGTCTGTTCGATCATTGCGGGGTAAGTAATCAAATTTTTGCAATCTTATCCTTTAAATGTTCCCTATCTCGATACATACGAATATCGGAGATTATTACCACTGTTTGCGTGAACTAAGTGAACAGGGCAAAAAAAAAAAATAAAATAAATAAATAAATATTTTAAATCAATAAATAATTTTTCGAAAATAAATATTTTTCTCAAGTGAATAAATATTTAAAAATCAATAAATAATTTCGAAATAAATTCTTTCTCAAGTGAATAAATACTTTCTTAAATAAATTTGCTAATAAATAAAACTGTACGAAATTTTTGTAAACAAAAGAGATTTGATATCGTTAAGTTATTGTGAAATTTTCTGCGTGATTGTGTGAATCTGTTATTTCAAAATGACGGGGAACCAAAACAATTCTCAAAATTCCTCAACGGATAAACCAGAATTAGACGACCTAAACTCAACAATGGCAGACACATTAGTCATAGATAAATTACACAAAGCATTCAAAACTCCTGACATAATTAGGGAAATGAACGTATTTACTGGAGACATACGAACGTTACATCAGTTCATCGAAGACGTTGACGATATACTGCTCATGTGTACAGCAATTTTGCCAGCAAATACAGATACACCCGTCACATTCATAAAAGCTATTAGAAACAAAATCAGGGGAGAGGCAAACGAAATGCTTATTATGAATGACATTTCATCATCAGATTGGGATGCAATTAAAGAAGCTTTAATCACACATTATTCTGATCCCAGATCGGAAGTCGCTCTCATAAGAGACTTACACCGTACACGTCAAGGTACACTGACGTCAAAACAATTCTACACCAAAATAATGGAGATTCAAACAGCATTAGTAGCACATTCTAACCTACACGGTAGAAATAATAGTAAATGTACATTATTTAAAGAAATGTGTCTCGCCCAATTCGTTGCAAATCTTAAAGAGCCACTTGGCTCCAATATAAGAAGTCGTAAACCACAGAACATTGTAGAAGCGCTCGAAGCCTGTATCAGCGAGGAAAACATGTTCTACATTAAATACCAACCACCTATACGAAGGTTCCAAACGTTCCAAAAGACAGAGTGGCAACCAACAGTAAGATTCAAAGCCATAGACGACAAACAAGTCATACCCGCTATAACACACTCATATAACTCTAAACCAGCACCATCAGGCTACAACTCAAAATCAAATTGGATACCTAAACAAGAACAACATAATAAAACACGTTTCCCGGCAATAAAGTACGAACGAAACGTAAATATAACGGAAACGGAAGAAACAGAACCTGAAGAGGAGGAGGCCGATGAAGAAATTTCAGAAAATACGGAACAATTTTTTCAAGACGATGCCTCGGAAACCAGCGATTAAACACACACGAAAAGCAAGCATTACCCTACATAACAATCCACATTAAAAAGAAGCCCATTCACCTTCTCATCGACACAGGTGCCGATGAATCATATTTCGACCCAAGCTTAATTAAATCTGAAAAGACGATCAAAATTAATCCTATAACAATCAAAACAGTAAGTCAGCCGTTAACAGTGAATCGAGTAGTCATCCTAAACGGGTTCAAAGAATTAAAAACTAACGAAAAACTAAAGTTTCATCTTCTTAAATTCCACAACGTATTCGACGGACTAATCGGAACTAATATATTAACCCAGTTAGGAATAATAATAGATCTAAAAAATAAAAACTTAATTCTCCCCAATCATACAGTGAAAATTAAATCTTTTAGAGCGGGAAGCAAAAACATAAATTTTATAAACGGCTTACCAAAAACCCAACTTGATGAACTTCTAGAAAAATACGATAAATTATTTGACACAACGTCTACATTACCCTACACGGGTGACATATCACATTCTATAGAACTTACAAACGAGACACCAATCCATAAAAGACAATACAGGTACCCGAACGCTCAGATTCCAGAAATCAAAAAGCAATTGAAAGAATTATTAGAGAACGACATTATCCAAGAAAGCAATAGCCCTTGGAACAGTCCAATCATAATAGTTAACAAAAAAGACGACGCTTCTGGTCAAAAAAAGTTTAGGATGGTTATAGACTATAGAGATCTAAACGCAAAGACCATAGACGATAGGTTCCCAGTTCCAAATATCGAAGAATTACTAGACCAGCTCCATGGCTGTAAGTATTTCTCGGTAATCGACCTGAAATCCGGATTCCACCAGGTAAAAATGAACCCGGTAGACATACCAAAAACCGTATTCTCTGCACTCGGCAATCATTACGAGTATAAAAGGATGCCATTTGGCCTGAAAAACGCGCCTTCAACCTTCCTAAGACTAATGAGTCGAACTTTAAATAATTTCATTGGACGTACATGCCTCTGTTATATGGACGATATCATCGTCTATAGCAAGTCAAGGAACGAGCACTTAGAACACTTAGACGCAATCTTCAAAACGCTTGCGAAAGCAAATATGAGGATACAGCTCGATAAGTGTAAATTCATGGAAAAACAAATAAAATTCCTCGGACATGTCGTCAACACGGAAGGAATACAACCCGATCCAGATAAGATAGACGCAATTACTAAAGTAACGATTCCAAAAACCACGAAAGGGATAAAACAATTCTTAGGTCTGATAGGTTACTATCGCAAGTTCATAAAGAATTTCGCGGCAAAAACAAAACCAATATCAAAATTATTAAAGAAAGGAGCTATCATAAACCCGAAAGATATTGAGTACAGAAATTGTTTCGAAGAATGCAAGACCCTTCTAACAACTAAACCAATCCTGGAATACCCAGACTTCAATAAAACATTCAGGTTGACAACGGACGCATCAGACTATGCACTAGGGGCAATCTTGTCTCACGACGATACGGACAAACCCATTGCCTATGCCAGTCGCACACTGAGTGACACTGAAACTAAGTACGACGCAACAAACAAAGAATTGTTGGCAATCGTATGGGCATGCAAACATTTCCGACCATATCTATATGGAAAGAAATTTGAAATACATACGGATCATCGCCCACTGGAATGGTTGATGTCTTTAAAAGACCCTTCCTCCAAATTAGTACGATGGCGCTTAAAGCTTTCAGAGTTTGATTTCAAAATAAACTACAAGAAAGGGACTAAGAACAACAATGCAGACGCATTATCCCGCCTGGAAATAAATTGCAATGAAACTTGCACACTTCCCACAACTCAAACTCCAATAGACGACTTCAAAACACAAATAATACTGAAAACCGGACCTCAAGATAAGCCAGACAGGCCAAACCGTACATTAGAGACAATAAACAATAAGACAAGAATTATTTACCAAAAACAACAATATTCCGAAACATCGATTAGATCAATAATAACGAGCATAGTATCAAAATACAAAGGAAACATAGCGATAGATTGCGATGATAATACCGCAGCAATAATTGCAAATTGGATAAAGCATTCGAACAACCATAAACACATAAATCTATGTAGAGTACAAAACCAAATAGAAGATAACCCTACTACCAAAACACAACAAACTTCTGATGTACTCGAAACAGAAGTGGAGATAGCACAAGAAGCAACTACGATCAACCCAGGTGTACGAGAAATCAATAACCCAATGGACCAATTAAAAATTATAATAGAAACACACCTAAAGGACCACAGAGGGGTTAACGAGAACTACGCACAAATAAGAAAGAAATATAAATTTGCTAACACAAAGGAAATGATCCAATCATATATAAATAAGTGTGACGTATGTAATAGAACTAAATACGACAGAACCCCAATTCAAATGGAACAACAGCTAACAATAACAGCCACAAAACCAAACGATCGCGTACATATAGACATTTTCTCACTCAGGGCTAAACAATTTTTAACCATAATCGACGGATTTTCCAGATTCGCATCAGCGTATGAGATTCCAAATCGGGAATCAATAAAAATAATAAATATACTGAAGAAACATTTTTCTCAAGAAGGTATTCCCAAAACAATCGTCTCAGATTGCGCGACAGAATTTACATCAGAGACATTTAAACGATTCACAGACAGGTTCAAGTTCATACACCACATGACCACACCCAAATCAAGTACTGGAAACGCACTCATAGAACGACTACACTCTACACTAACGGAACTAATACGAATAAAATTTGACGAAAACCGAAAAATTAAAACTGACGATCTCATGACAGAAGCTTTAATAGCATATAACAACTCTGTTCACTCAGCAACAAATCTTACACCCATCGAACTCCATAGAGCTCACATAATACTTCAAAAATTTCCAGACAATTTGTCAACAGAAAACTTCACAAAATCTCTACAATCAGAATACAGTCTGCGAATAGCAGCAATCGCAGACAAAGACCAGAAAAATAAAGAAGCTAGAGTAGAAAAAATAAACAGAAATAAAGAATCCCCACCTCAGTTACAAACTGGAGACATAGTATACGAAAAATTGCATACAAGGGACAAAACTGCCCCTAAATACATGAGACACACAATAACCCAAAATTTCACCGGTCCTACAACAAACACTAACAGAAGAAAAATTCACAAGAAGAATATTAAGAAACACTCTATCATTACAGAATAGCAGGATCAATGAGCATTGTTGACTACACTCAAAATAAAGGGGTCCTACCGATAGTATTAGGAGAAGCAAGAATGTTCGAAAGTAATTTACAGTTTCTACATGTCATAAACACAACATCATACCTACCGATAGCCGTACAAAACTCTAATAATATAGACGCAGTATCCGAAAAAATCAAAAATCAAAACAATACTAAACTAAATTTGTTATTTAGAACAAGAATCAGAACACTGAAAAAGGAATCAAAAACACTACTAGACACCATAATGACTCAGCGTTAAAAGCTATAAATACAAACGAAAATAGAATAATTTCAAAAATTAACGAACAGGTAGAAATAAATAAAAACATGATTAACCGATTTCGGCAATTAGAAGACCATATAAATGGAGAAGTACAGAGCTTAACGAATAATATTAATGTAGCAAATCAACGCTTAGACGAAATAGAAACCATATTAATAACAGAACAAAATCTCCATTCAATAGAATATGTTTTACGTAGTCTACAGCAACACGTAGATGAAATTCTTGACTCCATACAACTCGCGAAACAAGGATATATTTCACATTACCTTTTAACAAAAGAAGAAAGCAAATTTATTTATGAAAATTTAGAACAACAGAAAATTCAAATTAATACCGAACACGGGTTATATCAATTCTTAAAAATAAACACTTATTTCAAACATCCAATGATAATATTCTCAATTATAATTCCGCAATATTCCAAAAGTATATTCCAACATATAAAATTATACCCTTTAAGCATCAATCAAACATATGCCATTAAAATCCCATCAGAATACATCCATATCCATAACAAAGTTGCAAAATATTCCAAAACACCCTGCAATAAGATCGAAAACACATACTTCTGCAATAAGGAGAACATTTACGAGACACCAGATAAATGCATCGAACACATAGTATCAAACCAACCGGCAAAATGTACGCTAATTGAAAGCAAAATTAGCTATTACATCCAACAAGCAGAGCAAAAATTTATCATAGTGAATCAAGATGAAGCACCAGAGTATACAACGGATTGCACAAATCAAACATCAAAAAAGCTTCCTTCGCAATGTTTGATAACCTTTCAAAACTGTACATTCACCATAAAGGGAGTATCATATAACAACAAACATAGAGAATATTCACAAATATACAGCTATGAACCATTTAATGAGATACTCATAACCAACAAAACAAAAAAACTGGACCCGGAAATAATCAGCAACATCGCAATAAACAACATGAATAAATTGAACTACGTTAGTCAAACAACGATACCACAAGCACACCATTACACCACATGGAGTATAACAACGATAATAATAGTAAGCATCATTATATACCTTTGCATATTACGCTACTGCCCCAGCTGCTCACCATGCCAATGGTATAAAACCCTCAAACAGGCGCCAGAAATTAGGGACGTCGCACGAGAATTTCAAACAACTAATTCCACTGAGGACAGCGAAAATCTCGGAAGGGAGGAGTTACGCCAAGCTACACAACCCAAATCATTATTCCCACGGTTGAATAAACCAACCTTATAGTACATATTCAAATAGTTTAGAATTACATTTATATCTAAAGAAAAATATAATTTTATTTAAATTTAATTAATCAGCAAAAGCCTGTAAACATATAAAATAACCATATAACGCAGAATCGTATTTAATACCTAGAAAAATACAATTCTATTCTAATTTAAATGATGTAAAGTATGTAATCAAATAACTAACAGAAAAGAAAATAAAAAATACAGCATTCCACTGCTATCGCAGGAAATGCTTTTCTTGATAAAAACGATACTAACCGTAGAAACGAGGTTCATTTAAGATTAAGTGATTGTGTGCACTAGAACGGTTAATTACAACCAGTAAAATAAATAAATTTTGTTATGATAAAAAACGTTTAATTTTAACCAAATACGCGAAACCCATAACTATATATATATATATATATATATATATATATATATATATATATATATATATATATATATATATATATTTCAAATATACTTTAGGCTGATTCGGTAAGGTTTATACTCGTAATTTCTACATCGAATCACCTCTTAACAATTTTTTTTGGTTCACTTTTCACTCCGTTCAGTATCATATCGGTATTATCACTCCCCTTTTTTCGTCGTTTGTGCCTCTTTTTATACTTTTCTTTGCCTCCCTTTTGGCATTCAGATGAATTTCCTTCAATTTTTGCATTGTCATTGGATGGGCAATTTGGCTCCGACGTGCCTCTCATGGTAGTTTTTAACTCTCAGGTTGTGCACCTGCTTCGCTTGATTGATCCATGTGTCACTTTTATTTCACCATACCAGCATTATTTCCTCGCTCATTATCCCGTGTGCTGTCATGTATAAGAATAAATTGAACGAAATAAAAGCTTCATTAATATATATATATTTAAAACTAATGAGCCTTTTACACATTAAACCCCTCATCATTTTTCATTGCATTCATAACGCATTTACTTGATTTTATTCGGATTGTACTGTTGGATTTAACAATCTAAAGGCAAGTATTAGGTAAGCCACCCAACTGCAAAACGTTATAATTGAGTGATTGAGATGAAGCTTTATACTTAAGCTTTTCTCATAAATTAAGAGGTCCCAGTGAATTTTGGCCGAAATCTGTACACCGGGAGTGACTGCTTCCATAAGAGCCTTTTCGTTTTTTACAAACATTTTGAAAAGTGTATTCTCGCGTTTATGCGGAAACTAGAGCTCCAAAAAATTTATAGCGGTAGCTATATCTATTCGAAATCTATTTATCGCGCTTGCATAAAATTTCATAAAGCGGAAATATTTTAAATCTGAGTTGTGAGATAAATTTTTTCGTCGTTTGATAAATATCTGGTAAGGCTATATCCGAGATACCCATCCAGATTTTCAGCAATAGAAAAAATTGTCTCATGGACCATCTTTTACAAGTTAACCTCGAACATGGGAATACTCTCGTATTATTGTTAGGTTTGGAATTATACACTTTATTTTAGAACCATTTAAAAACCATAAATTTCATTATCTAATTATTTGCTTATTCGAAATCAGAATTTAGGAAAGAAGAAACTCTGGCCTTATGTCATTAATGAAGTATTTGTAAAATGCGCAATAGTTTTAAGGTAATGACAATTACAACATTTTTATTAATAATTATTTAAGAAAAGAATTGTACAATTTTGAGGTGACTGATGAACTGCCACGAATGTCACGAAGGCATTAAAAATCATCATTAAATCCAGCTTCAACTGAGTTAAAACTGTGTTCTCAAAAGAGGGATAATTTTCCACGAGAAAATCACCGATAAATCATTGTTTTTCAAGTTTTATTTAAAAAAGGATGACTAAAATGTAAAATGCCAAAGACGCAAAAACACTACTAGATTCGAGCGAAATTACATGCGTCGAGAATACATTCTTATGCAACAAACGGCACAGTGGTTAAGCTTTGGCGTTTGGATCGCGAGGTACTACATTCGAATCCCGATAGGGGCAGGATGCGAAAGGAATTTTTCATCATCTGATTACGATTGGTGGTCAAATAACACAACCATGATCCCTTGTCGAAGTGCACAACTCATGGGCCGAGAACACCAACAGAAGGTTCTACGTAAATCGGACCTATAGCTGTACGCCCTCGATTTGACAGGCAATGCGTAAAGTAGGACGTGCAAACCGCGAAAGAGTTGGGACTACTTCGGCCCCAGAACCGATTGCAAAAGAGTGTACATTCTTCAATTTGATCCCTTTGATTTTAACGGGTGGCTCATCTAACTTTTTCAATTTCAACTACTGTTTATTCGAGTGTGGCAACATTTACGTCATTCGTGTTATGATAGAAAATTAGCTTAATGATTGCCATTTACGAAATAGATCGCTTTACGCTTGAACAAAATTCGGAAATATTGAAAATCTACTTTCAAATTGATGAGTCTTCTACCCAAACTGTAATAAATTTACGTGGTAAAATTCAGTAGAAATGAAATGCCTATAAGGCAATTTGTAAATCATTTTGTGAAGCGAGTTCATGAAACTGGATTGTTATAGGATAAACGAACATGTACACGTGCATTTACTGCCCGTACAGCCGAGAAAATTGCAGCTGTTGTTCAGAATGTGTCTGAGCATCGATCAACAACAACTCGCCATCGTGCCCAATTTCACACAGTTCTATGATGAGAATTTTGAATAAATACCTCGGTATAAAGACGTACAAAGTTCAATTAGTGCAGGGGTTGAAGAAAAATGACCATCCGCAATGTTTTCGGTTCGCTAATTGAACTGTGGAATGCTTGGAAGAAAATGAGCATTTTTACGGAAAAGTCATCTTTTCTGACGAAGCTCTTTTTCATCTCGAAGGCTACGACAACAAGCAAAATTGCCGCATTGGGGCTCACGTAAGCATGCAGAAACCGATGCATCCACTATGTGTGTATGCTTTGCTACGTGCGTCGAGGTTGTTTAGCCCATTAGTCGGTATGTATGGCAATTTTTGAAAATGAAGAAAATTTTCAGAAACTATCAAAAATGCATCTTACGATATCAAAATAAAATGATTACAAAATATTGCCATCCAAATAATTTTTGTTGCTGCCTGTCCGTGTCAAATTTTATAAAATGTATGTGGTTTGATAGTTAGCAGTATTATTTAAATTAATCATTGCCATCATAATGGGGAAATACAATAACAGACAAACTGACTTATTCCGATACGACTGTTATATTCTAGGCGAGAAAATCCAAAAAGGCTTAAATAACAATATAAAGCTCAAAATCATAACAATAAACATGTATCATCGTCTGTTGAAATTAACGCCAATTTTTATACAAACAATTCTACTTTTTATTTTGATGTAATAAATTATAGTGGGGTTTGTTTTTATTTCATTTCTGTTGAAAATTAATCGTTTTCCAACCAAAAAATAAGTTCGATTTTACAATTTTATTCGTAACACACAATAAAATAAAAGTCAACAAGCACCGACCACACTCTAGTTACAAAAATAAAAATATATAAGCATTTGTGGTTGGGCTTTTGCCATTTAGATTCGATTTTCTATTAGATGAGAAAAACATTTTTTGTAACGTTAAAAAAATACTTTATAATTATTTTTATCAATTTGGAGGGAAATGATTTTTCATGTGTTCGTTATCATTGAAAAAATTCAGTTTTATAATTTCTAATTTTCCATTGACGATAACGAATTTAAATTTATACATAATTTTTGGCCAAATTTTTATTGTTATAATGGTTTTTGGAAAATTTATTATTTTTAAATTAGAATATATTAATGCGTTCGTATTAATTAGATTTTGATAACATTTTGGGCAGATTATATGGTTTTATAAAATTGCATAAACGAATTAATTTATTACATTTTATATTGTATGCAAGAATCTAACATTTCTTTGTATGCATATGTGGTATATAGTTCTGTCGCAAAAAACCATAAAAGCAACTTAAAACCTAAACTGCTGCTAATTATTGAGAAAATACAAGGAGTGTTATTGTATATAGATACCGTTTTTCATTCAATTAAAAATTACCGTAGTCGTGTCACGTAACACAAGAGTTCGCGTAGTCGTGTCACGTCACACAAGAGTTCGTATTATTGAAGTAGTTTTAAACGACACGCATCCTACCATAGAAATATCGAGTATAGCACTAATAATTTCCCTAATTTTGACTAAACAGTCGATGTCAAAAATCAAAATATGTATTTATGAATATTTTATTGTAAAAAATAGATAAGTAAAATCTAATTATTTAATCATTAAATTGAATTCCAGAAATGCGTACAAAAATTTGTGAAGGTAGGAACGTAAAAGGAGGAGGCGTCGTAAAAAAATGATCGCAATTAATTTTTCGCGAATAGTTTTTCCGCCACCATGATCCACAAGAATGATTAGCAACAATTATCTTGTGTACATTTGTAGCTTATATATTTGTGTATACTTTTAAAAATGGTTAAAAAATCAAAAATCAATTAATAAAATGTTTTATAAAAAATTAAAAATTAAATATTTCTTTAATGTTTACAAATATATTGACGGTGCACAAATATTATACTCACTTGAAAAAATTGTCGTTTCATGTGATTTTTGTCGAAGCAGATGACTTTGATAATAGGAAAATCAAGGTGACGTGACCATCGTCACGATGAATAACGTGATACGACTTCCGTAACTGGGCTGATAAACTTGGGCTGAAAGACGAATAACCCCCATTTGCCGCTTTAGAGCAAACCAAGTAGTTTTTGCTCGATGTATTTCTCAAAATTACCGTAAATAGACTTTGATTGACCACAATAGTAATAAGCCATGGATTTTAAAAAGATCATCAAAATTAGATAAAAAATGAAAAGGTTAGTTCATAATTATGTCACGTTAGGAAATATGGCATAGCCCACTAGTGCAATTACGCATCAAATGAATTACACTTGAATTCTAAGGTAGTTTTTGAATTTTGATTTAATATTTATTATCTAATTTCTGTATTTTGTACAGATCGTGAATGAAATTACCTCCGAAAAACTCGCGAATAGTTTTCATTTTCTACTTTGTTTGATTTCATCTTAAGCTATATTTATCGGAAAAAGCTAACAACAAAACAAAGTCATATACATATTAAATGTCATAGTTATATCGACCTCTTAAATATGAAAATTAAATAAAACGAATAATAATATCTATGCATGTACGAGTACCTTATTATTATGGCATCCAGATATTCTATTGAATATTTAATGGTGGTAAATACGTTATATAATTCGAATACCCCATGCCTTTACCAACATTTTTGATCAAGGAAAGACACAATAATCTTTATTGTATTCATAAAATATTTTCGTAACCTAAAACCACTTGACTATACAAATCAAAATATAAAAAAATCTTGATGAAAATTAAAATAAAATTAGATTAGATAAAACTTAATGATAGTAATAATAATAATAATAGATAGGGCATATCATCAATTATGTATCTGATGACAATTTGTATAATATTCGTTTGTACTTATAATACTATATATACATATTAAATATTCAAAAATTGTTTTATAGCTTTTGAAGATTAACTATAACCAATTTGCATCTTATTTTCTACTAATTTTTATGATTTGGATAAAATGGGGTTTGCTGTTATAAAGTAAGAATAATCCTGTATATTGGTTAAAAACAATAAAAATCATACCATTTAAAAATATTATCTGTTTATTAGTTAATTTAATTTTATTATTTTGTCCATAAAACTGAAATCATTTTCTTTTTAAGTTTTCTTTTATACATATATATAAATATATATATATATATAATATATATATATATATATATATATATATATATATATATATATATATATATATATATATATATATATGTATATATACTCGTATATATATTTGGTACACCAGAATGCAGTTTATCTTCTAAAATTTATAATGTAATTTCATAGATAATTGAGTATTTATTTAATGTCAGTTTACTATACCATTTAAATTAGCAAATATTATAGCCTTACAGTCAATATTAGTGTTGGACTAAATTTAATTAGAATGTATTTGTGGTCGTGAAAAATGTCGTCCGCCATAATACCCTACAAAAGGTAATTTTTAAAAATATAACTCCATAGATAAATAAAAATATATTTCCTACCATCACGATTATTAACATTTTTTTTTGTAATTTTCATTTCTAAAATTTTGATTTTGTTAGTAAATACAAATCAAAAATTTAAATTTAATTATTAAATGTAAACTTGTTTTTTTGGTATGTAATCTAAAATTAAATTTATTTATTCAAAGTTAATAAATAGTTATATTATTTTAGATTTTAGTAGGAATGATGATGTATAAGAATGAGAATAGTTGTTTAATTATATAAATTCAAACCCATTTTCCAACAAAATAAAAACAGATACAAAAAACCATCCACATTTATTATATTTTCATAACAGATCCCAATCCAAAAAATCATCATTCAAAATTATAAAACACAAACATAAAATTGTAAACCGAAATCAAAAACCAATTCCACATAGTTTGTATTAAACTCATAAATATCACCCCAAAATACCCCAAAAAATTCAAGTACATACATACATATGTACATAAAAATTAATAGAAAAAGATTTCTCATCTCAACAAAAAAAAATTGTTTTATGTTTTTATTTAAACAAATTTATGTTGATATCATTTTGGTAAATATAAACAAACATACCTAATCATAATTGTATATACATATCGATATCGAAAGATTTCAATACATTACATTATACACATGCATAATACGCATTTGCATAAACACCTTCCAATTAAAATTCATTTCATTTGGAAAATACATAAATACAAAATGAGAAATATTCGTAATTATCCAGAAGCCTAACTTATCACATAGATTGATAATTTTATACCAATTCGATCATTTTTACGGTTCACAATTTTAATAAAGATTGTTATGGACAATTAAATAATTACATTTTTTTATTTATCAATTGTATATTTATTCGTTATTTAGCACGATATATATTTGTCTGGTATAGAATTAATACTACAGTAGACACTACTTGATGTAAACTACTGTAAACAAAACGAGATGCCCTCCTAAACAGTTATTGATGGAAACCGCAGTATGGCTCCAAACAAGAAACGGAATCAAATTGTCATAATTTAATGTTACAATTATTATTTTCGTAGATCTAGATTTCTATAGCTACTAGTTCATAACTTTATCAATATACTATTATATTTTTGTACTACTGTACAAAACACTGTATATACTGTATAATATAGTATTGATAATGTTAGCAATAGCAATCGAAATCTCGATCTACGAAAATAAAATATAAGTGTGAAATATAAAATAGTTTTAATTTTAGTACAACATTCAAACTTTGTCAGAATGATAAGTTTAGTTGGAACTGGAATATGTAGTATTCTGTAGTATTCTATACAATAGTATTCTCTTTGTTAATGTTGAGATAACGTCCGACCTTTTACTGCCCATGCGCTGTATACTGAATACTTTCAAACTTTACTACAGTGGAAAATAATTTTGGTAGTTTCAACCAATTGCTTCTTTCGGACACCATGATGAAAGTGTCGTTGTCAAATCCGACAGATGAATCAGTCAATCATAAAAAAATTTGTCAAACATTATTACAATATTACTGCAAATTAGAAAACGACAAAATAAAATTTCTATAGTTAGTAATGACGAGCAGAAGGTGATAAATATTTCAATTTAATTTGAATTATTATAAGCAGACCTCGGTAAACTATGCTCAAATTTGTCAATTTGTTTTTGTACGAAATTAAATTTCCTGCAAAACGGAGAAAATGTCCATCCGTCTATATGTCTGTGCAATTTTAATATTTCACACCAATCTTCTTGTATTTTTAATTCGGAGAAATGAAAAGATTTTGGGACATGCACTTCAATGTAAGCGAGTCATCGATTGAATGGTCTTGAATCAGACAAACATTTTGACAATATCACGTTAACAAATAGCTCCTACGTTTTGACGCCGTAGACAAACTACATGTTTCTAATATAATATATAGTTGTCGCATAGCTCATGCACGTAAGTTCTTAAAACTACCTTAATCATGTGGCATATTGTTTGAAAGGTTTCGGCAAACATTCGGCTGACGTATCTTAGTATTTACAACTGACGCTTTGGTGCTGATTTCCATATAATCATGTGGTTGTATATTGTTTGAGAGGTCGTGGGCCAAGCCATAGTTTTGTTATGTTTACTTTACTTCATAAACCACTAATTTGGCGCTGGCAATTTATTAGATTACACTTTATTATAGAATAAATACTTATCGCATATCATTGAAAACGTCTTGAAGAGTGGCTGGAGACATATAAATTTCTAATCATTCTTATGATTAGTTATATTAATTGGGCCTTGGGCCAAAAAACATTTCTGTTGTCAGCATTTTAGTTCCAAAACCAACCATTTTAACACTGATGGTAAACTATTCATTTATTATAGAATATTTGTCATTTGAAATGTCATAAAATTAACTGTTACACCTAAGAACCTAAAAATACTGCTATTGGACTCGGCACTGATACATTTTTGTTCCTTCCCATATAACCATGTGTTATAACGCTTGAAAGATGTTAGACCAAGCAACAATTTTGTTATGACTATTTACTTCATGAATCGTGCGATTTAGCGCTGACGGATAATCATTTGTTTATTGTAGAATAAATGCGTGTCACATGCCGTATAACATTGCAAAAAATTTTTGAATTGCGTAATAAATTTAACTGGAGCACCTTACAACTAAAAACTACCGCTATGGTGCTGGAGGTAAGTTACCGGTCTTCTGTAATTACCGGTTGTCCTATAATTACCGCTATGGTACCGTTTGAAAGGTCTTAGGCCAAGCAACAATTCTGTTATTAGCAGGAGCTGGAGTCATAGTCGGCCGTTAAATGTTTACCGGATAAAGTTAGAGTCGGAAATGTCTTCACCGAATTCATAACCATGCTTTATTCATAAATTGGTTTTAATTTCAACAGCCACTTGCCAAAGCCACCTTGTTTTCAGGGAGAAATGAGAGGAAACTACACAAACTGTGCGTTGCAAACGTTGTCAATAATTATTTGAATGAGGTGCGAATCGATTGAATTGTTTGGCCTGCTCGCAGCCGTGTTGAGTTGTTGTGTGAGAATACAGAATTAATTTTGTATGGTGATTTTAATCAAGCCTGATGCCACACTGGTAATTTAACCAGTTGATGTTTATCGCTCAGTCGTTTTCAAAAAAGTGAACGAGATCTTTATTATTAAATTTTGATGTTTTTTCAGAAAAATGACGTTTTAAATTGAACACCTTGTGAGGTTTCAGCTTCAAGCACTTTTACTATTGTAATTTACAATCTAATTAAATCCGTTAAAATCATTAAAATTTACACACTAGATTAACAATTGTGATTTAATTTCTAAAATTTAATTTTGAGCTGGTTCTAAATAATTAAACTAACGACTTTAGTTAACCAAGGTATTAGACATAGAGCAAAATCACTTAAAATTAAAAATGTATAGAAAGGAAGTTGATCCAGAGTAAAAAAATAGAACATTTGTTTGTATGTACACAAATTTTTAATACTATATATTAAAAGGATTTTAATGCCAGCCGAAAAAATAGTAGATTTCATTTGTTTGTTTATTAACTTTAATACAAAATAAAAGAACAATGCAAATAATATTGCTTTCTAGACGGCTTCTTGCCTTTTAAACCACAATATAATTTGGTTCATAATCTTGAGCTAATTGCAACATAAGTTTCTAATGTATTTAAGAATGTAACGTTCCCCTCGCAATTCATATATTAATCAACCATATTTTGCTAACCAAATTCACACCACTCTCCGCTAATGTCTCTTTAATTACAGATCAAAATTAAATTTCACCAATCAAAAAAATACACGGAAAATGTTCAATCAACATGGATTTTAATTTAAATAAAATATAGTGTCGACGGTAAAAATAAAAAATTAAAGGCAATTTATTCGTGGATATACCATATGTGTACAATGGACATACGAGTACATAGGTCTACACATATAGCATAATTGGAGCGCAACAACAACCTATATTCCCGAAATAAAATAAATTACATTTACTACAAATAATTGTCAGTTCAATTAAATTTTATTTGATCAAATTTAATTCAATTTTGAGCTATAAAAATATTAAGCAGCTTTTACATTTAAAGAAACAATTATTTTAAACCAAAACCAGGAATTGTTTTCTTGATTGTATGAAGTTAAAATATAAATGATAATTGCGAATTAAAGTTGCTAACGGATAATATATACCCGAAAATAATTCATTAACTCTACTTAGTTGATGGAAAGAACTTATTACTATTGATTAAAACGTTTGCAAAATATTTATGAAAACTAGAAGAAAAATTTGGTGCCGTACTATCATTCATTAGACTTTCGAATTATTAAGAATAAGAAATAAGAATAAATGCCTCCCAACATCATAAACATTCGAATCAATCATAGCGTAGTATAGACTTATTAGGAATTCCGTGCTTCAAATAATACGAAGGTAGGAAAATGATTTTAATGCCTGCCGAAATTTTTCCTTCAATAAGACCACATGGCCCTTAAATTTTAGCTGGATATCTAAGTATAATCCTAAATATTTTAACGACCAATTCAATTGGCACATATAACGATCGTTAGATCTAATAGTCTCATCACGTTTAAGTGAATGACAAATTAAAAGATTTGGATCTCGGATTGTTTCATTTATCTTAAACAACATTTACTTTAAATTTATCACTAAGAATCATATCATGAACATGAAACCATTAAATGGGGATAGGGTAAATATGTTCTAACCTGACTTTCTTCTAGCACAAATAAAAATAAAAATACATAAATCTTGAATACACCACACTTGATTTCTAACACGTAAACTAAACTTACCTGAACTTAATTCCTAAAAATAAACTTAACGGATTTTTGGTAAAAGCGGTTTTGTACATTCAAAATTATGTTTGCGTGTTAAATTGCTACCAGCAATCTTTTAATTATTTGTCGTTTTTAGTAAATGCTATGCTTCTCAACATCATTGGGAAAATTGAAAAAGCTGCTACGGTAGCTGTTACTTCCGGTACACAGATTTTCACATTTCACAACACATTTCAAAAGGATCTCGTAATTTATAGAAAACGCTTAAATATGAAGTTCCATCACGATTAGACAATATGCATGTATGGACTGCGAGTGAACTGATTTCGGCCAAACATTACTAGGATCACCCAATTAATCCAAAAAGCTTAAGTATGATATTTCATCCCAATCTCGAAATCGCTAAGCCGTATAGGTGGCCGAAATTTTTTTGAAAGTTTTTGCCAAAAATCGTCTTTTCCGCTTAAATTTTGGAAAACTGTTGTGGACCAATATTGTTGCAAACGAATTTAGAATCTTTTACTTCATAGAAGAACATAGCAAACTTTCGTTTTTCTCATCAATGGTATATAAAGGGTGATTTTTTTGTGGTTAGGATTTTCATGCATTAGTATTTGACAGATCACGCGGGATTTCAGACAAGGTGTCAAAGAGAAAGATGCTCAGTATGCTTTGACATTTCATAATGAATAGACTTACTAACGAGCAACGCTTGCAAATAATTGAATTATATTACAAAAATCAGTGTTCGGTTCGAAAAGTGTTTCGCGATTTACGTCCGATTTATGGTCTACATAATCGACCAAGTGAGCAAACAATTAATGCGATTGTGACCAAGTTTCGCACTCAGTTTACTTTATTGGACATTAAACCAACCACACGAATGCGTACAGTGCGTACAGAAGAGAATTTTGCTTCTGTTTCTGAGAGTGTTGCTGAAGACCGTGAAATGTCGATTCGTCGCCGTTCGCAGCAATTGGGTTTGTGTTATTCGACGACATGGAAGATTTTACGCAAAGATCTTGGTGTAAAACCGTATAAAATACAGCTCCTGCAAGAACTGAAGCCGAACGATCTGCCACAACGTCGAATTTTCAGTGAATGGGCCCTAGAAAAGTTGGCAGAAAATCCGCTTTTTTATCGACAAATTTTGTTCAGCGATGAGGCTCATTTCTGGTTGAATGGCTACGTAAATAAGCAAAATTGCCGCATTTGGAGTGAAGAGCAACCAGAAGCCGTTCAAGAACTGCCCATGCATCCCGAAAAATGCACTGTTTGGTGTGGTTTGTACGCTGGTGGAATCATTGGACCGTATTTTTTCAAAGATGCTGTTGGACGCAACGTTACGGTGAATGGCGATCGCTATCGTTCGATGCTAACAAACTTTTTGTTGCCAAAAATGGAAGAACTGAACTTAGTTGACATGTGGTTTCAACAAGATGGCGCTACATGCCACACAGCTCGCGATTCTATGGCCATTTTGAGGGAAAACTTCGGAGAACAATTCATCTCAAGAAATGGCCCGGTAAGTTGGGCACCAAGATCATGCGATTTGACGCCTTTAGACTATTTTTTGTGGGGCTACGTCAAGTCTAAAGTCTACAGAAATAAGCCAGCAACTATTCCAGTTTTGGAAGACAACATTTCCGAAGAAATTCGGGCTATTCCGGCCGAAATGCTCGAAAAAGTTGCCCAAAATTGGACTTTCCGAATGGACCACCTAAGACGCAGCCGCGGTCAACATTTAAATGAAATTATCTTCAAAAAGTAAATGTCATGGACCAATCTAACGTTTCAAATAAAGAACCGATGAGATTTTGCAAATTTTATGCGTTTTTTTTTAAAAAAAAGTTCTCAAGCTCTTAAAAAATCACCCGTTAGTACATATACTTTTCAAAATATTTGCAAAAACAAAAAAGCTCCTACGCAACTCTCTCTTCCATTGGGCCGATTTCCGGCACGAAGTGATACCAAAACAAAACGCCACAGAATTTTTATTTTTTGATGAATTTTATTGAATCCAAGTAAAAAAGTTTCGAATTGCATTAGCAGTTTTCGATTTGACCACTCTTAGCTGCGATTATGACCTTCAAACGGCCGACAAAGATATTGCATGCAGCACGAAAGTGGCTCTGCGGTATTTTGGCCCATTCTCTGCGAAGCGCTTCCTTGAGATGATCGACACTTTGGTATTTTTTTGTTCCAACCCTGCTCTTCAAAATACCCCAAACCGAGAAATTTAGCGGATTTGCATCCGGTGAATTTGGTGGCCATTGGACGTGGAAATGAACCTCGGAACGTTGTTTCTCAGCCAATCTTGATTGACGCGCGTTTTATGACTCGGCGCCGAGTGTTGTTGAAATGTACAGGCTCCGCGGCAGAAATGTACCCAAGGTCCCAACGCTACTCCAACACATGATCCCGATAAATTTGAGCATTTATCGGCGATCGGTCGTAACGGCGGTCCAAACCATCACCATCGGCGGCGCTTGGTTTCGAGTGGCAATCCGTTGGTCCAAATTTTCAGTAGAACGGCTGAGCAAGTAAATCTGGTCATTTTTCTTGTTCACATATTGCTCAATAACGAACGGTGACTCATCGGAGAAAACCAAATTTGGCAAATCGCCACTTTCGTGCAATCGTAACAACTCCTTTGCTCTTTCTACTCTAACTTTTTTTTGAGCATTGGTGAGACCATGCGTTTTATGGAATTTCAGGCCTTTAGTCCAAGATGATCTTTCAATATGTGCTGCATCCGTTCGAGCGAAATGTTCGCCTCACGAGCCATTTTTCTGCCGCTACGGCGCGGATTCCGAGCCAATTTGGCCTTCACCTTCCGAATGATATCCGGCGATGTTTCAGTGCGTTTCGGTCCACCACCATGGCGTTTTGCAATGCTGCCAGTATCGTTATAGCGATTTATGGTGCGATACACAAACTTTTTATTCACAGGCAGATGTTTTAACTGGTTAACAATCTGCGGCTGTTTTCCAGCCAAATATAGAACAATCACACTATTACGCTTGAATTTCATTGCGGATAACTTTTTCTGAATATTTCCCACTAAAATGCTTTTGTACGATTGTAAACAATGGAATGAACTCATTAGTGTAAATTTGAGCGCTCTGTCATCACTGGTTTGACAGCAATAACAGTCTGAATTTAGTATATATATATATATATATATATATATATATATATATATATATATATATATATATATATATATATATATATATATATATATATATATATATATATATATATATATATATATATATATATATATATGTTTCTATCTCAATTGCGAATTATAAGTTAGTAAAGAAATTTGAAAAGCACTTATTTCCATCCAAAAAAATGCCTCTCACTTCGGAAAAATTGTTAAAAATTACGTAATTCATGTCCTATAATTATATAATAATTTCTAAAACTATTTGTTCCCCTTTGCTTGTTATGTGTTTGTTTTAAAAATTATTATAATTAATACAATAAGATTTGATATATAGCGCCGATCTCAGACATTTCCACACCAAGTTGTAATTGATCCTGGCATTAATCATTAGCGAATTAAAAATAAATAAGTTCGTTAACCTTAAAAATTATAAACTATTTCGCATACACACTTTTAACTGAAATAACGGCATTTAAAATTATTAATAAATTGGTATGAAAAAATTAAGGAGTTTTTATGACTTTGGAGAATTAGAGAACCACATTAAAAACCACAAATCGTGGATAATTTGTCTATTCAATACGAGAATTCTAGCCTAAGTTCTCTGAATACCAGAGCAAGCAGGAGGATGATTCCACACGCGTTCCTGCAATAGTGAAAACATGTATTTTATTTACAGACCCTTATAGAAATTAGAGTTATTTTGAAAGTCATGTAATTCATTGCCATTCAGTTATTCTATTTACATTTCAACTACGGTAAATTATAATTTTATATAGAGTCACTTTTATGTAGAACAGTCAAATACCTACATGTGGTTGACACTTCCGCCACAAAAAATTATGTACAGTTAACGAAGTTTATTATACGTCTAATGCCTACCCCATTGCTGAATTGATTTGCACTTCCTCTAAATTTATGAAAATGGAAGTTTCTTGTTTCTATTTTTTCTAAGCTTTGGTAAAACATAATAACAATAAAAAGAAACAAAAAATAGGAAAAAATGATTATAATTGTATCGTTATAACATGCTAGTTTTATTTTTTAATGATAGTTATGTTTAATGATTTTTATGGGTTTTGTATATTGTTAGCTTTAATATTTTTGAAACATGAAAAATAAATTGGCTGTTTTTGTTGTAAACACATAGAAGTAAAATGAAAATTTAATTTAGCTAAAGATATGACATTTGATTTGTTTAGGTCAAATATGGAATTTATAAAAATTAGTATACGTATTTTTATTTCAAATCCTAAGGCGAAATGCATGTGCAATCGATTCGTCGTACAAAATTTCGAAATTATTCACTGGATTATTAAAAATATTTTAGAGTCTAATAATAAAAATAAATTTGAACAAATAACTAAGAACACTGAAACTTAATGTAACGTAAAAACATGGCAATATAATAGAATCGAAATTTTCCGAAAAATAAGCTGATTCTAACGTAAAGTAAATTACCCATACAAAAAATTGGTGTCAAATTCAGCATCAAGGCAAGAAAGTGATCAATATAGTGATCGAGAATTCATTATGCAAAGTAAATAAGCCTATTTAGTTTAAAATATTTTTTCCATTTAAAACAATATTTTACTAGTATATAACGAACCAGTTGGTTGTATCACAGTTTACAATTAAAATAATCATGCGAACTTAGGTTTCTCTCAGTTTTCTAACTTGGTAAAAACAAACGGCCTCAAAAATTGTTCATATACTCGACTTATTTAAACTTCTCATAATATAAGTCTTTATTTTATACAATTAAATTTTCTATAAAATTAAAGAATACAATTTTATAGAAAATTTAATTTTTTTTAATAACACACCTCATTTTTCCCCAAAAATTATGACATTAACTAATAATCTAAATAATATTATTTCGTGCTAGTACATATTGGTACTGTACTTGTGTCTAATAAAGAGAATTCAAAATTTTTATTGTGAACTTTTAATGATTTTAGATAACATAATATAGCAAATATGACAAATAGTTAGCTTTTCTGAAAGCTAAGAGCCTGAACTATGTTTCCATCGAAAAATATTTACTGGCGTAGAGTAATTGTTAACGTAGAGTAAATGTGAGATTTAAGCACAGAAACGAAAAATTTCCTAAAACTAAAAGAAATCTAAAAGTTTTGTTTAAATTTGTAATTCTTTGTCGTGTTTTTTTCTTAGCGCCCGATAGCTGTATCTGGAGCACGCAATTTTCTATGCCAAAACTTATATTTAGCGCGCTATTTTTGCATATAATTAATTTATTTAATTCTAAACTAAGATTTTTCGTTCAACTTTTTAGTTAAACCTAGCTATTTATCGGGAGCCGCTGTCAAGAGCACTCTCCATTTCAAAGGGAAATTTTAAATTTAATTTGTTTTGTACAACCCTTAAACCATTAGAAACTTAATCTCACGATAAAAATATGTGCAAATTTGTTTTTTTCTTGTATATACTGTTCACACGATCATTGCATGGAGTAATAATATGGTTATAGTAATAATATAAAGTAAAGTGTAAAAGGCGGTGTTTGTGTATATTTGGTTATCATCATTAAAAATAAAAATGATCATTGAAATTTCGATAGTTTTGAGCACTAGAACACCATTCCACAAACTATGGAAAAAATAACCCCATTAATAGGTCGCCTAAATCTTTCAACATCGTCGACGACCTATTTGACTTTAATCTATCAAAGGCTAAGTTCAAAAATATCCTTAAGAATTATTTTTAAAATTTTTAATTGTTAAATCAAAATTTGATTTATATTTTTATGTTTTAAAGTTAGCAGTATATGATGAGATGACCCATAGATGTGAATTGAATAACCTAACCAGTCTAGTAGGACTGATGCCGAATACATATGATGGATATTAGTATCCTTTACCTCAAACACAACTAACTTACATTAATTAACTAACAAACTCTACTCTAGAGTGTGAATTTAATTGAGACTAACATTCTAATATATTTAAGTAGTTAGAAAATGACTTTGCTGCGGTTCGCCCTAGTCGTTTCTGTGACTAACATTCTTTCCTAACTAACCTTATCTGTTAAGGATGCAGGCAGGGCCTGGGCCCGCATGATGCTGAAATATTATTCGCATTCAGATATAATTTGTTATTTGATTGTTGATATTTCAGGATTATGGTAACGTACCTAGGATCGTCGTTATGGCTGGCCTGTACGCCCCGATCATATCATATCATATCATATCATATATTTTTGTTTTAAAGTTCTTATTTGATTTTTTAATATTTTTGTTTTAAATTAAATTATCTGATTAAATTATCTCATACATGTAAATCACTAATAGATTTCTTTAAATAAATAAATAAATACATATATATATATATATATATATATATATATATATATATATATATATATATATATATATATATATATATATATGGTTTCGAAATGTTCTGCAAGACACATGAATTGGTATGTTTCCAAAATGTATGCTGAATCAATGTGACCAAGCAAAACGTTACCAATGGAAGCCGCACCTAAGAGCAGTCGTCTATTTTCAAGCGTGCATATTTTGTAATCCGTGCATCTTGTTGAGTATGGAGGTAATCGAGCCACATTTTCATGGAATGGTAAATTGTGGTCGTAATTCCAGTCGCTTTTCTTTAACAAGAAAATCAGAAACTTCTTTTGAATGCTTTCAATTCTTTTAATGTCTAAAGCATAGTATGGATTCCAGACCGGTACAGCGTATTCCAGTTGAGATCGAACGTAAGCGAAATAGAGTGAACATATGGTTTGAATATCTTTAAATTCATCTGTCCATCTTTTAACAAATCCCAACATGGTATTCGCTTTCGCAATAGAACTTTCAATATGCCTATTGAAATATATATATAATTCATTGTTTTTATTTAATTATTTTAATATTTTAATAATTAGTTTAATATATTATTATATTGTTGTATTGTAATATTATTTTAAAATGATTATATTTAATTGTGTTTGTATTTGGTGTGTGGGTATCTCCAGTTATCAACATATTTTTGTGTAAGTTGTTTTGGATAAATTATATTGGATGAATTATGCGAGGACATTAAAAATGATTCGATTATCGATGAGTCCGAACTCATGTGATTTGTGTGTGAACGCGAATGGTATTTTGTCAGGAAATTCATTTGTAAGTTGTGCAGTTGCAGAGGATTAAATTAATAAATGTTTATATTATTTAGGAAGCCGGAAAATATTAATTAAGAATTAAATTTCAGGAAATCTACGAATATTGTGAAATAATAACATTTCTTTCAAATATTAATTGCTGATTGTGTAGACTAGAGCACTGTATTACTATCGACTTTACCTAGGTGTCTGTAATCGGGTCGATTCAATTAATCAATTTTGTTTAGGAAAAGTATTAATGCAAAATTATAATTCAGGAAATTTCCAGATGTACGTGAAATAATAATATTTTTTTCTCAGGTTGCTGATTTAGAGAACTAATTTTTGAACACCGATATAATCATTATCCATTAAACCTATTAAGCCTTTATCCTTCCTCTAGTAGAATAGAAGTAGATTAGAATTGTGTTGTGCCGTACGATCGCTAGGTGTTTGAAACCGGATCGTTCCGGATGATAGCAATTCCACATTGACGATTAATGGTCCACAACCTTAAACAACTAGATCTCAAGAAACAAATATAAACTTAATCATTTCGGACACCCGCTCACTTGCATGGTCTTCTAGCGGCAGTGAATATCAAACACCAGTAGAACAGAAACTAAAGCAAACAAAAAACTCCGCTTCATCTCACTCATCGCTACATATGAAGAACGTAATTGATAAGAATATAGTACGTGCGTTGGATCGATTGAAAAATGCAATTCACGAGCTGCGCTCCTTTCTTTAACTATTTAAGTTTCTAGTTTTAACACTATGCGCCGTTATTAAGTGTATTTAAGTATCTCCTTAAATTTTTTATTAATAAACTCTAATCATTGATTTAGCAAGTGACAAAAAATTATTTGAAATGTGTCCCTTTTGGTCGTTTAAGGGCTATAAAATTGTTAATTTGTTAGTTATGATGACGTGCAATACCCCCTTTTTTGTTTCGTTGCACTATAATCACAAATAGTGAAAAGTATAATAAAACGACAGGTACTAGTTTAAAAATTCACTGAAACTTATGAGCTACAATTTTTTTGCGAAAACCAACCCGAAAATTAATTTTTTACTAGGCCAACCAATTTTTTTACAACTTCATTGGAATTCGACATACTCAAAAATACTT
This sequence comes from Nephrotoma guestfalica, assembly GCA_963691935.1. Lineage (NCBI taxonomy): Eukaryota > Metazoa > Arthropoda > Insecta > Diptera > Tipulidae > Nephrotoma > Nephrotoma guestfalica. The sequence goes on along the minus strand of OY829915.1, from coordinate 266,287,411 downwards.
AGAAAATATTAAACCGGCAATACTTAAACGAACTGAAGTGCAAGGGAGGAAAAAACGTCACTAAAGGTCATTTTAGTGTATTTTTTTTTTACAAAAAACCAACTTGAGCGACCATAACTAAACGTAGAAAATCAGACATGAGAAAAATGGGTCGTATATATATATATATATATATATATATATATATATATATATATATATATATATATATATATATATATATAACGGGTGTCCGCCGGGAAGGTATACTACTTTGTTTGTTTATGATTTTTGATTAAATGAAAGAGAATAGATCTTATATTGATGTTTTATTTAATGTCGGCAATTATGTATGGAATACGATATCAGATAAATGTCCGCCTCTGTTAGCCTCACAAATGCGAGCCCTTTTGAGCACATTTTTCATTACATTCTCACACATTTCACGCGGTATTTCATTAATTTCACCACGAATATTTTGTTTGAGTTGCTCAAGCGTTTCTGGTTTGTTTGCATAAGCCTTGCTTTTTAGATATCCCCACAAAAAAAAATCCGGAGCAGTCAAATCAGGCGACCGTGGAGGCCAATCAACATCACCATTTTTTGAAATAACTTGTTGTGGAAAGAGTTCTCGCAGTAATTCCATTGTAATCCTGGCTGTATGCGATGTGGCACCGTCTTGTTGATACCACATGTTAATCAAGCCCAAAGTATGCAGTTGTGGCGTTAAAAAGTTTTCAATCATATCACGATATCGCTCCCCATTCACAGTTACCGTTACGCCGTTTTCATTTTCAAAGAAGTAAGGTCCAATGATTCCTCCTGACCAAATTGCACACCAGACTGTCACTTTTAATGGATATAAAGGTGACTGATGAATAATGTGAGGGTTTTCCATTGCCCAGAACCAACTATTCTGTTTATTCACATATCCATTTAAATGAAAATGTGCCTCGTCACTCATTATGATTTTTTCATGAAAATCGGGGTTGTCATTTGCGAGCTGTAACATCCTATTGACTCGATGTTTTATCGAATATTTGTCCATAATAAATTTGCCAAGTGTCTACTTCACGACTGTCAAGTCTGAACTGTCAATACTAGTATTCGCCTAAATGGCGGCAAAACAAAGTAGTATACCATCCCGGCGGACACCCTGTATATAATATATATATATATATATATATATATATATATATATATATATATATATATATATATATATATATACCGGGTGACTGACACGAAGTGTTACCAACTTCAGACTGTCATTGCTGTAAAACCAGTGATGACAGAGCGCTCAAATTTAGACTAATGACAGTTCATTCCAAAGTAATAGTGTGATTGCTCTATGTTTGGCTGGAAAACCACAGCCGCAGATTGTTAACCAGTTAAAACATTTGCATGTGAATAAAATGTTTGTGTATCGCACCATAAATCGTTATAACGATACTGGCAGCATTGCAAAACGCCATGGTGGTGGACCGAAACGCACTGCAACATCGCCGGATATCATTCGGAAGGTGAAGGCCAAATTGGCTCGGAATCCGCGCTGTAGCGGCAGAAAAATGGCTCGTGAGGTGAACATTTCGCTCGAACGGATGCAGCACATATTGAAAGATCATCTTGGACTAAAGGCCTTGAAATTCCATAAAACGCATGGTCTCACCAATGCTCAAACAAAAGTTAGAGTAGAAAGAGCAAAGGAGTTGTTACGATTGCACGAAAGTGGCGATTTGCCGAATTTGGTTTTCTCCGATGAGTCACCGTTCGTCATTGAGCAATATGTGAACAAGCAAAACGACCAGATTTACTTTCCCGGCCGTTCTACTGAAAACTTGGACCAACGGATTGCCACTCGAAACCAAGCGCCGCCGATGGTGATAGTTTGGGCCGCCGTAACGGCCGAAAGCTGTTCACCGCTCGTTTTTTTGGAACGTGGCATCAAGATAAATGCTCAAATTTATCGGGATCACCTGTTGGACGGAGCGCTGAAGCCTTGGACACAAAACATTGCAACAGGAAAACGCGCGTCAATCAAGATTGACTGAGAAACAACGTTCCGAGGTTCATTTCCACGTCCAACGGCCACCAAATTCACCGGATGCAAATCCGCTAAATTTCTCGGTTTGGGGTATTTTGAAGAGCAAGGTTGGAACAAAAATATACCAAAGTGTCGATCATCTCAAGGAAGCGCTTCGCAGGAGATGGGCCAAAATACCGCAGAGCCACTTTCGTGCTGCATGCAATAGCTTTGTCGGTCGTTTGAAGGTCATAATCGCAGCTAAGAGTGGTAAAATCGAAAACTGCTAATGCAATTCGAACATTTTTTACTTGGATTCAATAAAATTCATCAAAAAATAAAAATTCTGTGGCGTTTTTGTTTGGTAACACTTCGTGTCAACCACCCTATATATATATATATATATATATATATATATATATATATATATATATATATATATATATATATATATATATATATATATATATATATATATATATATATATATATATATACATATATATATATATATATATATATATATATATATATATATATATATATATATATATATATATCTATATATATATATATATATATATACGAGTATATATATATATATATATATACCTATGGTTTAGCAATAAATAAATTATACATTAGGTTGGAAATAGAAAGTCCCAATTTAGGCCTTAAAAATAATTAGCTTTTCAAATGGCTTGGAATATAAATAGTCGTAATTTAGACCTTTCAGAAAACCATGACATTGGTAATAAACATATTAAGTCTCGAGATATTCAGATTCTTTAGGATATTCAAAAATTATAACACATTACCATGTGATCATCATGTGAATTTCTTCACAGAAAATATGAACACTAAATAAAACGTCTAAATTTGTAAGACCTAAAATGTCAATTGTTAATTCGTCTAAATGTCATTATTTTGCTATATTTAATACATACACTTTTTTCTGGGTTTAGGATTAATGTAGTTCTAACTTAAACTAGTCCTACATTTAATACTTTCGTTGTCACGTCAAACTTCTTCACATGCATTTCTCACACTTGGTGTTTGTGATAATGACGTGGTTATTCTTCAATATTGATTGTATCATTTTTCGTTAAAACATATTTAAGTAAAAACGCAAAAAATTAAAGCAACTAAAATATTTTTAATAGTATCAAAGTTTTTTATTAGAAAATCAAACGCAGTTTACATATTTTACATTAACCAAAAAAGAGGGATCCCTATTAGGCCATATCTGATAAACGTTTCAAATAAAACACCTGAAAGTATCATCCAAATGTTGGGTGCATACACAACATGAAAAAATGTAAAAATCAAAGAGGTTATGATTTACAATTTATAAAATATTGCCTAAATCGAGAGACACATACAATATTTTACATTTCCTGTACGTTTAGTTTATAGAATACTCAATAGATATTGACAGATTTTGTATCCCAACTCTTCCCAATATTTGGTTGCTTCATACTAAATTCAAATTTGAATCTCCAGCATATTCTCAATAATAAACGGTTGAATACAAGCTTTGGAAATGTACACCTTCTAAATCTAAAATTTTTTAAGTCCTTTAAAAATTATTTCGATACATGGTAAATGACTACAAATCGACAAATCAATGCCGTCCATTTTCCAATTTTTCATTTCTATTATTCAAATGTGTGTTTTATATTTTTTCACGTTATTTTCAGAAAAACAATCTACGTGCACGTAAAGGTACAACTTGAATAAATATTTCAGTTCTACCCATAGAATACATTTTAGACAGAAACCAACCAAAACATCTAAATTAAAATTGCATTTGACTAGAAAATAATTTTAGAATATTCGAGCAACAGAATTTAAATCAAATATCTAAAAAAAAATATAAAGCATAGAAATGTAAATGACACGCTATACGTTCTATTTATTATATATGGTATGTACGAATAGATCTATCCCATAATATTTTTTGAATTAACTAAATAGAAATCGAAGTTTAACTAAATTTAAGTAAATACAGTTAAAGTCCTTGGGAAGCTACGAAAAAATAAGATATATTCTTTGCGTAGCTTTCCACCAAACAAACATTTTAACTAAATTAATATTAGCATCTAAAACTATTTAAAATAATAATAGTACGTCTTTATTATTTTTAACAGTGTATAAAATAATAACAGTACCTCTAAATAAAATAGTAGTAAAAACTATAACAAATACCTAGACTTCCTGCATACATGTTTTGAAACTTCTATTCAGAATGATAAAAAATACCCCCTGGCGGAGTGCATAAACTCTATAGCAATATAGGCTGGCATGTGATAAAATCGGACCTATAACCGTACGTCCGCGAATTGGCTAACACTGGCGTAAAAGTAAGGGCGGAAAAAGCAAACCGCGAAAGAGTTGGAAAACCTTGTTCCCCAGAACAGATTGCAGGGATAATCAAAAATAAAAAATGATAAAAAATTCTGTTTATTTATGATTTTCTGATATATGGGTATGATATACTCAAAAATTAAAACCTTTGGATAAAAGTGACTTCGATAAAAAAAACTGAGAACTGAGCCGTCTCGGACGTTTAGTAGCGAGTTCTAAAACGTGTTGCACAAGCCTGAGGAAATTGTCGGTCATTCACACTTTTAGCTTAAAAATTAAACAAATAACATCCAGCGATAATATGACTAAGTAGTACACGTATAACAATTACAGTTCTAGGTAAAATTTGCATATAAAGAAAATGGTTGTTCCTCTATATTAAAATCGAACCCTATCTAATCCTAGGAAAATTAAATCTTAAATGAAAAGTGAATGTTCGGTTTTGGAACAGAAATTTAGCTCGAAGTGAGATATCATTTTATATTTTTCTAAATTAGAAATTATGAAATTGAGAAACTTATTCTTCAAAATATGATACAAATGCCTCAAACGAAGAATAAATATTCATTTTTTAATATTTACTTATTTACAAAAATAGAAAATACCAATCAATCTAATAAATTATATTTATTAAAAGTATATATGTATTTCTCAATAACAGATTACTCGTTTTCAATGATAAATTCATAACACTCATCTCAATTCAAATATATGTATACACGAAATTTGCTTGAATCGTTCCGTTATCGCTTAATATGAGGTTACTTTATTCTCAGTGTATGAGAAACTCATTTTTCCACGAAAGTAACTCATGGGGTTTAATTTTTAAATTCAGATAACTTTTGTAGAGTGGTACAATTTTATATGGTACCGTTAGACAACAGCATAAGTTTTCCGATTAATAACCATGGTCTTACACTTAGTGATGTTGAGACTGCGAGCATGTTGGAATCGCACCAAGTCACTAGGTTGTCAATTGTCAAATTTATTGATTGATTGATTGATTTTGAATGTACGACCAAGTTCTTAGGCTTGAGTTCCCGGATGACGCCGGGTCCACCGTACACCCTTTTTTACACATAACAAAACCGAAGGATTGGATAGGTTAGTTAAGTGGGACAGAATCGGCCCGGTTACAGACACCTAGGTATAGCCGATAGTTAGTAACACAAAGACAACACAATTCTAATCTACTAGATGAAGGATAAAGGCTTAATAGGTTAATGGATAACGATGGTATTGGTCTTCATCAATTGCTTCTTTAAAACGGCAACCTAAGAAAAAATATTATTATTTCACATGCATCTGGAATTTTCCTGAAATTTAATTCTATTAATACTTTTCGGCTTCCTAACCAAAATTGGTTGACTCGACCCGTTACAGACACCTATGTAAAGTCGTTAGTAATAAACTGACAACACAATTCTAAACTACACAATCAGCAATTACAATGAAGCATTAATTCACAAGCATCTGTAAATTTCCTGAAATTTAATTCTAAATTCATATTTTCCGGCTTCATAAATAATTGAAACATTTATTAATTTAATCATTCTGCAACTCCGCAACTTACAGTAGAATTTCCTGAAACCAAAGTTATTTGAACTATATTCAAAATAACTCTAAAATTCATTAGTCTTTAACCGTTGGGCGAACACGAAATAGCAAAAAAAAAAAAACAGATTAACTACCGGCCCATCCTTTTTCACAAGGAAACAAATACTTTTATCACTACTTTTGCACTAGTTCTGGAACTTCTTCTACGTTTGCTGGGGATATATCACATACAATTAATCTCAGACATGACACATGCGACTCGTGTATGACTTGTCACGTCGTATTAGACTTGTCATAAACGATTCATCTCAGACTGGTAACAAACGTAAATTAGTAATTAGTGTGTCGTCAATGGCTTTCCTGCTGGAAGGTAATATTTAAGTAAAGGCAACTAGATAAAATTTGAAAAAATTATTCTAAAATGAATGATAAATAAGTTTATTTTATAATTTTTATAATTAAATATAAATCGTACCAGTATCTTAAAAGAGGGATAATATGTACTCGTATATTAAATATATTTGAATGAGATTTCCTGAGAACCGAATAATTTTAATATAATAGCTCGGCACTGTACATGTAGATTAATATTTAGGGTTGATTTGAAATTGGGAATTAATAATTATAATTCTTGTACTAAAACAGTCAAGATTGGCAACGTTGCATTTTATGACCAGTCGTTGGTGTATTGAAGTATACAAACCTTCTATTTCTTTTGAATAATTATATTAATTATATCAAATATTTCTAGCTTTTCAGTTACATAGATATAACGAAGTTGCCGATAAACAATTCTTTATGTTAAGATTGTTAAAATCCCAAACCCAATGCAAATAATATTTCTTTTATAAAGCAAAAATATCGCTAATAAGCTGTGAGAAAATACTAGTAACCCATTGAGTGTCACAAAAAGGCAATTTTGCGGTAAATAATAGGATTCGTTACCAACTCCAACATAGTTGCAATTAGTCTTGCAAAAATGATGGATTATGAAGGAAATACAATATAGAAAACAGCTAATCATAAATTACCTACACTATATTCTCAATGCACAGAAGAAATACGGAAACGGAAAATTCTATCGCTAATCAAACCATAATAAAAATATAACAATTTATTACACAAACGCTGAATAATAGGATGAAGGAACATCACCAAAATAGCTCTCTCCGAAAATCTCCGAAATCAAAGCGTAGAAGAAACCACCTCTACAAACAATCGTAGTAAAATGTACCAAGAGAATTATGCAATGTCCATCCAGGAGCTAGAATTACCTCGAAACGATCCCAACAGACGGCATGAATCTTCCCACCATGAAACCACTACCATCCACCAAGCGACCTCCTGCCAACACCACCATTCAACAAAAACCACGCTTCACAAAGCCGTGACGAATCCATGACAGATCACAAACGAACCATGGCAACCCTACAGCCCAAAAACTTCAGCGTACGACCGATCATACCAAAACTCCCAAAATGATTCAGCCCCCGCCAAATCGACGGCAAACTCCAACAAAAACACCCGAAGCATTCAGCAAAGAAACCAATTTGGACATACAAATCCAACATTCAGGCAATGATTCAATACAAAACTGCAAATCCGCCCTCATACACTAACAAATGAGAACTACCTCAAGTCCTAAACAAAACAACTCAAAACAGTCAAAAATACCTTATAAATACAGGTAACGACAGAACACACATGAACACAACTCTCCGCAAGTTGAGAAACACAACGTTCAACGAACAACCACCACAAACCGCAGACACCGAGCCATTACTCACCATGAACGAAACCCATTCAAATCACTCCAAATATCAAAAAAGATTCACTGCAATACAGCTGCAGCACATCCTCGCCGCACATCCTGTGTAAACCAATCACACACATACACCACTCGTCAAAATCTAATCCAGTTTTCGCACCACAGAGAAAAAGTATAACCCCCTCCCAATCGCCAAAAATATACATTCCATTATATGTACAATATTCATTTTGCGCGATCTCGACCTGCGACAACATCCACCCCTTGCCGATGACGCCAACCCAGGTCGACAAGGAGAGGTCAACGTCAGCCGCCTCTCCACAGCGACGACAAAAAATCTCACAAAGTTATGTTGTCAATTGTCAAATTTATGGAAAGAAATTAATTATGAGGTCTCATCAATAAGTCAATCCGTTTGGACTACAGATAGGATCCAGACCAAGAAACATCATTTCGAAAATCATTTTGACGGACTTCGGCTATAGCCAGTGGTAAATCTGTGATAAATTGAGAGGTCGAAAATTTTCATAATTACTATACTTTATGGTAGTTTTACAAGAATGTATCAATTCATTGAAAACTTGCACAAAACATAACTGTTATAATAATGAACATGATGCAAAACTTTAAAAATGAAAGGGTTATATAGAGAAAAGAAATTTAAATAGAGTAATTCTCTTTGACTTTATATATTGTTTTTGTTTGTAAATTTTCAAAACGTCGCACCTAATTACTAAGCGACTAAAATAAAACTATAAAAATGTATGATTCACAAGGAGTTCACATGTCAAAATTCAATACAACTATGATTTCATATCAACCAGCCTGTCTTTCGTATTGTGTCAGTCTCATTGTTCTCTGCAGCTATGGAGAAAAGAAATCAATTCCATCAGGTCAATCGATATCCGCTAAAAAAATAATTGTGCCATTTGTATGACTCGAATTTTCTTAAACTCAACTCACTGTAGTTGTCGGCAATTTTCTAAAATAATAAGTACTAAAAAATGGAAAAAACTTAAGTTTCATCCTGATACCACATATTTGGCCAACATGTTTGGCCTGAGAGTATCCGAATTTTGATAAAAAATAACTGTTTTTTTATCAAAAATCGTAATTTTTCTATACGTTTTGGAACAATTATCTATACCAGTTTATTAGTGAATTTAATTTCAACATTCTTTCATTCTAAGTTCAGAACTTAAAAGTAACGCAACCCAGCTCCAAGTCACCAATCAATAATTTTATATATTAAATTTAAAATAATCCGATTTAAATAATCTGGATCAATTTAGTTGCAAGCATAATTTAAACAGTTTCTGCCCTTAATCAAATTTTTTGGAAAAAACGTAAAAGCTCCTATAGAGACTGCCACTTCTGGTGCCCTAATTTCCACCAAATAAAAATACGATTTGGAGTATTTTTGTGGGCCGATTTTTACAAAATTTTACTTTGGTCTCCAAAAACACCCGACTCTCTTCTGCTGTACAAAAATCTCCAATACACCACACTTGAATTTTAAAGCGAAATATAAAGCTCAAGATTTTAGTAAAAACAGTTGTGTTTAATGAAAAACCGTAATTTCTGTTTAAATTTCAGCTTAAAATGTTGAAAACATAATGTTGAAATTTCTTTTAGTTCTTGGTTATCTTTTCGTAAATACTAAAATCCAACTTTATTGAAAAACAAAACACCTATATTATACTCGTACCTACATTATTACAATTGCTCGTTTAGGTTTCATTTATAGTTTGTCTTTTAGATTAATACACAATATTTTTGAAGCACTTCAAAAATATTGTGTATTAATCTAAAAGACAAACTAACGGGTGTCCGCTGGGAAGGTATACTACTTTGTTTGTTTATGATTTTTGATTAAATGAAAGAGAATGGATCTTATATTGATGAATGTTTTATTTAATGTCGGCAATTATGTATGAAATACAATATCAGATAAATGTCCGAGCAATGTTGAGCACATTTTTCATTACATTTTCACACATTTCACGCGGTATTTCATTAATTTCATCACGAATATTTTGTTTGAGTTGCTCAAGCGTTTCTGGTTTGTTTGCATAAGCCTTGCTTTTTAGATATCCCCACAAAAAGAAGTCCGGAGCAGTCAAATCAGGCGACCGTGGAGGCCAATCAACATCACCATTTTTTGAAATAACTTGTTGTGGAAAGAGTTCTCGCAGTAATTCCATTGTAATCCTGGCTGTATGCGATGTGGCACCGTCTTGTTGATGCCACATGTTAATCAAGCCCAAAGTATGCAGTTGTGGCGTTAAAAAAATTTCAATCATATCACGATATGGCTCCCCATTCACAGTTACCGTTACGCCGTTTTCATTTTCAAAGAAGTAAGGTCCAATGATTCCTCCTGACCAAATTGCACACCAGACTGTCACTTTTAATGGATGTAAAGGTGACTGATGAATAATGTGAGGGTTTTCCATTGCCCAGAACCGACTATTCTGTTTATTCACATATCCATTTAAATGAAAATGTGCCTCGTCACTCATTATGATTTTTTCATGAAAATCGGGGTTGTCATGGGCGAGCTGTAACATATTATTGGCAAATGTACGGCGGCGTAAATGGTCTTGTGGAAGAATTTGCCACGTGTCTACTTCACGACTGTCAAGTATGAACTGTCAATACTAATATTCGCCTAAATGACGGCAAAACAAAGTAGTATACCTTCCCGGCGGACACCCTGTATAAATGAAACCTAAACGAACAATTGTAAAAAACGGTAACACATGTAACGGCTAACAGAACCTAGTTTTCAAAACCGTAAGAAATTGTATATTCTGTCGCCCCAAGCAGAGGTAACGTCAGTGCGGGACACTTTGTTTTACAGTTTGCTATCTTAATAAAACTAAAAAGTTTCTTCTCTCTTTAAGATTTTTCAGTTTCAATCCAAAATATATTTACAGTATTAAAAGTTTCAAGCTTATAGGGTTATTTAGTAGTGAAAGTAGTGAAAGTTTGTCTTCATCTTATGAGAAGGTTCTTGTATGTAGAACGATTTAAGCTTTACCGACTGATTGGTTTATGTAGTAATATACCTTTCTTTAGCTAATAAATTTGTGAATACAATTTGTTATACTTCATACTCCTGAAGTAAAGCTTAAATCGTTCTACCTTGAAGAATCTTTTCATAAGATGAAGACAAACTTTCACTATTAAATAATCCTATAACGAAAATGATTAAAATAAAGTATAATTTAAGTTCCTACAGATTGGGTGGTTGTAATTTTCATGATCTAAAGTAAGGTCAATATAAAATTGCACGATAATTAGCCAGAAGCCATTCAAATTACATACAATAAAAAGTTATTTTTCATTGCAAATATCAATATCAAATCTGTATTTCTAATCCCCCCAATTAACTAATCAATACAATGTGATTAACGTCACTTCTCTTAAAATTGCACAGAAAACAAACATTCTCAAACATTTTTCACCTAGAAACCTTATTTTTCCTTATTAAAATACTTCGCTACTTCCATTATAAAATTATACGTAAATATAGTTGTAGAAGTATTTCCTTTACCATCCTTATTTTGTTGTGTGTATAAATTTTATCATACCACAATTTTTCATGAAAATAAAATGCTTTCCCCCAATACAAAATTTCTTAAATCCTGCTCATACATACTGTGTATGTGTGTATACATTATAGTATCAACGTAAACTTTTTATTTTCACGATTTTTCTTTTTTCAATACACGTACATATGAAAATGTTTGACGTAACCATAACAATTATGAAATCGATTTAAAATAATTAAAACACTACTAATATAGTATAATCTCTTTTTGTATGGTAATGGCAAATGTAACAGAGTTTTTGGTCATCAAGAACATCAGTTTGGAAATCAAAATAATAGTATATAACACTCTAACATTTATATGTATAAAATTCTTTCTATGATATTAATCGCTATGCTGTTTGTAGTCTTACCAAAAACAAGTGTACATCCATCCTTGTGTTCAAAAGGTTAAAGCAAAGAATGTCCCAAAAAAATTTTAAGATGTTTCAATACAACTCAACGGTAGACAACTGCATAGTAAGGAAGTGTTAAGATTCCGAGATGAAAAATACTTTTGTATATATATATATACATTTCCTCATGTCTGATTTTCTACCGGGCTAAGGGCTGAAAATATTCGTACTAATTAGAAATAACCTCATGCAAATTTTTAGGTCTATCGGACCACGTTTAGGAGTCGCTCAAATTGTTTTTTTTTTCAAAAAAACACTGAAACGACCTTTAGTGACGTTTTTTCCTCCCTTTCACTTCAGCTCGTTCAAGTAATGCCGGTTTAATATTTCCTAAGTATTTTTGAGTATGTCGAATCAAAGAAATGATAAAACAAGGTGGTTGGCCTATTAAAAAATTAATTTTCGGGTTGTTTTTCGCAAAAAAATTGTAGCTCATAAGTTTCAGCAAATTTTAAAAATAGTACCTGTTGTTTTATTAAATTTTTAACTATTTGTAGTTATAGAGCAAAGAAACACGAAAAAATTGAGGTATTGAACGTCATCGTAACTGAAAAATTAACAATTTTATAGCCCTTAAATGACCAAAAGGGACAAATTTCAAATAATTGTTTGCCACTTGCTAAATCAATGGTATGAGTTTATTATAAAAAAAATTAAAGAGAAACTTAAATAGATAAAGAAATCTTACTAGTACTGTCGTTGAAAATTAATTAATGCCTTAATAATGATTCTAAGATATACATATAGCTTGTCACAGAGAAGTTAGGTTACATATTTTTAAAATATGAAATTTTGGTTAAAGTCCACGGAAAAGATTTAAAATAGAAACACATTTCATATGTAATTATCAAGATATTTCAAACATCAAGTTTCTACTAGTTTTTCTGTTGCACAGCAGCCTATTAATTAAGGCATTAATTAATATTTGTTTTTGTTACTAAAGGAATTCTCGTGTTGTGACCTAATAGTAATAAATATATGTAAGTGGTTCTCCAAGAAATAAAAGTGATAAACATAAACAAAATGTATAATCATCTCGCCCATTATGTATTTTTTCAAGTTGATTATTAATAAAGATAATTTCCGTTATAAATGTTATCTTCCAAGATATAAAAAACCCGTTTATTATTTTGGTTTTTATTAGTTTCGAAAATTGGCAATAAAATTGCTATTGGTTAACCGAATTTCAATATATTTGATGTTTTGGAAAGGTAATTATATCTTCTATTCACCACAATTTTTGTTTAGGCTTAAAAAATTGTTTAATTAATTTTTCAGCTCAAATTACAAAAATACCGATTTATCGAACTTTGCGCTCTGTCGCGACCTCTAAACCATCTTCGATTGACCCAATATTTTTTCTATTAAAGTTTTTAGCGTAACCTCACGGCGGAAAAATCACATCAGCATTTCGGCTGATAATTCGATCTTCGAAGACAGTGCGCAAAAGATCAATTGAAACGAGTGCTGTGTGGCACGGAGCGCCGTTTTGTTGATACCAAATGTTGCCTATGTCCTCCTCGGTAGCGCTCACCACTGACAGTAACGGCGGCTCCTTGCTCATTTTCAAAGAAAAATGGCCCAATGATGCCACCGGACCAAAATCCGCACCAAACAGTCACTCGTTGAGGATGCATCGGCTTCTCTACGATCACGTGCGAGTTCTCCGGGCCCCAAATGCGACAATTCTGCTTGTTTACATAGCCGCCAAGATGGAAATGCACCTCATCCGAAAAGAAGATTTCTTTGCCAAAATCGGCATCTTCTTTAAGTCGATCGCAAACCCACTCAGCGAACCGAATACACAACCATTTTCGTTCAGCGGAAGGATAAAACTAACTTTCTGTCAAATCAGAAGTGACATAACCCTTATAATACTCAAAATAACCGCTAGTTCAAAAAAATAAAAATATTTGGCCCACCCTGTATATATATATATATATATATATATATATATATATATATATATATATATATATATATATATATATATATATATATATATATATATATAGGGTGGCTGAGACCAAGTGTTACCAAATGAAAACGCTGTAATTTTTTTAATTTTGATTATTTTTTATTGAAATTTCGTGGAATATGTTGAAAACATATTACATTTTATGAAAAACATGTTACTGCTCGATATGACCTCCTTTGGCTCTGATTATTTGATTCAGTCTTCCATAGAAAGCATTGCATGCTGACCGAACGTGAGCTTGCGGAATTTTATTCCATTCTCGAACAAGAGCTGACTTCAATACATCAACAATTTCGTATTTTTTAGTGGACACCCTACTCTCCAAAATGGACCATATGGAGAAATCCATGGGATTCAAGTCTGGTGAATATGGTGGCCATTCTTTCGACGAAATCAGCCGCGGAACGCAATTTTGTAAAAATTGCTGTGTCGCTCGAGCTTTGAGTGACGTTGCCGAGTCCTGTTGGAATGTCCAACGTTTCGTACCAAAGTGTTTACGTGCCCAAGGTAGTAAAGCATCGTTTAGGATCTTTTGGCGGTACACCTCTTGGTTTACCTTGACTCCATGTTCGATGAAAACCAGAGGAGTGCGTCATCTGCAGTCACTGCAGCCCAAACCATAACATAAGCTGGTGATTGCTTGCGCATGGCAACTCTTGTGTCCAAACTATCGTTGGACTTGTGCTCTAACCAAACACGATCATTTTGTTTATTCACATACTGTTGAATGGTGAAAATTTTCTCATCAGAAAAGACAATATTTGGAATCTCATCACGTTCGGCCAAGGCCTTCAATGCTCGTGTTCTTTCAAGCCTAACTTTGAATGCTGTATCGTGAAATATGTAGACGTGCGGCTAATTGATTGGCACTTTGACGAGGATTTCGTTGGATTCGTTTCTTCATATTTCGTATAATTTCTTTTGATGTTGCTGTCTTTTTAGGATCGCCTCTGTTGCGTTTAGCGATGCTACCAATTTCGTTGTATCGAGTTATGGTTCGATACACAAACATTTTATTCACATTCAAATGCTGGAGCTGACGAACTATTGCTGTTTGTGAATTTCCACCCAAATACAGTGCAATTACACTATTACGTTTGAATCCCATTACGATTTTTTTATGAAGATATTAATTTAGAACAATTATTTGTTGACCACATGTAAACAACTAACCAAACTTCAATCTGTCAAAAAATTGACGCGCGAAAATGACAACTACACAAATGACAGCAGAGTGAAGTCAGTAACATTTGGTCTCAGCCACCCTGTATATATATCTGTTACGGTAGCAATCATAAATAATCAATAAATAAGTAATAAATATGAAAGTTTAAAACTATAATAATATTTCATTAGGCTTTGTTAAATATGAGAAAAATGTTTGAATATGCTTGACTATAAGAAAAAATTGATGTAGGAACATCTTTAGAATTGCTTAGATAGCTCTCACAGGAACGCGGGAGTCCGCGGTGTTCCCCACCCCTTGCATTATCCCTCCGGCGGGATTTAGAAAAAATATCCCAGAGGCATGGGAGCGCGGTCTATAAACACGTTGGGAATATAGGAACCGGTGACACCATTAGTAGATAGTGAGTCACAAAAAGTACTAAGTAAACACTATTGATTGACTAAGTGAGCAAATTGATTATAGAAAAACGAGTCAATATTTTAATTCAATTTCTTCATTTTTAAATTAACCAACCTTCAATAATCGACCAAACAAAACAAACCACAATTTATTACTTTTACCAACTACGTTTAGTGGTTATGAACAATGATTTGAAGAAAATCAGTGATATTTATCAAATTTACCTGTATTTCACACAATCGGAATTAAACATTATAACCGGTAGGTTATAATGACATAATCACCAGATTTATAACTTTAACCGTGACATATATATCGATTAATTGTTTTCTTGTTTTCATTTATTGTCGTAATTTTTCGCGTAATCGCTCGATTAAATAGTTATTGATATTTTTTGACAATTAAGATGTAATCGTAAATGTTACTTTAACTTCGCGACTGCAATAGTAAGTAAGTAGAACACAATAATTAAATCGATCGTTCAACAGGATAAAATTCAGTAACCATGGTCAATAGGTTTTACAACACTTATAACCGAGTTTTCGCCAAGTTAAAATTGTCATTTATCCTAAGAAATTTTTAATTTGATTACTTTACATACATTACCTGATCGTAAGACGATGGTCGTACTAATTCGAACATTACTTATTCGATTCAATTGAAAATTGATTGCATGCATAAATATCATGCATAGGCCGGTAAGTTTATTACATATACGCCTTTAATAGCCAGAAAAATTATATGGCATTATTTTCTGACAGTTACTACTAAATTAAAACATGTAGTTAAATAAAAGTATAAATATTTATACTTTACACTTTAGGCATATTTAGAAACGCATAAATATAATTATCGATTCTTACGGTATTGATTTCAATTTAAATCTAAGGTTTTTTACGCAATACAAACTTTATGCATACTATGTATGCACGATTAAGGTACTAGTTTCCTTTCACGGAAAGTTGAATAGAATTTTTTTTATTTATACTAAATTTATAAATTAAACACAATATATACAAAGCTTTTGCGTGTCAATATAGGTTTCCTTATTCTTAATTGTTATAAGTAATTCTTATTTAGTTTTTAATAAAAAAAATACTAGGTGCGAAATTATATTTGGCGCACATAAAAATGGATAATTTTAAAATTGTCAGGTTATTTATTATCTCTATTTACATTAAATAGCATTATTAGCATTGCATTATTACGCATAAATCACTTTACGAACATCATAAGCAGATTTAATATACTTTTCTAGTAAAACACCATCAATATTTATATGTCACCTTAAAAATCTTTAACTTTTCGGTTAAAGAAAGCCTTTACTACATTTTGTGCAAAGATTGGCTACCACAGGCTGCAATAACTTATGGATTCTAATCTAGGTCAGAAATAGATGTACCATTATTATTACGTATTACTACGTGTGTTGTTTATAAAATTATGTATTGTACGTCGAAATAGTTCGTAATCTCTAGCGACCATAAAACACAAATAAAGTTAAATTAAACATAAAGTCATATAATTAAAATCATGAAAGGTTATTACTACCACTCAACAAGTAAATGTTAAAAAATCGATATTCTTGACAAGTAAAACACGATTGAAATTGTATAACTATTAGCTCAAAATAAGGGCACGAAACTGAAATACCTAAACTCAAACTAACCTAAGCAAAACCATACGTAACATACGTACATGAAAATATCGATTGATTTTCAATTACACTCCATACAATTGAATGGTTTACAATATTTTTTTCTTGACTTTACAGTTTTTACTTATCAATACTCGTATGTGTTTAAAAATGTTATGATAAGAAAATCAAGAGTGATATCGTTACATGGAGCGGATATAGGCTGGCCTTAATTGACGATCAAATTAATTTATAATTTTTTATAAACTGTTTTTCCATTTTATTGAATATTATGAATATTGGTATAATGCAAAAATGTAGTAGAGTAAAAGCCAACTTTTAGACAAATTTTTGATAAAATAATTTATTTATAAACTGCGATCGAAAAAACTGTACTGATGCCGATTACCGATAGTAAAAGATCGATTAACTAAGTTATAGTACTAATTAGTAATTTTGTTTTGTTTTCATACCTACTATACACCACATTATATGAAATATGTTAACAATCCGAATATATAATTTTCAACAGATTAATAACATTAATTCATAGGGTTCTCGCAGAGGATCCACTTCACTATGGATCGTTTTTTCTAAACGAAAGTGCCTATTATTTCCAGTTGGTATGTAAATGATTAAATGGTAAAATATTTATAACAATATACAAAATATTTATAATCGTTAATTGATAAATCTGAACTAAGTTTGCAATTTAGAACTAAATATGACTTGGATTTTAGTTTATGAACAATATAGACGTCTATCAAGAACTGGTATGAACTAACTATCAATTTATTTAGTCGGAAATTTTACCAAAAAAAATCGACGTCAGACACACAGTATTATTATGATATAATATGTATATTCAAATCGGAAAAATTATCGATTGGGTCTACTTAGTACAAGCAGGTTAGAAAATGAGAAACGTTAATATTGGAAAAACAAAAAAAAACTAAAAATTCAGAATTCAGAAATCTAGAAACAAAAGTTAAAATTTAAAGTTAGTTTAAAAAAATTAAAAAAATATTTTAAAAGAAAAACAAAATGAATTAAAGATGACAAAGATCACTGCTAAGATATTGTAAAGAAATCTTTTCAAAGACAATATATTAGTATTAAAGTCAAAAAATTCAAAGTTTTAATTAATCTCGCGGAGCATTCTTTCTTCTTAGCGCCCGAGAATTGATGTTTAAATTGGTCTTTCCAATGATGAACAAACACAAGGTCAGCAACAATTCGGTACTTGATGAGTGTTTTTAAATTGATTAGCTTTTGTCGCTCCAGGTATGAGGGTAAGTTGAAGATATCATCCAGGATAGAGCTCACATAAAGTAAAACGAAGAAATCTTCGATATGCTGCCTCTATTCTTTTTATGTAAATTTCATGATAAGAGGACTTGCCTTACTAGCATACTCCAGCAGGGGGGTGAACCAAGGTTATGTATATAGAGCCTTTGTTACGATCATGAAATTCTTTAGGCCGTGCTTAACGAAACCAAGCGTAGAGTTTGCTCGGTTGATAATATTAACAACCCATCGTGTACTCCGTATACGCGTGTACACACGATATTCTTATGTAAACGTATACGGTGTACACCATACACCGTATTATATAGGTGCGATAAACATAAAATTGTTGTGATTTCGTAAAAATGTATTCCAATATGGAGTAATCCGCTACGACCATGCAATTGTAGTAACTAACTAGAACTTCGAAGCTCTATATAAAAATTTAGGTGAAGGAGAATATTATATGCATACTAAATCTTCAAGTAATTTATAACTCCAACGAAGGTAAATGCCTTACTTGTAACATACCTTCTAAAGTTTTTATATAAAACATGTAGAAGTAATTTGTTATAATCAATTTCATATCATCAATTTTATTCCAAATTATTTGTAAATTCAACAAGTAAAATTTGATCTTAATCGACCAATAAATAGACAAGTTCCTTTTCATTTGGCTTTATCCTAGAATTTCATCAAAGAATCGTTCAAAAATATCATTCATGTCAAATTTCATCGTGTTCCGTTAATAAATAAATGACCGTACCTGTTGGTCATATGCCAGAAATTAATTAAAAGATAATTCTAGATTCATAATCGATTAAAATATTTTATTCTATTTTGTGCAGTTTTAAAAATGTAGTTTTGAAAAATGCAGTTTTGAAAAATGCCGTTTTGAAAGATGCCGTTCTAACCCTTATGCCGTTTTGAAATATGCAATTTTAAATTATGCAGTTCTGAACGGATTCCGGTACAAACGTATTTAATTTGTTTACGCAATTGATTTTTCCTTTCTTTTCTTCTTTGTTACTCATATTATGCATGTGTGTGTATAGTACAAAAAAACACAAACAAATAGTATATAAAGTGGACTGGTTAAAATAAAATACAGCAACACAATATCCAAGTTATTCTATAATCTGCTTCTGCGCAGTTCTCATGGATTTTGTTTTGACCACTTAGGGGAGCGGTACGACCACCAAAATTTTAGAGGTCTGTTCTTTATTTGTGACGAGAAGCACTAACCGAAAATACAAACAGCGTGCAACTTAAGCTCTTAAGTGTTCGCTGGTGTGGTATAAGACAAGACATATAGAAACAAAATAGCCTTACGCACACCATGAAAAAATATTTTTTTTGTAATTTCTCGTGTAATTCCCCTCTTCTAATTCTTTTACTTGTACAAGACAAACGCGCGCAAATAAAGACAGGTATTTAGTCGCTCTACTTGATCTCGGATGGGAATAAACATGATCAAAACCAACAACAATTTAAAGCCATGAACAAAGTACGAAACGCAGATACCAATATACAAGAAACTGCAGAAGATGGTTACACTAGCAATGCTGCGTAAATTTTTTTCTTTCCAACCACTACCTATTAAACTAGTGCGCACATACGATGTACACATACTCTAATTCAACTATCTAAACTATCTAGTTTACTTTTTATGTATTTTTAGCATTATCACGGCGTTATATTGTTGTTGGTTTTGGCATAATCCAAAATTATAGTATGTAAATGGATTTTCTTTATTTATTTTTATTTTGCGATCATTTTATGATCATTCAAAACCTGCTCAAATATAAGTCTTGCTCTAACTGTCATTGATCGATACCTATATGAAAATAACTACCGAAGATTGTGTTGATTACACTAACAATGCAATGTAAATTAGATTTGTTTGTTCATTTTTGGTTTGTTTCTGTACTAATACATTTATGCTTAACTATTTAAAAAAAAACATTTGCTAAAGAAAAAATTACCAATACAACTTTAGTTAGTTATTGTTTATTTCATAAGTGTGGAGTTAGCAGGACTCATGGACAGAATTTTTATCACGAGTGTGTTTTGTTTGAGTCATATTTGTTTCATAATAAATGAAAAATTTTCTTTAGGTATGTATATTATCGTATCGTATCGTTATGTATTGTATGTATTGTATAATTTTGATGAATGATTTTATGTGCGCGACTTTTTCTTTACTATGGTATAAGCGTCCAAAAATTGTGTTGTATTTCTTCCTCGAAATACGATTGATCATATAAATAAATAATTGTTACGACGTAGGAACCAAGAAAGGCCAAACTTTGCCCCGTTTACCTTTTTTGTATTCACAAGAAATACAATCCAGAGTGGAGTGTGGATATCGAAAATAGATGATTATGTTTTTTTACTGTTGCTTTAATTTATTTGTTTAAAAGATCTTGATTATTTCAAATCGCTGCAACATGAATAATAAAAGGCGATTAAAATTAATTTTATATTTGTATATTATTTTTATTACTTATAATTATATTAACACATCAGAATCCTAGGAAGATCGTAATTGCAATCTTTTTGATTAAGATGTCTCTTTATTTGCAATTTTACCAATTAAATGAACTCATTTCAAAGGTCTTTTGCAATAGAATGTTGTATTCGATGTCTACCTCTAACTAAATTTTCGAGGCCTCACCAAAGCGAATCGAAAATGAAACGCAGGTAAATCGTTTTTTATATGACACCAACACTACCACGTTCATATATAAGTTGATTTTCTGATATATATATATATATATATATATATATATATATATATATATATATATATATATATATATATATATATATATATATATATATATATATATATATATATATATACATATGTACATATATATATACATATATATATGGAAATTTTATATTCTTTTAATTGTATAGCCATTTTGCTTTTTAAAAAATAAAAATAATTCAGTGATAAAAATAGTGAATATGAATTATTATGTAGTAATTCAAAACAATAATAATATTAAAAGTGATAAAGTACATAATATCAATTATTACATATAGATTAGATTGTAGTGCATTACAAGCCATTGTTATATTCGCCTAAATTTTTGAATAATTTTTTAATAATTAAATTTTTTTGATGGACAGTATCATCTGCATTTCGTTTCTGATTCCAAAACATTTCGTAAATGAATCGAATATGAAGAAAAATGCGAAATACTAATATATACATATCAGTTCGCTTTCATTTTAATTTTCATACGTCAAATGAAATACTAACGAATCGGGTTTGCTTCACTAAGGCGATACGTTTGCGAAGTGTTTCATATATAAATTTCTTCGCTTGCAATTCTTTTTCGATTCGCCAAGATTAGAGGGTTCTTTCTAATTGAATTCTAATGTGTTTATTTCTGTTATTTAGCTGACGTGAATGTTGTATTCCATATCCGAGTGGTTTTATTGACTGGTAATGCATAAAGTAGCTAGACATATAATACTGAATTCAAATTTATTAATTGACGATGAACTAAGAATTCATATGACTGCCTCGGCTGGCCTTGACGTACCCCATACGGTCGGTCCAATGCACATTTGAGCACATTTTCGATGGTATGCGGCATTATGTCTTCAATGGCAATGCGAATATTGTTCTTGAGAGCGTCAATCGTTGCTGGTTTATCGGCGTAACACTTATCTTTGACGGCACCCCAAAGATAATAGTCCAACGGCATCAAATCACAGCTCCGAGGCGGCCAAATCACATCAGCGTTTCAGCTGATAATTCGATCTTCGAAAACAGTGCGCAAAATATCAATTGAAACGTGTGCTGTGTTGCACTGAGCGCCATCTTGTTGAAACCAAATGTTGCCTATGTCCTCCTCTTCAAGTGCCGGGAACAAAAAATTGTTTATCATGGCGCGGTAGCACTCACCATTGACAACGGCGGCTCCTTGCACATTTTCAAAGAAAAATGTCCCAATGATGCCACCGGACCAAAATCCGCACCAAACAGTCACTCGTTAAGGATGCATCGGCTTCTCTACGATCACGTGCGGGTTCTCCGTGCCCCAAATGCAACAATTCTGCTTGTTTACATAGCCGCCAAGATGGAAATGTGCCTCATCAGAAAAGATGATTTTTTTGCCAAAATTTTCGAATTAATGTTTCAATATTTCCCAGCGTTGTTCAAGCGAATACACAGCCATTTTCGTTTAGCGGAACGATAAAACTAACTTTCTGTCAAATCAGAAATGACACAACCCTTACTAAATTATTTGGCCCATCCTGTATAAACATGCTGTTGAACTTTTACGAGCATGTACCCCTCGGATTAGATTGTCTAGGGTTGACTGCAGTGCAGCAGCTTTATGCAGCATATGATGAGATGACCCCTGGATGTAAATGATTAATTATTCCAGTCGTTTACGACTGAGGACGATAGATACATAGGATGAGGAGAATTTAGATATCCTATACCTAGACACATCTAGCACAGATTAATAAACAAAACCTAACAAATCCTCTCTATAGAAAACGTATGTAGTTATATTATGACTTTGCTGTGTGGCGCCCTAGTCGTTTCTGTGACTAGCTAATCCTTTCCTTATATTACCTTCAATGTGAGAATGCAGGCCGAGACTGGACTCGCATAATTCTGGAGTACGATTCGTTCTTCCAATATGCTTTTGATATTGGATTACACATACTCCAGTAATGTGCTATACATACCTAGGATCGGCATGATGATTGGCCTGTACGTCTCTTACCACATCATATCAATTTGTGATTTATTTATTTATTTCTAAAGAAATTTATTCTGTCAGTGCATGTATGATTTCAGATTAAATCCTAATGTTCGGATTTAAAATAAAAATTAAATTAAAACAAACAAAACAAAAAATTTAAAAAAAAGTTTAAACCAAAACAAAAATTAAACAAAAAATAAAAATCAAATTTTAATTTAACATTAAATTTTTTTAAAATAAGTAATTCTTCAGGATTTTTTTTTGAAGTTATCCCATTGATTGTTTTTCAAGTTGTAATCTGAATCAACGTGACCAAGCAAAACGTTACCAATAAAAGCCGCGCCCAAGAGAAATCGTCTATTTTCAAGAGTGCATATTTTGTAATCCGTGCATCTCATTGAGAACGGAGCTAACCGAGCTACATTTTCATGGCATGGTAAACTTTGGTCATAATCCCAGTCACTTTCCTTTAACAAAAAAATTAAGAGCTTCTTATGGATGCTTTCAATTATTTTTATGTGCACAGCATAGTATGGGTTTCAGACCGTTACACCGTATTCCAGTTGAGATCGCACATAACCGAAATAGAATAAACATAAGGTTTGAATATCTTTAAATTCACCTGTTCATCGTTTAACAAGAAGGATCGACTGATCGTCGTAGAGGAAAGACGTGTTTTTG
Source organism: Nephrotoma guestfalica (assembly GCA_963691935.1). Lineage (NCBI taxonomy): Eukaryota > Metazoa > Arthropoda > Insecta > Diptera > Tipulidae > Nephrotoma > Nephrotoma guestfalica. Next base: position 266,263,797 of record OY829915.1, on the reverse strand, counting down.
TCTCTCCTTTAAATAAATTATTATTAATATTTTAATTCAAATCAGTTTAGGAATGTGTAGTGTGAGAGTGATGTGCTATTTTTGAGTGAGTTTTGTTCTGTAGAAGTTCACCGTCGTTGTATTAACACAGGTGAATTGGACAGTTATTATGAAAATTACGTTCAACACATATACAATCAGAGAAGTATCTTTTTATTCTAATTTTCATTGTAATTATATAAAAGTTAATTATTTATTATTGTTATTGTTATTATAACTATTTACATATATGTGAACGGTAATTTATAATCGTATACATAGAAACTGACATTTCAAGGGAATTCCCTTTGTATGTACTTAAGTACATAAAATATTGGTACCCGAGAAACCAAAATTTGAAATTACAACAGATCGAATTGTAACTTACCCAATAAGCGAAAATTTGTATACTCTAAATGGGTTCCCACCGTATTGTGACAAAAACGATTTTTTGTGGAATAATATAAATTGATAAATATATAAAATGTTAATGAAAGGAGGAAACAGTATTCTGCCACGGGAAATTGATCATTTGAGCTGAAATATGTTGGATTGTGTTATCCATTTGGGTTTTTATTTAAATTTAATTACATTTTCATAACTTATTTTAATAATTTTCACTTACTTTAAACAATTCTGTAAATTGAAATTTTGTCGAAAGTCCTGATTTAAAACAATAAAGTTGTCGGCAAATATAATTCAATTTATTTTTATTATTATTTAAAATTTATTATTTATTTATTTTTTTTTTTTACATACCGGAAGGTCAGGGAAGATTGTGATTGCAACATTCTTGATCAGGGAGTCTATTTAATTACTTACGCTTTGAGCATAAACTCAATACAATCAAATATGTAAACGATCCAAAAACTTTTTGCTATGGAATGTTGTTTTTCGACGATCTTTCTGGTTGAAATCAGGTTATGTTTTAGTGAAGTTGTGTGAATGTTAGATATAAATTAACCCTGCTTTTAGTTGGATGAATTTAAATATAGGTAGCTGAATGACAATACCGAATCTAAATTTTTTTTTATTTTTTTATTTTATTTTTATTTATTTATTTTTTTATTTTGACATTATTGACGGAATATTTAGGTCATCATATGTATGATAATACTGCCGTGTCATTACGAACGCGAAGTCCCTCGGTTAGATGGTGTTGGATGGGAAGATAGGGCAAAATAAGGTTACAAGCAGTATGTGATGAGATGACCCATAGATGTGAATTAAATAACCTAACCAGTCTAGTAGGACTGATGCCGAATACATATGATGAATATTAGTATCCTTTACCTCAAACACAACTAACTTACATTAATTAACTAACAAACTCTAATCTAGAGTGTGAATATAATTGAGACTAACATTCTAATATATTTAAATAGTTAGAAAATGACTTTGCTGCGGTTCGCCCTAGTCGTTTCTGTGATTAACATCCTTTCCTAACTAACCTTATCTGTTAAGGATGCAGGCAGGGCCTGGGCCCGCATGATGCTGAAATATTATTCGCATTCAGATATAATTTGTTATTTGATTGTTGATATTTCAGGATTATGGTAACGTACCTAGGATCGCCGTTATGGCTGGCCTGTACGCCTCTATCATATCATATCATATCATATCATTCCCCCTTTTATCGTTTAACAAATCCAAACATGGCATTCACCTACACAATACAATTTTCAATATGCCTATTGAAGCTGGCGTTTTCTACAAATGTAACACCTAAATCCATAATATCATTGACTCTTTGCAATACTTCGCTGTCGACTTTGTATGAAGTGATTAACGGATTCGTTTTACGATGAAAAGGCATGATGATTCGAACGTGATGGTGATTCGAACATTGTTGATATATTTCCCAAAGTAAACGAAAATTTATTTGACATTTCACATTTTCTACTTTATTTTTTATTACAAGTAAACCGGAGCAACATAATTTATCGTTGAACATAACTTGAACACTTACTATCTTGAATGAAGGAAAGGATCATATGACTCATGATAGGAAACGTAAGCTATATAGAAGGATACAAATTTTACTGAGTGGTTGCGATATCCAAAAAATGAAATATTTAGATTGCTCTTGTAATGAAAATAATGTTTACTACTACAGAATATATTATACAGAATAATATTTACTACTACAGAATATTTTCTCAGATTTATAAATTGTGGGAAGAAATTTCAATATAGAAATCGCATGTATGCGCTAAATACAATAAAATTCGAGGTTACGAAGGGGTTCACAATTGCGTGGCGAATCATTAATATTCGCTAAGGCATTGTGATTAGACTTTGAATGTAAGTTCAAAGTATTTTCAATATATTTCTAGTTTGGTCACTGCAGTCTGATGAGACGACCGAATTTTTTAATACAAAGAATTCATTTTATCATTAGCTCGAACCCAATCTTCCAACGCCTTGGTAACCTCATCTGTACCTGATGTAGATTTATAAATAAAAAGCAATTGATTATGCTCGAGATCATTTTTTCCTTATATAAAAAATACTTGTAGATTTAATCTTTCTATAGAATAAGTTTAACTGAATTTTGTTAGCAACAAAAACTTTTAAATTTTAAAGGTAAATTATAATTTAAATGGTTCTACTGTAAGCATTTGTAAAAAATTTATATTTACCAAAAGATTAATTTTTATATTAAAATTAATAAATTTTATTCTAAAGCATTGCAGAAAATTGTGCCCTTATTGATATTCAATTTCCATTTGTTTTTATTTAATACAAGTTTCATGGTTTTTCTATCTTTTAAATTTAACCCACAAGAAAATTTCAAACTTTAATTTTACACTACACTACATATTAATTTATTTTTGACATATTCACAAGCATGTATCCATATACGCATGTATCGATGTATGCATGTGTGAGCATTAACACTATAAGTTTTATTTCATTTTGTATGAAATTTATATCATCATGTATCTTAAAACATTAACATTTTCATACATTTTTCGGGAATTTACTTGAATTATAAATGCAACTTTATAACTTTTATACACAAACGAAATATAATATGACATAATTTCAATTTAAGAAATTACATATAGAAAAACTAATTGCACATGACATTTTGTGTGTTATTCGAATTAAATATATTCCTCGGGATTATGGGTTTCATTTTTAACAACAAAATTGATACACTTATTCCATCAAATTCAGTAATAATTAAATATTTATAGTTATCTAATTTCATTTACTAGTATTTGAGCTATTATTTTTTACAAAGTATAATTAAAAATTAGAACTAAAAAAATTTATTTTTAAAGAAACGTCGACCGAAACGTTCCTACACTTGACAGATATATTTCGATTTTTAAGGTACTCATATATCTATGTATTATGTATATTATTTTATATTCTTCTATTGAATGCTCACCATTCTCAGTATTCCCGTATTTATATATCGTTCTCTTTTATACATTCCAAAATTTTTAATTTAACATGTTCCTAAAACAACTATTTATATTTCGAAACTTAACAACCTATGAAAAAAAGATTATTTTCTTCAAAATTATTTGATTATTTCATCAATTAATAACAATTTACATTTTTTAATTAAAATATGAATAAAAAGACAAACAATTTGTAAAAATGAGAAAAATTTAATCTAAACTGTCAAACAAATTTGTATTCTCTCGATTTTTATAAGAATGTGTTCTAGATATGGTAATATCTATACCTTGTATTGTGGAATAAAATTTTGACAAATTGTGCGCATGTGAGTTAAAAGCACTATTGTAATTTTTATAAAACAAAAACAGATAAACTATAAAGAAAATTCTTTAAATTCTAATATCGACAATATGTTTTGTTCTTTGTCATAGGTTTTCCATTTTGGATGGAAAAACATAAAAAATCGAAAGTCAATTTTACATTACAGCGTCAAGCGAGTTAAATTTTTATACTTTCCATGCCGTCGAAATTATTTAAATTTTCAACGTTACACCATCTGGAGAACGGATTAAAATTAAAAGGCGTAAAATTATCGACGTTGTCGTAAAGGTGATTTAAAACCTAAACTTCTTCTAAACTATATTTTATTAAATCGGCCAATTGTCCACAAACAAATTATTCGAACGAACAAAACGAAGTGAGGTGTACGTGTTGTCCATATTTTTAATTCAAAGTACAACTGCAGTAGGTGTTGGTGTTTTCGAAAAACAACTGTTTATTGACGTTTTTATTTTGGTATTTATAAACGATTGTTTTAGCGTATATTTTATTTCGCTATTTACAGGCTTTATTGGAACTACTGTTTTCAAGCTGGTGCTGCTAACGAAAGAAAAGTTAAAAATTGACAGATTGAATTCTGTATAATGTGTAACGACGGTTGACATTTTCAAAATGAGACGATTAGAAGATAATCATAGGAAAATTCTTATCGAAATGGTTAAAAAATATAGACATATATTAGAATATAAAAAAACCACTCAGTAACAAATATAGCCAAAAATAAATGTTGGCTAAACGTAACCAATGAAAATAATTCTCAAATAATTGATCCATCGACAACTGTAAAACAAATAAAGGATGCCTACGCTTACTGGTAAGGTAAGTTGAGTACGGAAATCGCAATAAAATGAAGAGATGTTCTGGCTACTGGTGAAGCGCCGTCAAAAGTCAATTTATCCTAAGTCGATGGTGAGTTGTATGCCCTTATTTTGCCCACAATCAAACCACGGCGCAATAACTTCGATTCTGTTCGTGATTTTTTAAATGAAAAGGTTATTTACAATTCCATCTTGTATGGCATAAATCTTATTATAATTTTTATAATAAATACAATTTTTAAGAACAAGAAGACTACCACTAATTTTTATGACCCAGATGACGAAAATATTGATGAAATAAATTGCAACGCAACTATAACAGAACAAACTGTAAAAACAGCATCACAGATTTCATTAAAATTATCGTCATCCTCTGTGGAACAAGAGGCAATGAGCGCCAATTTGCCTGAAACAAGAATAAGAAAAAGACCGAATAATAAAAACGAAATTTTTGACCTTTAAAAGAAGGCAGTACTTTCCAAAATAAAATACAATGAGGCAAACGAAATGACATATAATGCTCAAAGGTTATATTTTGAAAAGAAGGATGCTCGTTTTGATCAAATATCAGATTAAGATATAATAGTCAATCTTCGTAAATATATTAAATTAAATTAAAAAAATTGAATTTAACATATTATTTCTAATCCGCAAATTAAATCACGCATATTGCTATTTGTAATATATTCAAATCTATTTGGGAGGATAGTACCACAGAATACAAATATAACCAGAACAGACATTCCATAAACCAAGAAATTTGTTTCCTACCTAATATTTTTTTATACGAAACCTACCTTAGTAAAACCTACCTAAACCTACTTTAGTTATGAATATTTTACTGAAGTGATTTCATCATAACTAACTTGTTTTGTGGAAATAATATACTGTCAAAACTTCTTCATGAGGCCGTAATTGTTTATTTGATATAAAAATATTTAAAATAACGAATTTTTTCCTACCTTAAGTGAGCCAAGGTCAAAAAAATGAGCCGAAATGTTTCCATTTCCATACAAAAACAGTGTTATGACGTGTGATAGTACCTCAGAAACATGTTTCAATTTCAATTCAAATATTTTCGAAGGCTAATTTCGAAATTCGAACATAATTTACAACAAAAACAATATATTTTTTGTAGTCTGCAAGTTTTTATTATCGATATCCGCGACTATAGTTGTAGCGGATTATTACCAGAAGATACTCCTAATGATGGCCTAACAAGCCGAAATCGATTGAGTGATTTTTTAAACTTTTTGGAAAAATTTTTTATTAAAATATTCAAAAATTTATTATGAACATATAAAAGATAAGAAATGGAAAATGACTAAAATTATAATACTATGGCAAGCTTCTGTTGACAAACAACTATTTTGTGTCAGCCAAAAGTTTCTCATGTAAAAATTTTATCAGCTCTTGAAGCAGATTAAAAGTTTTACATTTTTATTCACCTCAATTTTTACTTTTTATTCGGTATTTAAACCAATTGAATCACGCTGTTAGTAGAGCAAGTATAAACAAATTACTAAGAAAAAATTCGCCGAGATTGTAAAATACGATTTCGGATTTATTTCATATTATGCCCCAGGATCTTCCAATAACAGCTTTTTGATCAATAAAGTATAAAGTAATTTTTCAACAGAGTACAAGTAGCTATTTTAAAAATTCCGTTATTCAGTTTTGTTTACAAATTAACAGTAGAAAGTTTTGAAACCATCGATCGAATGTGAATTATTCTCATAAACCTTATCTTTCACATAGCCACACAAAAAATATTCTAATGGTGTTAAATCGTACGTTCTAGGTGGCCAGCTAACATCCTCCTCCTCATTCGCGAAATTAATCGACCATCAAAACTGTTTCTCACTAAACCAATTATTTAATTTGCTGTATGACATGTAGCGCCGTCCTTTTAAAACCACAGGTCGTTAATATTCATATCATCAAATATTGGCCATAAAAAATTTGTTATCATGTCTCTCTGTAAAGAAAAGCTCTTTTCTCGTGTTACTCTTGGATGGTGAGCTCTATGGGTAGGATCCATTATTTCGCACATGAAACTGGTAACGTTATTACAGTCAACGCCATTGACTGTAATAACGTTACCAGTTTCATTTTTGAAATAATGGATCCAGCCCATAGAGGTCACCATACAGCAACACGAGAAGTATGCAGAAGCAAAATGCAACAATTTTATTTGTTTACGTAGCCACACATTGAGCTACATCAGAAAAAAAATATTTTTGGTTCTGATGGTGATGGTTTTTGTTGTTTGTTCAATGATCCAATCTGCAAACTGTCGACGTAGAGAATAATCTTGCTGCGTTAATTCTTGAACCAATTGGACCTTATAAGGATATAAAGATAAATCCTTGAGAAAAAGGCGCCGAGATCATTGTGGCCAAGTTTACTTGAGAACGTCGTGGAATCGATTAACGTGGGTCCTCTGCAACACTTTCTCTCACTGTAGCAATATTTTCGGTAGAACGACATGAACGAGCATGAGCATCGGTATATTTGCTACTGAACCAGTGGACTCAGATTTTTGCAGTAAACTTTTTAGTAGTGGGATGGGCGAAAATAACGCGAATTTTACGAAATGTTGTTTCTACAGAACCAGTATTTTCATAATAGATTTTAATACGAAATTGAATGCATTTTACTAAATGGTAAACCCTCTACTGTTAGTTTGTAAAAAAAAACTGAATAACGGAACTTTTAAAATATGCTTTATACTCTATTGGTAAAAAAATGTTCTTATTGGAAGACCATGAGGACCTATTATGAATAAAAACCGAAATCGAGTTTTCTATCACGGCGAATTTTTTTTTAAAAGTATTTTGTTTCAACTTTTCTACCTAGTAGGCCGATTTCTTTTGTTAAAATTAAAAATAAAATGGAAAGAAAAACAATATGTGAAGTCAAAGAAATAGTAAACGGATACAAAAGTACATCCTTATAAAAATTAAGATTTTGGTTTTAAAAAAAGCTACTATGGTATAATCCAGAAGAAACCAAAAAATGTGCAGTTTTTTGGTACGTTGAGCATTTGGAAAAAGAAAATCATCCAAGAACCCAAAATTCAGTTGAAGCTTGGCATCGTCATTTGAAAAGAAAATTATAAATTGTACCCCATTTCAAGTGTAGCGTATTTGACGGTCTTCAAATTAACGTTAACTGAAGCTGCACAAACACGATTAACTCGCTTGTGGTTTGATTTGGACTATTATTTGGGTGTTAGATCAAAACCAGAATCATTTTAGTAATGAAAAATCCATGAGTTGTCTTTCTACAAGTGGACTATATTGACATATAGACTTATTGTAATATAATTAGTTCATAGTAGAGTGAAAAGTGGTATAGCCTATTTACATGCGACCAACACTTTTCTCCTGCAAAATGAAAGAGATATAATATTGACTTTTTGCACATGAGAGACAAGAAAAGAAATTTACTGCAAAATTTAGCAGAAGAGTTTTTGAGAAACTACACATCGCCAAAACCACTATAAAAATGAAAATGTTGACATAAAATATACTCGATCCGAGAATGTTTATGACAATTTGAAGATTAACAAAAAAAAATTATTTTATATTTATAAATGCTATATATATCATAATAAAAACAGACGCCATAGATAAAAATGTAAACAAAAATAAAATTCGTAAATCGAATTTTTTGTCGTAAACAGAGACTTTGGTTTATTTTGAAAATTACGCTAACGCTATACCGAAATTTCGTAAAAAGAGACTTCATTAAACGAGGGATTGCTGTATGCGAGAAACAAATAAACATAAAAGTAATGCCATAATTTTTTTTTTATAGGAATATTATTAATTTATTTTTAATTAATTGAAATACGAAATTTACATTTTTATCTATGGCGTCTGTTTTTATTATGATAAACATAAAATAATTTTTTTTGTTAATTTTAAAATTATTATCATAAAAATAATCGGACCGGATATATTTTATGGCAACATTTTCATTTTTATAGTGGTTTTGGTGGTGTAGTGACACAAAAAGTTTTCTGTAAAATTTTGCATGGATATTATGTGCAAAAAATCAATGTTATATTTCTATCATTTTGCAGAAGAAAAATATTGGTCGCATGTAAATGACAAAAAGTCTTCTGCAACATTTTGCATGGATATATTTCTTTTCTTCTCTCTCATGTGCAAAAAGTCAATGTTATATCTTTTTCATTTTGCAGAAGAAAAATGGTCGCATGTAAATGGGCTATAAGACAAGAATAAAAATTGACTTACAAGATTAATGATGTCCACCAGCAACAAAATTGCGCTTTCGACATACGAGTAAATCTTTTTGAATTTCAAAAACCGCAAAGTAAACACATAAAAACTACGCTTAAAATGTGTAGAATAGTGTTTATTTTGATGAGTGAATTGTAATAATAAAAGGTCAAGTTGGCAAGAAAGCAATTTTGGTTTCGAAGTCGGAAATAAAACTAATATTTGTATAGAAAGAATAAAGTTTAATCAACAACGTATGTTCCATTTAGCTTGATGGTCTTTTGCCAACTAGCCTACTCGATGACCTTTTGCCTGCCTTACATTATATGGTGAAACACAATTCCTTTACGAATGGTTCATCCATTTGCCGATTCATCGCGCTTGGACTATGAGCGAACGATATTGTTTTAAGAATTACGCTTGAAATACGACTTCTTCGCAAAGGCCAAGATATTTTAATTTTCAACTGTTGTGTGACATAAATTTAACCTCGAACTATATGACGATCCTCTTTAATAACGCCTTTCATTTTGTGACTGCTAAAAGGAAAATATTTTACCACCGACAGTTTTTCAAAAAAAATTTTAGTTAAATACAATTTTTTTATAAAAACTTATCATTTCCGATAAAATTTAAGAAATGTCTGAACTAATTTTTTAACTAACGAATTTAACTAACAATTTTTTTGATTTTAAACATTATCTTAAATGATACATACTTTTCAAAATATTTGCAAAAAACGGAAAAGGACCTATGGAAGCTGCCACTTAGAAGGAAATTGAGAAGTTTCACCCCTATTAGTTAATCTGTCTGGGCTGTAGAGAGGGCACAGACATCTCTATTATACTAGTCGAGCCGATTTTCGTTTCAAGTAACTATAAAAATCTGTTATTTATATGAAAAATTAACAAATTGCTATGCCAATAAATGACTTGAAACGAAAGGAACCATTAAAAACTGTCATTTCGAGTCATGTGAAATTTTGGAGTGACTAGAAAAAACATAAATTATGCCGATTGTGTTTAAAGTGACTACGATAATAAACTTATTAGATATTTTAACAAGGCAGGCGCCTACAGTTTCATATTTTATGGTATAAACAGAACAAGAAATACAGCGACAAAATACAACGCCTGTCAAATTAAAATACACATAAACCATAGGATGCTAACGCAACCAATGTCGCGGCGACGGCGACATTGTTTTCAGAATCTATTCTAATTTTGTCGTCGGCGCTGCAGTACTACCAATATAAGTTTCAGATTATTATGTTGGTATCAAATTTTTTAGAACTGTTTTAAATGAATTTCAACCAAATCTGAATATTGTACCCAATGTTTTAATTAAAGAAATGTAAATAGAGTCGATTAAAAGGTAAATGAACTATTTTAGGGTTAATTTGTTATTATTTTTCTTGTTTCGTCGCTTCAACGCTGACGTGCTTGTTGGGTTTATCAAAGCGACATCACCAGGGAGACAAATGTATTTTGTCGATGTATCTCTGGTTCTGTTTATAACTTAAGAGTCACTTGAAACTACAAATGACACGACTAGCGTAATCGGGATGGGATGTTAATCTGCACGACGACGACACCACAAACACACAATTTTTTGAAAACCACTTTTTCCAACATCGGCGGTACAGCGAATGGTAAATCTGAAAAACTCTCGAGACAAAAAATTTTCATGATTGCTATAGTTTATTTCACTACTTAAAGAAAATACAAAATCAATATCATTTACAAAAATCGTCCCAAATTAACGTGCGAAATAACTTACATCAAAGGGGATATCAAATGAAAGTGTTCATAATATTTTAGCTGAAGAACTGAATATGTTAAAATTGTTTGCAATAGGCAAAGTGGAGGGAGACCTCAGCTTTGTTTAGGTAAATTTCGGAGTACATAATCTAAACGAATTTTATCGTTGTTTTATAACTGTTGATGAAACACGGTAGAAGAAACCAGGATTCATCATTATACCCAGGAAACCGAGAGTGTTCTAAACAACGGTTAAAATATGTTTCTCTTAACCGAAGAAAGAAACATTAATAGCTAATAATAGTAATCAACCAAAAGATTATTATATTTCTTTTCTTCTCTCTCATGTGCAAAAAGTCAATGTTATATCTTTTTCATTTTGCAGAAGAAAAATGGTCGCATGTAAATGGGCTATAAGACAAGAATAAAAATTGACTTACAAGATTAATGATGTCCACCAGCAACAAAATTGCGCTTTCGACATACGAGTAAATCTTTTTGAATTTCAAAAACCGCAAAGTAAACACATAAAAACTACGCTTAAAATGTGTAGAATAGTGTTTATTTTGATGAGTGAATTGTAATAATAAAAGGTCAAGTTGGCAAGAAAGCAATTTTGGTTTCGAAGTCGGAAATAAAACTAATATTTGTATAGAAAGAATAAAGTTTAATCAACAACGTATGTTCCATTTAGCTTGATGGTCTTTTGCCAACTAGCCTACTCGATGACCTTTTGCCTGCCTTACATTATATGGTGAAACACAATTCCTTTACGAATGGTTCATCCATTTGCCGATTCATCGCGCTTGGACTATGAGCGAACGATATTGTTTTAAGAATTACGCTTGAAATACGACTTCTTCGCAAAGGCCAAGATATTTTAATTTTCAACTGTTGTGTGACATAAATTTAACCTCGAACTATATGACGATCCTCTTTAATAACGCCTTTCATTTTGTGACTGCTAAAAGGAAAATATTTTACCACCGACAGTTTTTCAAAAAAAATTTTAGTTAAATACAATTTTTTTATAAAAACTTATCATTTCCGATAAAATTTAAGAAATGTCTGAACTAATTTTTTAACTAACGAATTTAACTAACAATTTTTTTGATTTTAAACATTATCTTAAATGATACATACTTTTCAAAATATTTGCAAAAAACGGAAAAGGACCTATGGAAGCTGCCACTTAGAAGGAAATTGAGAAGTTTCACCCCTATTAGTTAATCTGTCTGGGCTGTAGAGAGGGCACAGACATCTCTATTATACTAGTCGAGCCGATTTTCGTTTCAAGTAACTATAAAAATCTGTTATTTATATGAAAAATTAACAAATTGCTATGCCAATAAATGACTTGAAACGAAAGGAACCATTAAAAACTGTCATTTCGAGTCATGTGAAATTTTGGAGTGACTAGAAAAAACATAAATTATGCCGATTGTGTTTAAAGTGACTACGATAATAAACTTATTAGATATTTTAACAAGGCAGGCGCCTACAGTTTCATATTTTATGGTATAAACAGAACAAGAAATACAGCGACAAAATACAACGCCTGTCAAATTAAAATACACATAAACCATAGGATGCTAACGCAACCAATGTCGCGGCGACGGCGACATTGTTTTCAGAATCTATTCTAATTTTGTCGTCGGCGCTGCAGTACTACCAATATAAGTTTCAGATTATTATGTTGGTATCAAATTTTTTAGAACTGTTTTAAATGAATTTCAACCAAATCTGAATATTGTACCCAATGTTTTAATTAAAGAAATGTAAATAGAGTCGATTAAAAGGTAAATGAACTATTTTAGGGTTAATTTGTTATTATTTTTCTTGTTTCGTCGCTTCAACGCTGACGTGCTTGTTGGGTTTATCAAAGCGACATCACCAGGGAGACAAATGTATTTTGTCGATGTATCTCTGGTTCTGTTTATAACTTAAGAGTCACTTGAAACTACAAATGACACGACTAGCGTAATCGGGATGGGATGTTAATCTGCACGACGACGACACCACAAACACACAATTTTTTGAAAACCACTTTTTCCAACATCGGCGGTACAGCGAATGGTAAATCTGAAAAACTCTCGAGACAAAAAATTTTCATGATTGCTATAGTTTATTTCACTACTTAAAGAAAATACAAAATCAATATCATTTACAAAAATCGTCCCAAATTAACGTGCGAAATAACTTACATCAAAGGGGATATCAAATGAAAGTGTTCATAATATTTTAGCTGAAGAACTGAATATGTTAAAATTGTTTGCAATAGGCAAAGTGGAGGGAGACCTCAGCTTTGTTTAGGTAAATTTCGGAGTACATAATCTAAACGAATTTTATCGTTGTTTTATAACTGTTGATGAAACACGGTAGAAGAAACCAGGATTCATCATTATACCCAGGAAACCGAGAGTGTTCTAAACAACGGTTAAAATATGTTTCTCTTAACCGAAGAAAGAAACATTAATAGCTAATAATAGTAATCAACCAAAAGATTATTAGGTTTTTCTAAATTACAAAAAGTGGCTCCAAGATCGAGATAAATCGCGAATAGCAGCTATACCGGGTGTTTCTTTTAAACTGAGACGATCAAATATCTCGAAAAGTAGCCACTCTACGGAAAAAATGTCCATAATCAAAATTTAATCATACCGCGGGGAAAATACATTAGTGCAAAAAAAATAGTCCCCCATCCCCCGCTTTGTATTTGGGGCGGGGGTAACTTTTAAACTAAGTTAGGAAGCCATATTTTTTATTGCAGATACGGATTCTACGACTAAAAGTACGTATGATTTGAATAAAATATTTTGTTCGGTTCATGATAGATGGCGTTGTAATCGACGAAATTCAATTTTTTCAATTTCTCCTTCTTAGAACCCACGCATTCGATTCTGCAATACGTTTGAAATAAAAAAACATCACGTTTTCGTTGGAAATACTCGAAATTCGTCATCAAAACAATTTATTCAGTTTTGTAAATCACATTTAACGTTTGTGTTATTTCTTATCTTCATGTTTTTCGTAATTCCAAAATAAACGATAAAATACTTTAGAATGGAGCGTTTAACTGTGCCAGAGAAAATTGAAATGGTTCTGGTTTATGGAGAAGCTGGCAGAAATCTTGAAAATGCTGTTGCTATTTACGCTCAACGTTTTCCGGATAGCATTCGTTCACGTGCTTCATTTGGCCGTACTATCAAACAATTTATTACTGATGGAAATGTTCATCGGATATATTTTTAATATTTTTCTTTTTATTAATATTTTGAATTGAAATTGATGTATTTAGTAATTAAAATTGATTTTATTATATATGTTTAATTATTTTTGGTACTTTTATTAAATAAAAAAATTTAACTTATCGACACATCGATATATTTTTGAAAATGGCAATTGTCAAAATAAATCATAAACAAAGCGGAATATAGTGGCAAATAAAGCGGGAATTATTTTAATTTAATTTTTAATCGTAGTATATTTGTAAATTGGTATATTTCAATTTATAATTTGTGATTGTTAAGTGACTCGTGGTTGTTGTTATTATAAAATTTTTGTGAAACATTTTATGGAAAACAGTGAAATAAAAACCAAAAACGAATTTGTTGTGTTGCCGTAAGAAAAGAAAGGTAAACAACAAATATGGTTGAAATCGAAAAACGATCAGTTTAGTTTTTGTTGTTGCTCCACGATAAGCTGAAAACAACTTCGAAAACAATATTCGAAACCATTCGTGTAAATGAAACATAAGGAGAAATTGAAAAAAATGAATTTCGTCGATTACAACGCCATCTATCATGAACCGAACAAAATATTTTATTCAAATCATACGTACTTTTAGTCGTAGAATCCGTATCTGTAATAAAAAATATGGCTTCCTATCTCAGTTTAAAAGTTACCACTGCCCCACCTACAAAGCGGGGGGTGGGGACTGTTTTTTGCACTAATGTATTTCCCCCGCGGTATGATTAAATTTTGATTATGGACATTTTTTCCATAGAGTGGCTATTTTTCGAGATATTTGATCGTCTCAGTTTAAAAGAAATACCCGGTATAATAACACCGATTGATTTCAATGCAATGAGTAGTTGGGTTTCATAACTAAAACAGAAAATTAATTAATAACAGAAAAACCACCTTCATCTTTACAACGATTAAATTTATTTATTCTTTTTTTTTTAATTAATGTATTTTGATCAATAAATTTTTAATCAGAATTTTACATAATACAATTTATTTTTTTTAATATTATTTATTTATATATTTGTATAATATAGTATTAATCATTATATAATATGCCAAAAATGTATAGAAATAATATGTAATATATTAGGAATTAGGTAATCCTGCGTTGCTTTCGCATAGTTAAATGAGGCGCTGCCAATTATTAAACGTAAAATAGGACAACAAAAACATAAACTTAGATGAAATTTTTTCGAATTTAGTACGATGTCGTGGTTTGGGGAAATGATCTATCTATGTAATATATTTTCTAATTCAGCTAGGTAATCTTTTTCAATAATGTTTACAATATTGTTTTATTTATAATGGAATTACATATTTTGTGGCCGTAAGGGCCTATATTCCAAAACGAGATTCACCAAAATCAAAAATGGAAACTAAATGAATTTACAAAAAAAATTTAAAAAAAATATGGAAAATATATTAATTTAACATCGCGTCTCATACAAACCGCTACGACCAATATATCGAACCCATTTAATTACATCATGGTCGGAGTAGTTAAGTTTTGGTTCAAAAACTTTTAAATAACGAACTTTGAATCCGGATGGCGCAAATGGAACTTCAAAGTTCATTGAAATTGGTGGTCGAGTCCATTTTTTCTTAGTATCAGTTTCGAGAAGATCAATTTCCGCTGAGAGCTGAGTTTCTTTCATTCCAGCCATTCTTTTAATTTTCCAAACAATAGCATTTTCAGAGGATTTATATTTTGCTTTACCTTTTAAGCAAATTAATTGAACACCTGAGGTGTTCAGTGGTGTTGGAATTCTGACCTCGATTTTCTGCCCTAAGAGCGATGGTTTAAAGTTTGATTTCAAAACAACTTTTACCTCCATTTTTGTGCGACCCACTTCGCGCACAAGTGGTATAACTCGGAATGGTAATGATATATCTTTCGTAGTGCGGTACCGCATTAACTCAAATTCTCCATCAGGCGGAATAAAACTAATAGAGTGTTCAGTTTCAAATTTACTTAACTTAACGCATTGATGAAACTGGCAATCGTCGATTACAACTACTGGCTTACCAGAGCGAGAGGTTTCCGTTTCAGTGTTACCGGAAATGCCACCT
Organism: Nephrotoma guestfalica; assembly: GCA_963691935.1. Lineage (NCBI taxonomy): Eukaryota > Metazoa > Arthropoda > Insecta > Diptera > Tipulidae > Nephrotoma > Nephrotoma guestfalica. The sequence continues at coordinate 266,247,876 of OY829915.1, read as the reverse complement.
CTCCCTTTCGCATCCATAACAATTTTATCATTTATACCAAATTTACATTCTGGCATTCCGGATAAAAATGATTTCATTACAACTTTTCCCGCAACATGGGCAGACAGAACTTGCCCTTGAGGACTCATCAACAAATTAACATATTCCAAAACGTCAAGGAACAATTCATTTCGACGATATTTGATACCCTCACGCCGCCACCCAATTTGCCCTGTTACTTGGGAAGTGATCTGGGCTTGCTCTTCTTTGGTCGCCGATTTAATGCCTTGTTGAGTGATAAAGGTTTTAAGAACCCCCGTATCAGTATTTTGTGGATATCCGAAATCGAGTATTTCATCAAGCAACTCATAAATTAACACAAAATTATTTTTTATGTTCTCCTCGGAAATCTTACCGAAATACGACTGCATAACATCGATAATTTTCAAGAGAAACTCAAATACCATTGCCGCATTCACATTTTGCTTTGTTACAGCGGCCAACCATATATTTGCCCTCTGAAGTTATATAATTACAGCATATAAGATTTAAATGTAATTAAATAGAACTATATAACGTATACTTACTTTAATATGAAAAAAACTTGTGCGGGCAATATTTGTAACAGGTGATCGTACTTGTTGCCGGGCATGAATTACGTTCACACGAAACGCGTCCACTGCATTTCGTCCGATGTCATCACGATAAACGCGTGATATCAAAACTTCACCTTTATGATTATACACAAACAGACCACCGATCATCTTTTATAAGATATATTTTCTCTATAAATATTTTTGTTTTATTTCTGCAATTAAAAAATAGGTTTGTAATATCATTCGGATATCCGGACTCATATGTACTTTGTAGCGATTTTCTTGAAATTGCAGAAAGGGGCGTGTGTGATAAAATGTTTTGTGTGATTGAAATTAAAATTTTACAATTCGAGTATTATATTAATCAATTTTTATGTAATTTGTGATAACACCGAGACCTCCAATCTAGGAAATCTTATTTTATACAAATCTCTTCAATTTGCATCGCATATATTTCTTAGTGTCGATTATGTATTGTTACTAAATAAAATTATTTGTCCATTTTATTTAAAATTTAATTATTTGTTGATGATGACACAGAAATGTCATGTTAATAAAATTCTGTCAAATGAGAACTTGATTACACAAAAAAAAAAATCGAGAATTTATTGGTTCATTTACGTTGCTTTTTTCATATTTACAATATATGGAAAGTATTATAAAAATGTTTACCTTTTGTTAATATATCACTTTAAACTATTCCATTTTGGTTTCTCCACTTTTCTGGATATATTAAAAAGAAAAATTACCTTTCTTTATCGACCGACACGACATTAAACGAAATTAATTATGGATGAATGATGATGAACCTAAAATGATTTGCAATGAAGTTAGAGCTGCACAAGATATCATTTTAAGGCGAAGCGAAATACCATTGCGGATATGTAAACGACCAAGTAGAAGGCAAATGACAAAAATACGGTTTGTGCAGGCCCAAATAACGTAAACACAAAAAAACACTTTCATCAAATGCTATGGAAATTATTTTTGTTGCAGATTTTTTTTGACTTTAGTTATTTATATCCCGTACATGCGGCAGCAAAATAAATCTTTATTCTGCTGAGCGTATGTTTTTCAACTTTTGATTTTGAGTTTTACATTTTAAACGTAGTTTTCATTGAGTAATTTACCATTTTCCGCTACGATATCTTTAATTTGAATATCATCGTATAAATAGAGCAAAGTTTGAGTGTTGCGTGGAGTAGATGACAAAGAAAAAATAACTACTTTTAATACATGTGTTACACACAAACCTTGCTTTATATATTTTATACAACGAATATCAAATTAAAGACATCGTAGCGGAAAATGGTAAAAATTTCTGAATGAAAACCAACATAAAAATGAAAATCAATTTATTACAATTAAAGATAAATAAACAAAGTTCACCTCAAGAGAATAAAAATTTATTTTCTGCCACGTTTAGGAAATATAAATAAATTAATGTCAAAAAAACTTAACAAAAAAGAATTTTCATAGCAATTGTATGAAAGTTTGTTTTCGTGTTTACACCATATACATATATACTTATGTGATATTCTAATTGCCAAAAAACAGGAAAAAAAACTTGATGTACATCATAAAATTTGTTCTATTTGAGAGAAGAATCAATTTTTATATGTACATCAATTTTAAAAATGTACACGTTTTCATAAATTTTTTTTGATGGACTAATTCCAATACGAAAACAAACGTCAATTTTTGTAGAAACGTCAATTGATGTGTTAAATAATAAATAAATTACAGCATGTGTTTTAAATTTAATTGAAATATATTTTAATCGTTCATTAATAAATATGTAACGATTATTCGTTCAGAAATAAATACATACAATTTCATAGTGGAGTTCACAACTCGACTCGTATGACATGTAATTTCTAAACTTCAAATAAACATAACAAACTCCTGTTTCATATATTCAATACATACATAAAACACATCAATTTTGTGTTGTTATGGTTTGACCATTTTTCCATTACTGTATAACTTTTGTCAATTTAAAAATTTAAAAGTTAAAACACTTTGAAATTATTTCTACCTCCAGTAACAATATTAGAATTGTATTTGAAAAAAAATTCTATTTTGATAATAGTTTGAATTGAAAATGAAAAATATATTTTTCGAAATCGATATTAAAAAGAAAAGAAAATTCTAATATTGTTACTATAAGATAAAAATAATTACATATTTTTATCTTATAGTAACAATATTAGAATTTTCTTTTCTTATTAGTGTTTTAACTATTAAACATCAATTTTGTTTTCTTGTTCTATTTAAACCATAAAATTCACATTGATTTGAAAAAGTAAATGATGAAGCCATTCAGCCGTTCCACACTGTGCTTCTTTGAGAGCTTTCGCATGAAAATTGCATAGAATTATATACTATAGAATGAATGTAAAAATTTTTCCCATATAAGATTTGCTGTTTCATGTGTCACAAGCCAGAGCAGGATGGTTATATAAAAAATGCATATGGCGGTCTCATATGTCAAAGATTCAACCCCCTCAAACCAGTTTTTGTTTTTGTTTTAAATTCCGCGTTTAATTTTGTGCTCTTAAAAAATCGTGAAAATATTAATTAAAATAATTCAAAAATAATTAAAATATTATTAAAATAGTTAGTGGATTGTGTGTAGTGTATCATTTTAGTGATAAAAATTACAAACATTTAATAAAATGAAGTGTCTCGTGAAAAACTGCTAATTACGCCTCAAAAATTACAAGATGAAATTTCGTACCTTACTGATGGTGTTTATAAAAAAATAAAATGTAAATTATGTTGAAAAGAAAGTGATTTGTGGTAAAATTATCCTTAATTTAAGTTATAAATCAGATAAAAATAAGAAAACAATTTTGGTTATTGGCGTGGGTTGATGCTTTTAATAAACATATGTTTTTACCAGTGCCGCATTTTTCTTATTTTATTTCATGTGCTAAGTGCTTTGCTTTTCATAATTTATTTTTATTTTGGAATATGTACTGTAAATACAATTTTTTACAGAAATTATAATGTAAACATTTGTTTTTAGTTTACCAAAATATGGAGAATTGCAAAAGCAATGGTTGAAGCCTCATCAGATGATATTTCTATTGACCAAGAAATTTCAAAAGTAGACGAATCGAATATGTATGATGAAGATTTTCTTGGATACCCAATTATACTAAGTGAATTTTCAATTAATGTTATTGAATACATAGGAGGATTTATAGTCCGATATTTATTTAGAAAATTGAATTGTGAGGACTGTTGCACATTAATACAACAATGTAACTCTTATACCTCGCTAATCAATTTAAAAAATAAGGGTGGTCTGTTAACTCCTTCGTCGTCAGTATTAAAAATTTGTAAATATTCAGAAGCTGTATTAAAACGCGAATTGGCTATTGCGGACTACAAAAACATAACGCAACTAAAATCTAGTTCTAAATTGTTTAAAAAAAATAAGTTATAACGTTCTTCACAACCTAATAAGTGTAAATATTTTCAATGATGAAGATCAATATAGTCATTCTCAAGAACACGTTAATTTGTTAGCTCATTCTATCATAGAAAAATATTATGACATCCGATTGAATTATTTTTGTAACCAAAGGTCATATATAAATTAACGAAAAGAAACAAGTTTATTTCTTTATTACATTTCAAAGGAATGTGAAATAAATAAGCGTAGTGGTTTTATAATTATTATTTTTTATATTTTTTATATTTTATAATTTTTTATTATATTAATATTACATAATTAATGTACTTTATTAAAGAAATAAAAATGTAATTAAATATAGATAATTTTTTAATTTAAACTTCCTACGTCATCCTTCCTATGCAGTGAACATTCGATCGAAAAAAATTCTAAATATGGCCCTGTTAATTTATATGCTTTCTCTTTTACCCTCCGAATTTGTGACGCTTGACAGTTCTTTACATTCATTCTATATACTCTATTTCTATGGAAAATTGTCTACGAGGTAGGTGCAACATAACAAAGTTAAAAATATGTGTACTCAAAACGGCGGTACCAACTTTTATTTTTACTTTTTGCTACGTAAATAGTACATATAATGCAATTGTTGTTGTAAATATGCTAACAACGACATTTCTATTTTCATAAAGAGCCAAACAATTATTTAGAGCAACAAGAAATAGCAAAAAATAAAAATAAAAGTTGGTACCTCCGTTTTGAGATCACACGTTTTTAACTTTGTTATATTGCACTTACCTCGTAAACAATTTTCATGCGGCAGCCATGATCAGTTTTCACGGAACGAGATTATAAAGTTGGATTATTTTTTACCGACTTGAACATAGTTACACATGAGATTTGCTCAAAAAATTCGTCTACGACTGTCATGCGAGTCATATGTTTTCTGTTGATAATGATTTGTAGTTATTGTTGTTTACTTTACATTTCTGCTTGGTTTGCGATTAGTTGGAGCTTTATTTTAATTTAATCGAATAAACGTATGTCCTTGGATTACATATACAACATTCGATTTTATATATTAATTAATTTATAAGAAATTTTAGCCCAACAATTGTGGCAAAATAAAATTTTTGGTTCTCACCACCTAGGAACTGCAAAAATTCTGTGGTATAATAGCGAAAATTTCAATATTACATATAATAAATAAAATGTTCTTTTAATTTAATTTATTTAAGACAAATTATGCACGGGAAATGGATACGCGGCAGGCCAAACTTATAGCCCGTGGATTAACAAAACGAAAACCATTAGACGGTGTTTATAACACGAGTATTGTAGTTAGCGCCTCTGACAAAGGCGGTGTTGGTAAATCAACAACGGCTGTTAATTTAGCAGTAACACTAGGTGGTTTAGGTAAAAAGGTCGGTTTCCTGGATGGTGACATATTTGGCCCCTCCGTTCCATTAATGATGAATATCCATGAAGAACCTTAAGTGAACAATTCTAACAATATTATACCGATAATAAATTATGGGGTTAAATGTATGTCAATGGAATTATTAATTTCTGAAAAACCAGTTGTTTGGCGACGACCAGTGTGGAATGGGGGATTTTAGAAGATATCTAATGTCATATTCGTTCGAAATGTCAGGCAACAAAAATTTACCCGAATTCAGCTGTCAGGGTAAAATAACTTACACTAGATGAGCTGTCAGGGTAGCATTTTGACATAACATGTTCGTTCGAAAAAAAACTTACCCGGAAAAGTTACCCAGTGTAACTTTAAATAATCGCGATATTTAGTCAGATTTTATAAAATATTTGCGCATACTTATATACAAAAGTAAACGCCAAAACATGAATATCAAAACAAACACACCGCGCCATTTGTACAATTCAATTTTATAGATTTATTAAAATTGTAAGGATAATTTGTAATTTTGTGCGACGTATTTTCAAATTATCTTGTATAAATAAATTAATAAAATTGAGAAATGGAAAACACTATATTGAACATTTTAATATTTTGCTTTATATTTTTTTATTATACCGATGCTAATAAGCTGAAATGATAAATCTGGCATTTATAATAAACAATTCATTTGTCTTTCTGTTAAATAAATAAAGTCAAAAAAAAACTTTTAAAAAATAAATATCCATAGCATTTGTATGAAAGTGTTTTTTCGTGTTGTCGTGTTTTGGGCCTGCTTGCATACAAAAGCCCATATATTGAAAGACGGCCGTATTCACATATATTGGCACTGATAATAGGTATACTACAACTCCAAAACTGTTCTAAAAACTATGAAGAAGTTAAAATTTGTACAAATTTATGCAATTGTAAATCGATGTCAAGTTTGTAGCCTTCATTTTAAACAATTGTTTACATGCAAAATATGAGTCAAATTAAATTTTTTATATGGGTACTAAATTTAGTACAGACCGTTAATTCGCACCAATTCGCCTCATTTCCTGATAAACTCAAATGTCATTTTGCATATAAAAATGATTTGTTTTTTTACCATTTATTCGAAAAATTAATTAAATAATATAAAAAAATAGTTTAATAAATTGCATAAAATAATAATTAGTAACACAAAATTCATTTAAATATCGATATAAATATGAGTAATAATACGGATACCGGAGATACAAACACTACTAATGAATTATTGGTAGAGACAAAAGTAAATATTCGGGAAGATTTGGTAAGCGATGATGTCTTATTTTGATAAAATTATCTAATCTTTTCATGTTGCTGTTTGGGTCAAAGTTCGACTACCTTATCGATTTTATATATTTTTTTGCAAAGGTTTCATTTTTATCTACGTAATTTCTTCTAGGTTAACACTGCCATATCATTTCTATCGAATCCAAAGGTTATCAGAAGTCCATTAAACCAAAAACAAAGTTTTCTCCGTTCAAAGGGTCTGACGGAAGATGAAATTCAGGCTGCATGCGAACGAGCAGGCGTATTTACGGCCGATCCAAATCAAACTATCATTAATATAGAAAGTCAGACAAAAAACACGCAGAATTCATTAGTTCAGCCTAGTCAAACCACATTGGGCCGGCTCAAAGATTATTTAAGTACAGCAGCTTTAATTAGTGGCCTAGTATATGCCATTTATTTATTATATAAGGTATTAAAATCTTACTCTAGTTATATTAAACGGTTTAGAATACTTTTTGCATAAATAAATAATCAGCTCTAAGGTCTTATTTAGCGATATGCGCTTACAATTTACGTGCATTATAAAATAACTTATTTGAAACAAGGGATAAACTGATTCTCATATTAAGATTACCCTTAGAGATTATGCTTAATGTATTATAATCCAATTTAAGTGCCATAATAAAATGAACCGCTCAAATAGATATATCTAATGATTTTTATTAAAGCGTCTAACCCATTGTGATTATACAAAAATTTTTCATTTTAGAATTACATTGAACCCTTCCTATTCGGTAGAAAGAAAAAAAAATCGATTGAAGAATATCTCGATGAAATTAAACAAAATGTGGATACAAAAAATGAAACAATCGTCACCGAACTGAATGAAATTCGCAATGTAATTAAAAATAACGATCCATTAAAAGTTGAACGAGAGTTGAATGTATTCAAACATGATTTAGATGCGATTAAAGGTTTGCTTTTGAACCGAAAACAATTCTCTAGTCCACTTTCGTCTAGTGCAATTCCATCATGGCAACTTTCGTCACAACCACTAGAAAAAAATTCTCAACAAGAAAGAAAAGAATCGGAAAATTCGGAAAACGATTCGAAGCATGATGATCAAAATGAAACAGATTCAGGTTCGGGGTCTAGTGAAACGGAGGTTGTTAAAATAGATATGTCAAGATGGTAAAACAAGCAGCAATGTTTTTAATTTTAAAATGATTTTTAGTATATAAGAAATAAATAATAACTTTTATTATTATAATTAGTTGAACATTATCAACTGAGAATAAGGAATATGGTTTTTGTAAATAAAAATATAGCCTTTGTTTTATTTTGCAAGTAAAATTTACTTTCACAACCCCATTATTATTGCCCCAGTGAGCTTATAAGTAGATTCAGTGAATGATAGTTATAGCCCATATTATTCACGCTTTTGTAATTATCTCGATTACTGAATTCGTGTCACTTAATGGTCCAAAGTTTTCTTTAGTTTCTAAAAAAATTTAGCTTCGAGTAGTTTTTTACTCATTTGAAATGAGTGGGTCGTTGTTATTTAATATTATTCCGCAATTAAGAAATATATGACCCAAGTTTTGTTTGATTTGTACAGAAACAATAAATAAAAGAAAGAACAATTTAATGTTTAGGGTAGGTATAGTGTGAAAATTACTTGCCTGCAAGGTCGAGTCCACTCCGAAACACAAATAACTAATAAAATATTTTTAGAAGGTAAAACCAAGGAAAAGATAAGGTAACCACGAAACCGATGACGGTAATGAGTTCCATGAACGAATGGTCCTAACATGCGTTTAAAATTGGATCACAATATTACCTCATTTTTCTATCATGAAATATTTACGTTTTAACATGTAATCAATCTTCAAATCGCTAAACCGTGAATCACATAAATAATTACTCATTTCGGACTAGTCAAATTTGAACACCGAAAAACAGATTACAACACATGATATTACAAATAAGTGGTGTGTGTGAATCTATAATGCACCAAGTGGCTCACTATAGTGTTCAAGAGGGAACGCGTATATTGGTGAAATAGCTGTAAGCATTCTTTAATATTTAGCAGTACCAGTTAAGTAGAATCTGGTAGTACTGTAACCAGAACATAACAAGTGAGTTGAACGATGAGCTAACAACCTTCTTTCACTCACACTATCATGTTACGAAATAAAACTGAAATGAATGTGTATGCTTTGTGTAATGGCTAGTTATGACACAAAACATACATCCAAAATACACTTGCCTAGCTTTCGTTGCTGCCTAGCACACATAAAAAGATCTTAAATTTTAGGGACATGTCTGTAATTGCCGTCAACAATTCTGCGTATTTACTGTTTAGTAGTACAAATTAAAACAAATTTTTCGATTTTCTTATTTAATTTTTCATTTTCTTTTTTAGAAATCTACAATAAATGATTTTCCATTTAAAATTATTTGTTTTTCTTATAATTTACACAATTATTCATTTTAAATATATTTATTTTATTTAAATTATTGAATTTCATTAAACTTACTTTGTTATTTAACTAAGTATCCATTAATTGTTTAAAAAAAATTAATTTTGTTCCTAAAAAAATATTTTGTTTAAGAATTTACGGAATTTAGGTAATGGTTGCAAAAGATTGTACTTTATTAAATTTAATTTAAGTATTAAGAGCCAAACAGGGAATCATGGATCTAAAAAATCTGATACAGCTTTAGAATTACCATTTCCTGTAACTTAGATCCTAGATTTTTTTGTAACTCCTCAGTCAGAAGACTACTTCTAAGACTACCATTAAACGACCAATGATGATTTAATTTATTAATCAATTTAACTGTTGAGATATACTGGGTGTTGAGAAACACTAAGACCTTTGAAAATGTCAAAAACGATATTCGCCATAGCTTATTGAAAACTCTAGAACCCCGTCGAACATAATATACAATAAATATAATGTGGAATCATGTGTTTCTATTTTTTGGTCACGTCGATTTACGTTGCAGACTTGAGCTGTTATTTGAGTCACGCGAGCTATGTTTTCATTCCGTTTTGGTTTTCAAAACTTAAATAATTGAAACATTGTTGGTAAATCTAAGGATCAACCGCATCTTAGTAGCAATATATTTAAACGACTTATTTTCACCTGGAAAATACATAATTAGCTCACAATAGCTCCCTGCGTTGAAAAAAACATAAGTAAAAGTATGTAATGAGCCTAAGTTGTTCCAAATACATAAAGCTGTAGTATGTCATATTTAATTAGCTCAAATGAAATTTTTAAAGAATTGTTTAAAAATGTTTGCGATTTAATTTTTCTGATGTTTAAAGTGTTTCTTATTTTTTATTGTACTTTAATATTTTTATTGCCATTTTTTATTTAAATATAGAAGAAGTGATTATATGTTGTGGCTGCTGTATCAAAAAAATTAATACATATTTCATAATTGATTTGAAAAATATTTACCCTTATTATGATTGTATCGATCGACAAACGACTCGATAATACTGCCACAGCGAAAAATAAAATAATCAGGTTGAAATATATTTTTAAAATCTAAAGATGGTTTTATGGCCTGTAGTCGTAAATTAAAATGTCATTGACAAAGAAAGTAAATAATTTATAAAAATTTATTATGGATATCGAACGACAACCATAATAGATATCGAACGACAACCATAATTGGGATGATTATTTGTTGTTATTTTTAATAAATTGATAGATATGAAGAACTAGCTTTAAATTTATTTTAATCACTTCTTCTATATACAATATACCTAAATATATTTATTTTTAAATTAAGTTATTTTTATATTTAAAATATTAAACTTAAAAAATTGATAATTAAATTTATTTGTAAATTAGAAATAGTTTAAATATTTTATTTACAAAAATGAAAAAATAATAATATTATATTTAATTGCTAAACGAACATAATTATAGGAAAGTAATTAAATCTAATTACAACAAATTATAAAAATAATACAAAATTAATTAACCCTTAATAATCGCTGTTTAATTAATTTTTATGTACATTTTCTTTGTAAAATTTTGGTTAACAACATAAATAACTGAAATTTGGCAAATAAAAAATATTAAAAATTAAAATATTACATAAATTATATAATATTATATAATGTAGATTATATAAATACAATAATTTTACTTTTATGTACAACATAGGAAGAATTTTTAGTAAATTTAATTTAGGTAGTTATTTTTTACAAAATCGATATGTAATATTTTTTTTAGATAAATTAAAAATTCTTCAGTAATCATATTTGTATGACTGGATGTTTTTAATTGTAATAATAATAAATATGCAAGTATACATTCACTCAGGTTGAAAAAAAGACCAACAAAAAAATTTTTGTTTAATGTGAATATCATTTGAAGCAGTATGAGGAAATAAGAAAATAGGGGAAATACTCTGGGCATAATTTCTTAAAAACAATTTTAGATACTTTTTAAGCAATAAAATGGAGCGAGGGTTAGGTTACAGGTTACTGTAACAAAAGACTTTTATTTAATGAGCGTGAATCTGTTTTTTGTTTCCAGTTTCTAATTAGTACGGTTCACGAGGTGCATATTCACATGAATATTACACATAATCAATTTTTTAAATTTTGGAAAACTCTGCTTCAAAAGATATTCGATTGTATGTAATACAAATAATTTGAACAACTTTAATTATAATTTGTAATTTGATTTACGAAAATTAATATCTAAATACCTAATTGTGAATAATAATTTAATGAGTAATGCAAATGCTTTAAATTCTAAATAGAGGTTATGTGATTTACGTATTTTAATTAACGACTTAAAGTGATATATTAAAATTAAATAATGATTAAATTAAGAGTATTAACAAAACTAACAAATGTAAATCGAATCACAAATTTTTGTAATCCGGTACAATTAGAAAGGATTGACATAATTATGAGATCTGAGCAATATTATAAATCTTTGGTAATGAACAATTCAATTGAACAATAGAAATTTTAAAATTATTGTATTTATATAAAAAGTTTAATTACCTAAATTATATGACGAAACGGTGTACTTTTCATTCTATCATACAAATTTACTTGTCTCTTATGTAATCTAATTATAATTTAATTTATTTTATCTTTTATTTATCTCTGATTGCACAACCTAAAATAATTTCATTTATATAAGTTTTGTTTTTTAAATTTTATTTTATTTTGTCTTTATCTTTAAGTTTTTTTAATTTTTTCAGTTTTAATTTAATTTTTACATCTAAACAAAAAATAATAATATTTGTATCTACTCGTATGAATTTGTTTAACACAAATTAATGTAGTAAAAAAATATAAAAAAACAAAATGATCAACTTCTACGTCCTTAAATTTAAAATAAACCAAAATTTTAGAAAATTATAAAATTCGTGTCACAGCACCATTGGTAAGTTTTATATAATTTTCATTGACCAAATTTAAAATAAAAGAATTGAACACAAAATTAAAATAAAATAAAAAAACGGAAATGATCTAAAAAATATGTATTTAAATTAAATTTAAATAAAAATTTAAATTCACCTGCTACCACAACCGATGCAAATGTAAATTCCGCGACAGCACTGACCTCACATCATTTGTAAACCTTAAAGCGTCCAAAAGTGGTAATAACGATAATAATGCAATATCCATAGGATCAGAGAACCAAGAACTAATTGGTATTGCATTATTTGGAAAACACCGATATGCACCCGGTGAATTGTCTATTATGAAAATCTGAAAGTGAAAAGGTAAATTAAGTAAGCATTGATAATACGTAAATTAACAAAATTAATAAATTCATTTTTATTCACATAAAATAAAATAAAAATAATTGGATTTGTTACACTAGTTAAGCATAAGGGAATTTTCTGCAAAATGTTCTTGAATGCACTTATTATTTAATTCAAATTTGCACGATTTCCCGATTCAAGATGAAAGAATAAAAAATAGAAATTAATGAATCGAAAATGAATTCTGATTTTAACTAGCACAAAATTAGAGGTCATATTCGTCTAACAACAGTTCGTAAAATGTTTGTAAAATTGTTCTAGCGAATCTAAACAACAACATAGGTAAATCGAATGAGTGTTCAAAATTTTAATTGAAGAACTTAGTACGATAAAATTATTTACATTATAGTGTGGGGTGTGCATATCACCCATCACAGCAAAGCAAAAATTCACAGAATTAGAAGATAAATCATGCCGAATTGCAAGAGCAATTCAGATATACTTCGAAATGGCTATCACCTATTTCCAATATATAAAAAATAGTGCGAAGGCTTCGCATATTTTCGAATAAAACTTAAATATTGCTGCTGTATTTTGAGGTAAGAATTTTGAAGTTTGATGTTTCGTCATGTAAATGGGCAATATCTGCTTTAGAACAACGATGAAGCCAATGCATTAAGCAGTTGTTTTTTAACCGAGAGGTGTTGGATTCGAATGCCCACCAACGGCAGACAGGTTGTAAAAATGGAATTTTCTCATTTTCCTGTGATTATACAACTATGACCCCCTAGTGGAGTGCAGATCACAACGACGACCCATCTTACTTTTCGGTGTTGACGTAGAGCTTGTATCGTGCAGAGGCTGGCTCTTGGACACAATTAAGTGAATATTAAATTTCCGGCGCTAAATGCTATTGGTTCAATAGCTGGCCTTAATCAGTCTCCATATTTGTAGTGAGCTCATTTGTTTTTACGGGTCCTTCGGTTTTTTTGGTCTTCTTTGTAGCTGTACCTTTAAAACAAAAACCAATGATGATGGCCTACGTATTATTGGTTTTGAACAACACTTGAGTGAACAAACTCTAAATTGTTTATAATTATAAAATTATGCGATTTTGAGTTGCTTATATTCAGATTATGTCTCATTTTTCAAGAATGATTGATTACGTTTTGTATCACAGCTTAAAAATGTTGATATAAATGAGAGCTCTTTCTTTTTCCTACATTTCGGTAAACATATCACGAAAAATTATTTTTACTACCGCGCATTCATAAAGGCGATATTTTTAAACTGTTGCAATACCTAAATTGGCAATGCTACAAATATCATTTTCATATAAAATCAAAATTTTAATTGACTGAGCTATGAGAATATTGTGTTTATATCAGTGCTTCATGTCACTTTACGTTTAGCATGGCCAATTTATCTGTGGAATAAACGCAGCAACCAACAGCGTGCTTAAAGCAAGCCGCACACTCGAAATAGTGGATAATGTATCGAGCTAGTAAAATAGCAAATTGCTTGACTGAAGAAATTACCACTCGAGGCCGAAGGCCAAAGCACCGCAAAAAATAAATTTCAACAGAAGTAAAGCTGCATATAAAATACTATACTTATATTGACATGTACAATTACCGTTATATTCTAATCTTAAACTCTTTTCGGTTTGTGTAGTGAAGAATATGACAAACAGCGTAAATAATGTTCAATGACCAGCTGATTGACGAGCTAATAAAACTTATGATGGTTGTTTATGTTTTGGTTTATTTTGATAACAGTTTTTACATGTATAGTAAATCAACGCAAAAATTAAATATAAATTCACTTGAGTGGCATACTACAGTTTAGCTAATGGCAGTGCTAGTATAAAATATTATAGCGGCGCCGTGTATGCATAGTCTCGATAATATGTCAAATGTCATATCGTTTGTTGCCCGATTTTATGCAAATAGTTAAAACAGAAACAGTATTTTGAAAAAATACCATGAAATAATAATTGATCGTTTTTTAATCAGAATTTGTGTATTTAAAATAATTAAGCGATCAACTTTTCATCACGATCAAAACGAAACAATGTCAACAACAAACTTTTTAAATGTCAGTCTTTATCATTTAGTTGGTGCATTAGTTGAATTGCATACGCCTAGTAAAATTACAAAATGCTTTATTTTATTTTTATTTCTTGTTTAGTTATTATCTATTGTAGACATTTTATAATCGACTTTTTCTTGTTATAAGAGAAGACTATTTGATGTAAGTTACTTAAAGTAGTTTAACGTAAGTTATTTTAATTAAAACAATAAATTTTTGATTTTAAATTGACTAAATTGAAAAAGTTATCTTATATAGTCTTAATAATAAAACAACACAAAAGTTCCCGTTCTAATTAGAACATTCCCTCATAACCATACACTTCGTATAATTAACAAATGTATCAAAATTTAGACCACCAAATAATGTTTGAGCTGTGTTCCAAATTATTGGACCAAACTAATATTCAAAACTTACCCTACTTAAATCATTACAAATGGCCGATAAATCTTTCGTGTATGAGCCAAAATCGGGCGTGCAGTGTTGTCTGTAATATCGGCGTCTTAAGATATTACGACCGTTGTCTAGTTTATCGGCAACTGCAGCACCGTAAATTTCCATACTCGCTGTAAAAACTACCAAGTCATACCACTGGGATACCTACAGTGAAATATATATATTTTTAAAAATTTTAAACTTATTTTAGTTTTTTGACATTTATTACTTACAACATCTAAGAAGAAATCCACATGTGGCCTTTTATGCACAAAAAAACGTACTGGATGTCTATCTATTGTTACACGCACGGTAAAATCGTGTGGTGTCCCGGGTTTGACGGTATTCCTCGGCATTGCATCATGATGTGAGTGTATTAGAGTTTCATCCAAATCCAAAACCAATGTCTTTCTCTGCACCAATGACAGCCGATGTCTCGATACCGGTGACAAAGGGAATATGTCATATTTTACCGGTTGATACTGGACAAACTAATATGTTTTTATCAATTTATCAACATTTATTTTTATTTTTTAATAATTATTAGATAATTTTTTGTGTATTACGGTAAAGAAAGTAGAATTCCCGAATAGAAGGAAATTGCTAAAAACTTTTCTATATTAGAATACAAGTTACACAACACAGTCTTTAAAATTAAAGGAATGTTAAAGGAATACTCAATAAAACGTCTTTCAACAAGTCCTTTACTAATCTACTCTAAGGCTGAAGCTCTAGATTTCGATGTACATATTTTGGTACATAGTATTGGTATATTGAAGTACTAATTAATAGAATATTGTGTTTTAAATTTGTTCTTAAAATAGGTGAAATTTTTCATTTAATTTGGTTGTTAAAAAATTATATTTTGCTTAAGCAATATTGGAACATACCCAATAAATGATTTGCCAAAAAATTAAATAGTACATATTACAAGTTTGAAGAGGGTTTTTAGAAATGATCATTTTCTATTTCATAACTGTCGAATTATGTCACAAACAACCCTTTTTCGCACGATAAATTATCAGCCTAAGAAGCTGATTATTTTTAACCTACTTATCTGTTTTTATTAGACGCGATAAAGAATTCAACGTTTTACATAAATAAATGTAGAATAATTGCATTATAACATTTATCCAAAGCCAAACTATGAAACTGAAAAATTGAAATCTATCGCGCCAGTTATCGCTTCCAGAATTTACCAGGAAAATATAAAAATTCACAACTACAAAACTGTTTAACCCTCTATTAATATATTAATATAAATGTTTCACAATAAACCTTATTACAAGTTAATTAAATAACTGACCTTGGAAGTAACTAATTGTGCCGGTTAGTTCATTCAAAAGCAAAGCGATTTAGATCTAACAAAATAAATTTCCCTACCTACTACAAACTCACAATCAGTAAACTCTTTTGAATGTAGAATAAAACACTACTATATTATCTATATACATAGTTCATAGTGTACCTAAACATTTTCGATATACATACACTTATGAAACTAGAACTCGCGAAACATAATATTTCACGATCGCTCTTTATCTTTATTTGCCTCTTCAAAGATGACATCATTTCGACCTAAGCTTTACTTAATTTGCATAACCGAAACATATTTTTGCTTTTATTTAAAATGATTTTCCAAACCGCTTTTAAACAACAAGTACTTTAAACTTTAGCGTAAATTGTTTCATAAATTAAATCCAAAAATAAATTTTGGATATTAATAATTTAAATCGATTGTGGTTTTTATAAGTTCGTATATAAATAAATAAATAAAGTTCAACGGTCGGAATATACGCGAAAAACGTGATGATGACAATGTCATCAGATGATCATGTTTAGGTATTTATTTGTAATTTTCTTTGGCCTTTTCAACGAAAGTGAATTCCAATCGTATCAGGAATTTATTTCTATAAATTAGGAGAACTACCTACTTAGGTTTATGTAAGTTTGTTAACTCTTATGTTAAAAACTGCGGGTACGATGTTTATGAAGGCTGGATTTGGGATTCCAACTTGAATTTTTTGTATTATCCAGAGTCGCCCAATTTTGTAATTTATTATGTGTGAGTTTATCTTTGGTAGTTTAAGCCTGCAGGACTTAAAAGATAGCTTGTTTTACAAATTTTTCTGATTAAAATTATGGAAGCAATACGGATCGAATATGAAACGGCATATCGATTGACCAGCAAAAATATCATTCCTCACCAGTGCATAAAACAGGTCAGTCTATTACATCTAAAAACTGGTGTTTAGAATACATATTGTTAAACATTTATAAAAAAAAATACTCGTAGCGATGTCATGAAGGCGTGACGTATAGTATACATACTAATAAATCGTAAGGATGTCAAAACTTCATAACAAAACTAGGCAACTTTAGATAAGATTGAGCAATTTTGTGACTGAAACCTGAGGATACTTCGTTGGTTGGGCCGATACCTAAAAATTCCAAGCCTCGTGGTACTAACCCGGATTACCGTATGCCAGCTCCAGCATTACCAACTAAAGCTAAGTAGTAGAACTCGTCCCAAGTTCGTACACTTTCCCTTTAGAATAAATATATATGAACTTCGGGATCGGCTGATGGTGGATTTATGTAAACATTTCAATACATATTTCGAATTGCAGATAAATAATTACAATTATGATCATACCTAAACAGAACCAGTCAGTACCTGCATTTGTTTTGATGATGAATGAATTTCACAATGAACCTCGAAACTAACAAAACAAAATATCAATCTCACTTCCGAAATATAACCGGGTGCCGGACGACACAAGTGAATATTTCTGGGAATGGGTTTACAATAGCAAGCAAGTTGCAGATAATACAAAAGGAATACAAGTTTTAAGGCACAATTTAAAGATGAAATTCACAAAATTATTCTTGTTTGTTTTACTTTTATCCAAGGGCCATAATACCTTGCCTGTTTAGTAGAATGACACAAATTTAAAAATATTTAATTTTTTTAGGAAATCAAATAACCCTTACAGAATATTGTCGGCCAATTATTGTGGCTATAATTGGTTAGGTTTCATATTAATTATTTTTAAGTAGATCATAACCATAACAGTTTTATAAAGTACTTTATTGGCTCTCTTACAAATCATCCACAGACCAACAATTGGAAATAATTCAAACTGTCTGCAGTTGGCCAACAATATGCTGAAAAGTTTTGTTGGTTACTAAAAATGTAATTTTTAATTTCATTCCATTAAAATACCTCTGGCGTGGTGATTCAATCCCGTAGATCTTTCTATTGGAAATATTCAACAGATATTTCAATCTGATATAATAATAAATTAGCAAAGGCAATGGCATATTATTTTTATGAGAATTTCTATAATTTTAAATCATTAATAAATTCTAGTAAAACTGCGATTCATTGGTACGAAAAATTATTTTGATAAAAATAAAAATTGAACTCCCCGCTTGAGTTTATAACTAACTACACATACAAACTATTCCACTCAAAACTATGCAAATTTCCCCTCTATTATATATACCGCTGACAGACTGTCATGTCAATAATTTATATTTTTAAATTTTTCGGAAAATGAAGGCAGGGTATAAAATAATATAGTTAAAATTTCACTTGTTACAGAATAATAAATCAATGTACATAATAATAAAATAAAATTAGAAATATCTTACAGCGCGAACTTGTCGATGAAACATATAACAAATACATGTCCATACTTTTGATGCTAAAACCAAAAATGCACGAAAGTTCATTTGAAATTGTGACCACATTGGCAAGTTTAATTTCCCAAAAATTATTTAGAATTAAAAACTATTTTTAATAACAATATAATATCTATTTTAATCTATTATTTATAACCGACACTCATTAATTTTATTAAATATTTTATTTTCTCTATTATTCAATCACAATTATCAATTGAAAGAGAACGACAAATATTTTTGCCTTTAATTTTTATGTTTAATCACTGTACTATTTATAATTTTAATGGCAATTTAAAGAAAAACTTTAACATAAAAGAAAATCACAATTTATTACATCAAACCACAAAAATATTTATATTCTTTCTACTATTTTATCACATTTTCTTAAAATGAGCGCCGACTATAGTAAACACATTCGATAGCAACCGCCATCTTGATCGACCCGTTTGTACTTTTTGGCAGGGTTTTGCATATTTATTTTCACTATTCAAGTTTATACCAACCAATTCGTATAAAATGAAGTTTAATGTTAATCAATAGATGTCTCTATCTCAAATAGGCATCAATTTTTAATGTCCGATTGTATGGTTGTGTTAATTAAAAAGTAATCAATTGCTGCGTTTATGCCACAGCTAAAATAGCCTAAACGTAAATGACAGCTGTAGCAACAGTATAAATATGACATAAGTGGGAACTATAGATAGAATAAAAAGAATAAAAAGAATAACGTAAGAAACGAAGACAAAAAATTATTATTCCAATTTGACATTACGGCCATAGATGACTTGAAATATTAAGTTCATTCATATATTTTTGTGATATATTTCCTACAATTATGAATGAAACTACAATATTTTTGAGTATAAACGTATTTATATCAACAAATATATGTTTTTAAAATTATAAAAATTGTTTATATGCGATTTAAATCACCACAATTCGATAAAGTATTTTTTTAGGTTAGGTTTAGAAAAATACAATTCTACAGTGTATTGCAAATTATTTCTGATATTATATTCATATTAGCATATGCATACATGAATATTTTATAAATAGAAAAGATAAAACACACGAATAATTTAAAATTCCCTTATATAAAAAAGTAAATATGCATATTATATTCAACGCACTAAAATTTATTTGAGTTTTGTTGTTGTAGTTATTAAGTTTTTTATTCTTGGGCGAAAATTATCGCTCGGTTATTCTTTTTAAGTGACAGCAAAAATGAAAAAAAATTAAACGCAATTTCTGTTATTCTTTTTATATTTATTATTCTCAGTATAGTCGATTGCATGTAAATCCTCTCTTTCGCTCTCTTACGTTATTTTTTTAATTCTTTTTATTCCATCTATAGTCCAGCCAATACTCATAGCACTGCGATTTAGTATTGCTACGTAGCTACGGTATAAGCAAGCGACATTGGGCGCTTTCAGGTCCGCCAACTGTTAGCAACATGTTACGTAAAATCTACATGTTGAATACTGAACGCCACCGATACATTATAATTCATATGGCAATACTGTTGAGCTAAATGCTATTTTTCCATCGGTATTTCATGTCGATACAATTAGGTATGATAATTTTCATTCGCCAATTTGCCAAGTGCCTTCTGAAGGGTATTCCATTAAAAAATTTAGCATACATAATTATTAAAAAATTTAATTAATAATTAATACACAGCTTAACAAATTACCTCGTAATGGAGAGCGAACGTAAGTACAATATGATATTAATTTCTGTGTAACGAACAAAGTTTAATTAATAAAATAATTTGTCTGGATCTGCTTGAGTCTTAAGCTCATTTAAATGGAGTAAAGAATCCACCCAACTGACAATTGATTAATATCAAAAGAGAAGAAGTGAATTCAGAGATCCCAAAATGAAAAAAAAAGATTTATGGCATCAATTTAAAATTGTATTTTTAGACAAGGGATATGATTTAACAAAAGAATTGTAGGATCGAAAGCTTTGTCGAAAAATATTATCGCTTTCACTTAACTGCACAAAATTTATTAGTGAATTCATTTAAGTGCGAGGTTTAACCTAAAATATAAAATTTTTTGAAATTACATTTACTAACTTTATATTATAAATTTGAATACTCACAAACAATAAAATTATTTTAATTGTTGTATATGTTAACCATACAGATCATAAATGATTATTTTTATTTATAACAATAAAATTTTTGATAGGTATTGATATCATGTTGACGGACCTGAAAGCGCCCATTACTACATATGTCAAAATGGTAGTTTTTATTTTATTGTTTACAAAAAAGTTTGAATAAATTTACATATTTTGTAGCTGAAAATGTATTATTATTTAAATTTTTGTTATTTCGAAAAATTTAGAAAAAAAACAACAATTCTGTTTTTGACAATTATAGCAAAATACGATATGAACGCAAGCTAGATAATATTGACAACTGACTTGGGCTTGTTTATACGAGTTGAACAACAACAACCTAACTACACCAACTTATGTTTACAGGAGAAAACGTTATTGCTGTTACTTACGTATGTATTTGTAAAATTATTTTCATTTCGTATTGAAATTCGTCGATGAAGCATCGTAAGCAGCATTGTGTATTTTTTTTAAAAGTAGTTGACATTTCGTTTGTAAGTTTTAGTTTTTTTATAGAATAATTTTTTGCATTTGTTATAAATAATAATTTTAATAATTTTTAAATTTTTCTTGTAAATAATTATAACATTTCGCGTAAAAGTAATTTGGACACAGTTCACAGTTCGTATCCCATTCAATTTCTGAGAAAAAACAAATAAAAATGATTGAATGTGAAATGATAAATGAAGCGGACAGACCAGTCACCAAACCCCCATCGGGGGATCGTTAGGTGTCGCCATTAAAACATTGCACGACATGGAGAAAAACTCTATAAAGGATTCCAAGTTTCACGAGCGATACGTAGAATTTATGGAATAGTAAAGACAGTACAAGCATATGGTAGAAGTAAATTCACCAACCGATCCCGGAAAATGTTTGTATCTGCCACATCATGGAGTATTGAAAGAAACATCCACAACAACAAAACTGCGTGCCATGTTCGCGCTTCTGCCAAAACAACTCCGCTTTTTCCTTGAATCACAATCTTTTAATAAGACCGACATTACAGAATCTCTTAAGCGATATTCTAATACGTTTCCGACTCCGACCGAATACATAAAACTGCGTTCCCAGCAGATGCAGAAAAAATGTATCGGCAAATTTGGAAACACCCCAGTGATCTTCGATATCAACGCATAATGTGGCGCACAACACTAGATATGACAGTAAAGCACTACGAGTTGAGAACATTGACATATGGTAAGTCTTCTGTGCCATATGTTGCCATAAGAGTTTTCCACCAAATAGCTCCAGAACATTTACAACTACAATATGACTACATATCCAGAAGCTTCATAGTCATTATTAAACGACATGTATATCGATGTTTATTAACGAGGGCTAACTCAGTATCAGAAGCAGTTAAATTGCCTCAATTCAAATATAATGGATCATTCAATTCAAATATAATGGATAACTAAAAATCTCTTTCCGAAAATAATCCAGAGGGAGTAAAGGTGTTGGGTATACAGAGGCAGCCAGCTGCAGGCAAATTTACTTACCAAATTTATTTATTTATTTATTTTAATATAAATGTTTGAAGTTCTTATGAACTTATTACATTAGTGGCAAACTACTTTATTCTAATCTATTACAAATTTTATTTATTAAATTAACCTATAGGTGTACAGCGACATATTAGCGATTCATAACTTGAAATTGGCAAAAGAAGAAAAATAGAATTTTGATATTATTAAGCTGAAGAAAAGTATTTTTTCCGAAACACGGCAGGAGATTTAGATTTCTTGACGTCATTACTTAACGAATTCCACATGCTAACTCCCCTCACAAAGAATGATGAATTCATCAGATTGCATTTATTAATAGCCGGAGTCAAAAGATGAATATGACGATTGGAAGACGAAACTAATTTCTCAACAATATAGGTGGGCTGTTTATACTTTAAGAACTTGAAAATGTATAAACAAACTCGAAACTCATAGAATTCAGCAAGGGAACAGCCAAGTAATGAATTAGTAAAATTCGAGATGTGGTCGTACTTTCTTAGCCCGTATACGTATCTCACACAAGAATTAAACATCAATCGAAGTTCATTAAAGTACTTCTTCTTTAATACAAAGAAGACAATATCTCCGTACAAAAAATGTGGAAGGATGTAAGATTTCACCAATTGGAGTCTAAGATTGGTATTAAAGCACTTCGTGGTAGCCCATAACATTCTTAATAAAGAAATTACTCGATTACAAACTGTTTCGATGTGGTAACTCCAGCATAAGCATTTGTCAAAAGTTAAGCCTAAATTATTCACAGAATCAGAGAAATCTACCTCCTCTCCAAGTACACTGATTTTAGGTAGGTAGTGCGTATCACGAATTGTAGAAGATATAATAATAGATTTGGTTTTTCCACCATTAAGTTCAAGATAATTTTCTATAGACCATTTCATAATCAATTCGATATCGGAATTAACAGTTCCAATAGAATTTGTTATCTCGTATTGCCACAAACAGTGACCGCAGACTGAAAACCAATTAATTAATGTGGGGAGTTTACCGAGAGAGAAAGTAGGGCTTATTTGCTCATTTTTGAAGGTAGGTGTAGATTTTATAGGCCCAATAAGAGCTTATCTGAAGCACGGTATAGATCAACGACCTTAAAAACATATATATGCCTGATAGTTTACCTTAGCACTAAGGCGGTACATTTAGAGATTGTCGGAGATTTAACCACCTTTGCGTTCTTGAGCGCATTGTACAGATATATGCATATATCCATTTCGGATAATGGGACGAATTTTAGAGACGCATCTAGGAAATTAAAAGAATTAAGTATTTTTATTAATCGCAATATAAACTTTATTTCTACTTCTATTTTAAAGAAATATCATATCCAATAGCACTTTATACCATCACGTGCAGTGAGATACTATTCAACAGATTGTCACATTTGAATGCAGTACAAAAAATGACACAATTATTTTGGAAACGATGAAAGAAAACCTAAAGGTCAGTGATGTATTGCTCTTCAAGAAATAAAACCCTATAATAAACCAATGGAAATGGGAAAAGTGCTACAAGTATTTCGTGGAATTTGATGGTAGAGTTCGAGTTGTAGAAAGTCCATTCACTAATATATCGCGAACTTCAAGGCAGCGCCGATGTTCGAGATGTACCCCATTTACCACTTAGAAATAACATACACACATTACCATTTTGATTCCATTTTTGATTCTATTATTAAGTAGAGTTGATTTTAGATGTCATTGAATTTATATATGTATTTGTACTTGCAAGATGAGCACAATGTAGAATTACACTACAATATTTATGCACTTGCGATTGCCGCAGAAAAAAATATAATTCCATCTTGCAAAATTCAATACAAGCTAAGAGTTTAATCGATTAAAACCAATTATATTGTAAGTTATAATTAATTAAAATAAAAGCGAGTTGTAAGCCATCATTCCAACTGCAAATAAGTTATTATTGAGGCATATTAATCCATCCAGAATATACAGTCCACAAAATACGCTCGATTGAGACAATTCTGATATGCTCTCTTATTAGCTTTCACATCCACATATCATTAAATGAGTTTACCTTCTGCTGTTACCTCAAGATGCTTGACTACAACATCTGATAATGTTTTCACCTTAGTTTGACCCAATGCCAGAGTTGGCCCTTTTTAAAAAATATAAAATAGGACGATGGGCCGGCCCGTTGCGTATTTGAGCTACACTAAGAAAAATGTTAATTAAATGTAGCCAGTGAATACAACGGCATGCCACGAAATTATTCAAAAATCAATTAATAGTGGTAGCGTTTTGTGAAGACGAAAAATCAATTGCCGGAAAATTTTCACAATATAACAAAATCATTAGTAGTCAAATTTTATAAAAGCGTTTTATTTTATAAAGATTAACTAATAAGTTTTAATTTGTTAAATCCTTCTAAAATTATTTTGTCTTATTGACAAATTGAAATTAATAATAAGTTAATAGTGTCTTATTCAATGACTTGTGATTAATAAATAGATTTTAATCGAATTATTGATTAACAAAACTCTCGCAAACAGAGACTATAATGTTTCCTTTATCCATCATATCACCACCAACTGGTTTATTTAAAAAAAATCCACCTTTTTAATATGATTATACATGTTATGGTCATTTCTTCGTTCAAATGTCAAATGTTCTTATTCAAATTCTTTCATTTGGTTAGTAACTTTTTTCCTATATATCGAAATTTGAAACCAATCAGAAATGATAAAAATAAAAATGAATAGAAAGAATTTCAATGTTTCAGATGTTTCTATTGTTATCTAACCTTAGCGAAGGCCATTTCAGATATGATTAATAAAGAGTCATCGCACAGCTACATTACGCGTATGTGTTATTTTTAGCTTATCGACGTTCCATTATTTTTTTGTTAGATATTATACGTAATCAATAAAACATGGCTCTACACCTAGCAAAAACCTGCTCTGTAAATTGTTATTTTCAGGTTATATAAAAATACATAATTTTGTCTTAAATAAATTATTATTATTAAAACTGCAACAATAAGCGACATCACAATTGAAAGATATAGTTCGATCAACTAATGTTTTCATAAACTTGTCAAATTGATATACAAAAAAATGTGTGATGGTCAGTCGTGTAGTTAGTTGTGTCTTACATCTACATAAATGTATCGTTATAAAGTAAAAATATAAAATAACTTTGGTAAAATATTAAATAAATAATTGTATGTATTTAAATATAAATATACCATTTAAGCAGCCTTACGAATTGAAATATTCTCAATTAAAATGAAAGTAAAATTGCGCTTGACAGATAGGCTGATTAATTCAAATAATAAGATTATCCAATTCGAATTAACCTTTTATTTCATTTTCAAATCTTTCATCTTCAAATTCTTAGATAAGATTTTTTTAAATTTAAAAGTTTCAGTTGGTCATAATTTCGTTTGACACCCGCTCAAGTCTATTGTTGTTACCTTGATATGCATTTAAAATGGACTTAAGTAAGTAATTCCAATTTGGAAATGCAAATGAGATGCAAACATTTAGATATCAAACAAGAAATAATATGTTTGATTTAAATAAATGAAATATATGCTACTCGTATATATAATTATCGATACTATATACGATATACGTGAAAAACACTAATTAAAGTGCAAAATTGTTGCAAAAAATTAATCAATTTTCTGTAAACAGCTCTAAGTTTGAAACATTTTAATTAATTAAATATCAATCTGATATACATATATAGATTAAGATTATTATTTTAAAAAATTAATTTAAGATACCAAAGCATTTTGAAGGTCGATGAAATTCTTCTCGTGACATTTCGTGTGTGGTATAAAATAATCTTAAAATCGGAGAAAATAAGCGGCAATATCATGATTGTATAGGAAAATTTAGAGCAATCATTATTATGGTTAATTCCTATTATATATACAAATGCATTTTTGGGAGCAGATTACTGGAAAATAACCCACACTCGTGAAAAGTGGTGTAATCTCAAAGTGCGTCGTTATAGATTTGAACCTCCTGTTTTGTGCTTTTTATTTTCAAAACAAAATTGTGAGATGATGTGTGATCTTATGTTCGCATTGTAAAAATTTGGATTGCTTGAGTTGTTTTTCGATTTCTATTCGTTTTAATGATTTAATATTAACAAATTCTGTTCAATCCACCTATTCCGTACACATTTTTGGTATTATACGAGTAGTTATTTTCTGCGCACTTTTCATTTCGACAAAATGTAAACATTCATTTCTCATCCCAAGGTATTTTAGTGCTAAATGGTGAGGTTACCAAGACGTTGTAAGTTTGGTTTCGAACTACTGAAACTTTGAATTCTTTAAATTAAAAAATTCGGTCAAAACTAATGTTTCATTAGTTCAAAACCAAACTTCCAACGTCTTGGTAAGCTCATCTCGATGTAAAAATAATATCTGGCTATCACCCAGAATAATCCAAAATTTCATAGTGATAAATTTAATAGTATTAATATCAGTAATCAATTTATTGTCAATAATACCAGTTATGTGAAAGCTGAGTCCGTGACTATTTTAATTTCAAACAGAAGATAAAATAATTTATAATGTGCCTAGAAGTTTTATATTCAGTGTTAAAAAAAATTAAATATTAAATCACAGAATATAAAATAAGCAGATATTTTAAAGTTTTAATTTAATAAGCCTTTTTATTAAAGTATTATTTTATTTTACTGGATTAAAACTTAACACCAATTTATTATAATTTTATTAATTAAAACCTTGACTTTTCGGCGGTATATTCCGTCATTCTCAAGGGATACAATAAATTACGAAAACTTTACAAACAATTTTTATAAAAAAATACGGAAACTTGATTTCAAATGAAAATCTGAAAGTAACTAGATCAAGTTATTTTCAAATTTAACAAATAACATAACGATAACAAATTATCGAAGAAATACCGAAACCTAAAAAAATTTTAGAATTTTGACTACAGACAACAATTTTGTATATCTAAATGTATTTTGAATTTTCTTTATATAAATACTTTCCAAAATTTGCTGCTTAGTAAGATTTTGTTCTTATCAAGTATTACACTGCCATCTTTAGACCTTGAGTGACCACATCCTCGAAGTTCATTGATCATTGACCAAATATAGTTATGTGTGGGCCGCAATATTATGCTGGTACATCCTCATCATTAAATTTTGTTTAGTTTGTCCAACATACTCGTATTCTTTTCCACGTGAACAATTTAATTTATATATTAAATTTGATTGCAAAGCTTTTGGAATTTTGTCTTTTAATTTTGTAAATAAAATTATGTCTAAACTTTAAAATGGTCTCCCAATGAGTTGTATATCATAATTTTGTAACATAACTTTAATTTTTTGGTAAATAGAATTTTTCCGTACGGAATCGCATTAAAACGCTACGCTTATTTAACGCTTTATTATCTAAATCAATTTCCGAAATGTTATTTTTATCGATAGTCTTCCTAATATTCCTAGTGATGACGTACCCCGGATAAACCTTTTCACTAAAACATCCGTTAAAATTTTGAAATTTTTAGAATGATATAAATTATCCGACAATCTCATTTTTATACGACTGTGGAAGCCGAGTCATACTCGTAATTCAAATATCTGCCTGGCCACGTTTTTTATGATACGAATCTATAGTCTAACTTCCATTATCATTACGTATCACTACATCATCTAGAAAAGCTAAGCGATGATCTATTTGTAAATTTTATACGCGTAGTAAAATTATTAAATGCATCCAAAAAATCCCGAAGTTGGTATTGCCGTACTAATGTTGTCAACTAGAAGAAAATTGTTTCAATGAAAGATGCTTTCAACACTTCGGTTTCAATATACTCCATTAATAGATTCGCCACGGTTGGACTTACCGAATAACCCATTGGAGAACCAAACGCTTGTTTAAAAGCATCTTCTAATCCAAATTTTAAGGCTTCTACGAAATTGTTTAAATCCAATTTTTTATTTATTCCATGCCAAAACTGTTTTACCAAATTAATCACAAACGAGGAGTCTACTTTGATAAACAGTGACTTAAGTCCAAAGATGCTAATACGTAACCTTTTGGAAGAATTACATTTTTAATTTTATTTTTAAGATCTGTTGCGTTTTTTATAGCCGAAAAATTATTACCGACGAAACAATTAAGAATTTTAAACAGAAATTTTTTAAATTTCAACTTAAAGGAGAACCTTGTTTGTACTCGTATGTCCGGGTTTTATTAATCAAATTATAATAAATTGGTGTTAAACCTTAATCCAGTAAAATAAAATAACACAGATTCATATTTTAGTTAATTTTATTAGAATTTTCGTTATTGAACTAATTCAAAATTAACTTAAAGCGTTTAGCTACTAATTTTATTTACTCCCCAGTAGTTTTTAATAAATGTATATCTTTATTAAGATGCATGTTTATTACTTTGTGGTTATAACAAATGTTAAATTGTTTATTTAAAATAAAAAATCAACTCAAAGTAATAAACTAATTAACTTTGAGATATTTATATGTTTTTTTTGTGATTATTTAATTGTTCAGATTATATGTTCTTCGGAAATAACATCACCGTTAAGAAATTGCTTTTCGTGTTGTTCAACAGTTGTAAGTTTTGTCGCTTTCCTATCATTTGTATTGGACTTGTGAACTCGTCCATGATGCTCGCGTTGTTTCCTTTGAAACACATGTACGTGTAGTTGTTGTTGTTGTTGGTTACTTCTAGTTTCACTGTTTGTTATTGACTTTGTTGTCGTACCAACACACTTGATGTTCCTCCTGTTGCGGTTCCCGGTTTTCCACCGATTGGACTCTATATAAAACAATAAAAAAAATTAATTATTTATTATTAAACAATCAATTTATATGATGTATTATGTTCATTGAATTTTTACGTTTATGTCAGAAGTTTTCTTAACTGGTGGTTTATCAGTTCCTGTTCGTGATGTGGTAGTTGTTGTTGTTTTAGAATTATTAAGTGTGCTTAAGTTTTTTTTTTTGATTTTGAAAAATTTTCATGTTTATTAATTTGATTTATATGGCAAAGTCCTAGATATAAAATGTTCTTTCCTGCATTAACATCCCTGTTCCATGTGATATTACATTTTGGACAAAATTGATACCGATGGGGAGATTTTGATGTTATGTGTTCATTGTGACAATGGGCGCATAATTTTGTGGTTCTAAATTCACCAATTTGGGGAATTAGACGCCACCTTTGTTGAACCAATTATAACAAGCGCTCGTTTATTTTCTTCAATTCCAATTATTTCTTTTACTAATTTATGAGATGCCTTATCCACACATATATATTTTTTAAGGTTTAGTCTTGCCACCTTCCTCTGGACACATTCACTTTGTCGCAAATTATAATCTTTTGACATTGGCGAATTTTGATCTTTTGATGTGAGTGTTGTCCATTTTTTTAATTTTGAAATTCTATTGTGAAATCCAGTTATTTGTCTAAATTTTCAACTTTTAATTTTGATAGGTTTATCATTTTTAATGCCCCCAAAAATTAATCTTTGTCCAGGATCTAAACCTATTTTTATATCATAATTATTTATATTTCCCCGAATTTTTTTTAAATTTCCAACAATTTCATCATAATTCTGATTGTTTTGCTTCTTTTGTAACTTTTCTTTTTTTTCGTCAGTTTTGGCCATGGAAAATGAAATTGCTACCCCATCGGTCATCATGGAAAAATCTAATTTTTTTGTTTTAGTTTCTATAAATTTAAAATATTTTCGCCATTCCAAAACCCTGTAAAACTGTTTCCATGTCCAGTGTACAAAACAATGTAATTTAATTACATCAATCATCAATCATATTCGGTTAGTTGAAAATGGATGTGGTGGACAAAATAATTACGGGCCTTGGTTTTTGGTTTAGCTTGCTAATTATTATTAACAATTATAGACGTTTATTTAATTAATAGTGCGCTTACCACTGGTGGGGGCTTTGACCACTATTTCATATTAATAAACGTTATAACGTCAGTCAATAAACAGCCAAACTAATACAAACACAACACAAAACTTGTCCAAAACACAAGAGGTAAATATATTTAATTTGAAAAATTGGATAATATGTATTATTTGTTTATTAAAAGATATTTGGTTATCAGAAAACATTCTAATTTATTAAAATAAGTAAAAAATAAAAACAAAGAATAAAATATTTATTTAATTTAACAAACGAATTATGTATTTATATAAAAATTCGGTCTTTAATTTTAAATTAAAATCACAGTACTTTTCATATTACGAACAATCAAACTTTTTGAAATACTCTTCTCGACCTCTAGGGTTCTGCTTTGCACGAAACCAAACACTTATTCGTACTTTTGTTTTTTTTTTGTTTAGCTGGGGCTATTTTATTTCGAACAGAAATGTATTATTTTCCTTCTTCTGGCGTAATCGTTTTCTGGTACAACATTTCGATTCATCTGGATTTGATTGCCGTTTCCGAGATTTCGTTCTAACATTTGAGTCAATATCTTCCTCCAAATATTCAACAGTTGTCTACTTCATCAGAATTCACTGCATTTGTTTCATCTATAACGGGATTTTGCACTTGATTTCCAGGTTCATAGGCACTTGAATTGTGTTCTGACACTTCTTCTATAATCACTATTTATCACTAAATATGTCCTTATTATTATTTGTCACTAAATATGATTGAATCCTTTTTTGTTGGCCCACGAATATCGGTTACGTCAATGTACAATACGATAAAGCACAAAGTTATTTTAAAATTGACCAACAAGCTGGACAATAATTTATGTTTATTTTTATATTAAAAAATATTTATTTTATATAGTTTGTAAGATTTAAAATAATCACTGTTATATTTGTATAATTCCAGCCACAGTTTTTTTTACCACCGTTAAGTAAAGACGTTTTGAACACGTAGACATGGACGATTTCGTGTTGAGCGCACAAGTATAATCTGTCATTTGACTCCTACTAAAAATTAACTTATTATTGCCTCGATACTCTACTTTATAAGGAAATAAGAAAATTACTGTTACACTACCGCAATTTCGGAAATTAATTTCAAACGCAAATGAAATTAATCTGAGCTGAATTTAAATTTAAACACGATCATGAACAAGTATTTTTTTATCACCGTACTAACTTACTTGATCAAAGACTATTCACTACCCATTTTGTATTATGTTATTTGTTGAATAAATATTAATATTGATTGGTATTGAACTTAAACAAAACAATGAATTTCCAAATCCAAGACTAATCTTACCTTTAATAGAGTGCTGGTGCATAAGGGTTCGTTTAAGTTTCTTCTAGACACCTATTATTTCGTGTACTTACAAATTTTATTGATATTGAGAATTTGATAACTTTTAAACATCATACGACTGTAGAATATACACTATAGCTACATATAATAATAAATCATATTATATTATTCATACTTTATCACTCATTATGCATACAAACTTTAATCGCAACCTTGGACTTGAAACGTAAAGACGTATAATTTCTCATAATATTGGAACCGCGATTTTCTTGAAAGATTGTAGTGTTAGATTTAGTCGGAATTCCAGTTTTACTTTTATTATGGATAACATAAACGGGTTAGTTCATTGACATTAGTTAGAGACACTTAAATATCACATAAAGATTTGTGATGTGGTAGGTATACAGAAAATTTCTTATTATGTCATATTTTGGAGATCTTAAAAAAATAATGATTCCCATTATGCAAATATATTTTAGATTTGGTAAATATTCCAATGATTATTTTGTAAATAGCTGATTCTATTGAAAAGGGATATTCTTTTCAAATAACCGCAGTAATAGTTATACTACATATGTGATTAAAAGCAAACATATAAATATTAACAATATTGTGACGAATATGAGAAAAAATGGCGTGAAATTAATTTATTAAATTTACAAAGTTTATGCAAACAGTATAATTATATACTAAATTAAAAAATAGTCTCACTTATAAGCGAACTTAAACAAATTTTAGAAAGATTTTAAGTTTTGTAACTGTCAATGTAATTCGCTAAAATATCCCCGTGGAATAGGTCGAATATTTATAAAAATACATTTTAGAAATATCTTGAGATTATACGATTATTTCTGATTATGTATAGTATATCAATAAACTTGAATAAAACTAGTTTATTATTGTATCTACATGTATATGAGGATTTAGCTAATTTAAATAATAAGATGTCGTTTGTTATCAACATTTTAGAATAAAACAACTTCAAAAGCATTAGCAGTTTTATTCTGGTTTTCAAAATGGTGCAAAATGTCGATAAATAAAATAAATTTTCAAGTTCTGCGCACAAAGTTGAACGTGAAAACAATACTCGTGTATTAATTAATTTACTACTCGTACGTGTTTGCTATTGACAATGGTACATTGTGTTCAAATGGATAAAAATGAAATATGATAAATCTTGTAAAGTTACTATGAATGAGCAAATTTACAACTAGAACTTTCGGAAAAATATTAAAAAGCCCAACTAATAAAATAAAAACCTAGTTTTGTAGAGCAAGTATATTTTAAGAAAACTATAAATCTGATTAAGAGAAAGGAAGAATATAGTTTAGCTAAATTTTGTTTATTTCCAATTTTTACTTTTATTGATTGTACAATATAATTTTAGTCAAATTAAAACATTTACAACGTATAAACTTTATTATTACCCGCTAGTTGTTCTTTCTAAACTCGTTACGAGTGGTAAAAACACAACATTGTTAGGAGAAACTATATTGTTGTTAAAAAATTATAACATAAGCAATTTTAATCATATTTGAATGCAAACATAATATTTCTTATCTCGCGTCCATGCGTCCAATTTTCAATTTATACAAAGTAAACCCAATGCTCAGTGGTATGATTTGGTAAATCCAATTTAACTGTTAATTTGTGATAATGATTTCGCAATAGTAACGAATAAATATAATGAACCCGTATGAACAATTATTAAACTTCAACCACCATACATTTACCTTATTATTTAAACAATACGGCAAATGAAATAATCCGAGTGACCTAATGCCAGGGAATACGAAAATTGATGTCTCTAGCTTTCGTTTTCTTCTAATTATTAGAACTCACCTCACCAGCTTTTTCAATGTCAATGTTTTAATAAAAGAAATAATCATTAAATAGACTGTGTCCGGTACTTTGTTCGCCACCTTAAACATCATTAATTATTGAATTAATTTTTGATTAATTTTGATTAGTCATACATTGAATAAATATTCTTTATTTTTGATGAAACAAATCATCCTTACATAACTACTCTACGAATTTAAGTGTGATTTGCCAAGAATACCAAAGAGCTTATGACACTTGCTTTTGTACTATCTTCCAAATAATGGTATCCACTTGTGACATTTTAAATTTATTTATTTATAAATAGGTATGTATATCAACAACATTATAGAGTGTACCAACAAAACAAGATTTTAATAATTGATAATTCTAATCCTTCCCGTTTAATCATCGGGTTGTTTTATTATACACAAAACAGTTGTACTTTGTACATTTATTTACAACTAAGGGAATAAGCATATGTTGTTAAATACTCTATTAACTTGACCACAAGCTCATACAGTATAAAACTACATTTCACAAAAAAAAGTTACGCGTGTAAAAAAGACGTGAGAATATTATTTTAACAAGAGAATTTACGCTTGCTGGGTAATGCAGCCCAACTATTTCTTTTTTCAGAGAACACAAGTTTCACGAAATAATAAAGGGGCACATCGTGGTAGTAACACTCATGATATTTATTATCAAATAGTATATGTAATTATAATATATAACATGGTATATAGTGTAAGGGGTGTTTCATTTCGAGGTATAGAACTTTGGATTTAAATAAAAAACAGAGAAAAATAATTTTATCGGTCACGAATGTGACTTTATTTAAAAGATAATTTTATGCCATTAGGTTTCAATATGATTTCGGTACATGGTGTAATCTTGAGGTCCGATTTTCGATTATTCTTCGCAGCATTTCAGGTCGTATTTCGGCAATAACGCGTCGAATGTTGACTCCTAAGTGTTGGCCACATTCATGCCTCTGATGTCAATACCATCCAATTGAGGCACAAAAAACTAATAATCATATCTCTATACAGGTCTCCGTTGACTGTAACGTTCTCATCAGCATCATTTTTGAACACATATGGTCCGATTACTCCTTCGGCCCATAAAGCACACCAAACGGTAACTTTTTGAGGATGTAATGGTTTTTGAACAATGGTTCGTGAATTAAATTCACTCCAAATGCGTCAATTCTGCTTGTTGACCAAGCCATTCAACCAAAATGAGCTTCATCACTGAAGAAAATTTTGTATGGAAAGTTTGCATCGATGTCAATATTGGCTTCGGCCCATTCATCGAATTGGCGGCGCGAACGATAGTCGTATGGTTTTAATTCCTGCACAAGTTGAATCTTGAGGACTTGTATATTTTTTAGTTCTGAACTCTTTGGAGTCAGTAATACAATTAATTTTCATAAAAAATGCTTTTCGTTTTCAATTATATGATTTTTATCATTTATGTTAATTTTGCTGATTTTTTATGTATTTCCCTTCTACTTTAATTTTTGAAATCTTATATGAATTTCCTTTTAAAATATAAAATATAAAAGTTTATTTGGCATTAATTTTCATGTGACAATTTTGTTAATTCGATCACTAGAACAAAATTGTCTCATGTGCATTTTTACTTGTTGAAGGTGACATATCTCGACATGTAACTCACGCGATTAATTTCACGAATTGAACATTATTTTCAACGGTAATTTGAACAATTTGCAAACGTTGTTCTGACGTGAGTCTATTCATTATGAAATGGCAAACCAAACTAACCAAAAATCAACTTTCAGGTGCCAAATCGGCTATTCCTGAAAAAAATGTTGCCAACTATACCTTGATACCGATACCGTGTTTTCTATACCTCGAAATGAAACACCCGCAAGAGTTTTACAATGTTTTTATAACAACTAGCATTGCTTTTTACATGTCGGGTGAATGTCTTAAAATCCTAGACCAACTCAAATTATTTATGTCCTTAAAGTTTTCTCTCTGGTTTGATGGAATCCAACATATGACGTTTATCTGCATTCTCATGCCGCGATAATCGCTTTACGTGAATCCTTGCTTCAAATTTTTTTTTAACACTATTTGCCATATAGGCACTTGGCAAAACACACTGACACTTAATAAGCACATTTTTTTAATCACTTGTTTTTTTGTTTCGCAAAAATAAATTTTTAAATATTTAAAAAAATTCAGAAAGTTTAAAATATCACTCGATCGATTTCGACTTAGGCCATCATCAGGAAATAGATACTCCTATGTATTTCCTCGATCACGTATTCGATCTTTAAATCCCTATATGGAGTTTGTCATTCCTAATGTAGCATAGAGGATTGATAATGCTATACGCAATAATTTATTTTGAACGTATTGTATCATTTCAAAATTGGGTTTTATGGAACAACCTCAAAATTCAATTGTATCGTCTACAAATGTTTCTACTTATCGAATATTCAAGGTAGTATCTTGAATATTCGGTAATCTCTCGTGTACATAATGATCTTGCGATATGCCTAAGAGTGCTCGTTTTCAAATTTGACTCGAAAAGTGATCTACAATGTAAGATTTAAAAATTTGGTTAAATTGCTTAAACATTTCTCGATGCAGTTTAAATGCAACCCCTTGATTCCAAACTTTGAATTCGAAAGGTTGAGCTATATATAAAAAACTCTAGCATATATATTTTTATTTTCAAGTACACCTTACGATAGCGTCCGTTATTAAGCTTGTTCAGCAGTAGAGTGGTTATCTCTAAACCCAAATTGGTATGGTGGAATTAAACATCTTTGTTCTATTATTGAGTTCAGCATCTATGAGATTTTTATCGTTTGCTGGGTTACCTGGTTTAGGAAACATAATTAGTTAAGCCACCTTCCACTGGCGTGGATTTTAGTCTGATGGCTACATTAAGTACTTCAACTAATTTACGCAAACTTTTCTCTGGCAAACTCTTAGACTGGCTTTTACAATTTGCCCATTAATTAAGTCATAACTTGGAGCTTTTATGGCACTTAAATTATTATCGATCTCATTCAGTAAGATCACCTAGTTTGTTTACGGCTCTTGTATTTTCATTGCTGTATGGCTAGGTGAAGGTTGAAAAGTTTCTTACAAACAAGCAGCAAATATGGGAGCTTTGTGCTAGTAGCATTTACACCAGGATTGGTCATTGATCTTGACAGGGGTCACTTGCATTTTGATTTTTTTTAACCCCTTCGTTGCTTTCCAAAGTGAGTGAGTGATCCTTATCCTTTATTTCAGAGAATCCTCTGAGTCGCTTATTTATGGTTTCGTTCTTTATGTACCTTATTAATACTTTTAATTTATTACTCAGGAAATTTTGAATATCTCGCAAGAGGATAATTATGTTTTATCTCAAAATTTAATAATTTATGTTTATGGTAAGAGAAATAAATAAGTGAACTTTCCAAGCTTCTTGTTGAAAAATATTATTGATTGCTTCTAGTTCTGGTCATCACAGGTGAGTGGCCTCCTTCTGTTACAAAGAAATCGAGAAGATCTAGTATTTGATTAGGCAAATATATAGGTTTATCTCCAGAGAATTAACTGCAGTTTTTACGAGCATTAGTTAACTCTTTTGCTTGAGATGCTGTAAGTCTAGATCCATAAAAGATGTTTTTTGCATTAAAATTTCCACCTATAATACTATTACACCTAAAAAATCGCTATTATTTTTTTTTTTTTTTTTTATTTTTATTTATTTGGCACTAGCTCCAAAAATTTGGTGCCATATGGCCCGTTTCAAAATTTACAATTTTTAATTGTTAACATTTTTTACCATACTACTAATAATTTAATTTTAATTTCTTGTCATTCACCTAGCACACATCGATCCCCTTTCACACTTCTATCTGATTTGTTCTAATAAATTCATACATATTCTTATATACGTTCATTCCCATTCGTAATAATTCAGTCAAACTACTTGCACTCAATAGAACATCGAACATTTGTCTGCTCTGGTTAAATGCAGAACATTTCAGAATCAAATGTTCGATGTCCTCCACAACCAAACAGCTTTCACATAATTCACACACAACCAAATTACGTTTCTTCAAACATTCTTTCCAATTTCCATGATTCAATCTCACTCGTTCCATAGTTCGTAACATTCTAGTATCTCCTTTGAGCACCTTAAAGAACGGTTGCCTCAAAGGAGACCTAACCAACTCAAAGTACTTCTTACCTTTCACCTGACATTTTTCAACAAACTCTCTCTCCCATTTTCTCCACAGATTCATCTGAAACATGCGAAGTACGTCTCTAGCATCCATGAATTCATATTCGTTTACATCCTCAATCAAACAACCCCGTTTCGCAAGCATATCGGCTCTTTCATTACCTTCAATCTGTAGGTGTGAAGGTATCCATTGAAGGATGACCTCCCTCCCATAAGATTGAAGATACTTATATAGCATTTCTACATACACATTGCCATGAGTTCCCCCACCCTTACTAATTAATTCCAACCCACTCCGGGAGTCAGAGAATAACACTATTCTCCTTCTCCCTTGTGTCATTGCCAACTTGATCCCTTCCATAATCGCTATCAATTCTGCATTCATTATACAGATACTGTCATGCACTCTTACCATTTTCTCTTTCCTCATTGAAGGAATATAAATTCCCACACCTACGCGATCAACATTTACACTAGCATCTGTATACACTTCCACATGTGCAACATAATTCATTCGCATTTTGCAAAATTCGCTCTTAACCGATAACTCATTCATCATTGCTTTTGTAGTGTCACCAAACTTCAACCGCACTATTAGATTGCTCGGAGGGACTTTCGGATTTGCCGGACGAATCTTGGAGAATATGTTAATATTTTCCAAGATTACCAGCGATCTTGTTGTCTTTTTGTAAACCGTCCCTCTTTGCAATCTCTCTTTCATTTCATTCACTAATTTATTGTCCTTAGTTAACATTCGCACAGTCTCTCGCACGGTGATCCATTCCCTCTTAAAATTAAGAGGCGAATCACCCAATTCAGACCACAGAGTGTGTATTGGTGTCGAATTGATCGCTCCCAATACCACTCTAGCACACGCATTCTCCACAAGCATCAACTTTTTAAACCCAACCTTGGACCCATCACCATATATACTCATTCCATACGCAATTTTAGTTGACACTAACGCCTTTCGTAACATATCAGTCACACCCGGATGAGCTCCCCATTTCGGTTTGCTCACCCTTTTAATCACGTTCAATCTACTCTTACAATTATCGGCCAATTTTTCCATATGCACTTTGAAACTTATTCTTCTGTCAATCCAGATTCCCAAATACCTAGTCAATTTCACACACTCAATTCTCTCATTATATATTCGCACATCAACCATCCGATTCGTTCTAAAAGCCATACTACAACATTTACTCGAATTTACTCTCAAATTCAGTTCACTCAAACATTCGGTTACCTGATTCACACATTCTTGAGCCCGACTCAAGGCCTCCCCGATGGTACTCCCCTTACCCATCAGGACAAAGTCATCGGCAAATTGCAAAATGACTTTGCCCGAGGAGTTACACCTATGTATCGAGCTCGTATACAGGTTGAAGAGAGTCGGTGAGATTTTACTGCCTTGGGGGAGGCCGATAGTCACCGCTCCTTCCAACCTATACCCTCTACCACATAAAACTAACTTTCTCTCATTCATGAACTCATACACCCATTTGCAAATTTTCCAAGGAAACCCCAAGTCCATAAGGATCTGATAAAGTTTCCCTGGAACCACGTAATCATATGCCCTTTCTATATCCAAAAATACCGCCACAACATACTTATTTTCCTTTTGTACTTCCCACACAAACTTTTCTACACACTCATTAGCAGAGTGGTTCTGACGAAACCCAAAGGTGGTTTCCGGCAACAAATTTCCCTCATTCACAAATTTATCTATACGACCTTTCATCATACCATTCACAATTTTAACAAATACATTCAACATACATATTCCCCTGTAATTTGTTGCCAGATTCCTATCCCGATCCCTTTTAGGAATAGGTACCACTCTGCTTTCCTTCCATTTTTCCGGTATCTGAATACTCATCCATACTTGATTGAGAATTCGAAGCAAGGCCGCCTTGGCTTCGAATTCTAATCTACTAATCATTTTATAACTCACTCTGTTGGTTCCGGGGGTAGTAGATTTGGATGTTTCTAAAACCCCTCGGAACTCTTCCCATTCAAACTCCTTACACATATCGTTCATAAATTCATTTTCATTATCAGGTAGCAAAACTTCATACCTATCACTCAAATTGTTACTTACGTTCGTAATCATTTGTAAAAAGACACCTCCATTCTCTCTGTCATCTAACACTGCATTTCTGCCTTGCGCTCTATATCCTCTCACTCTATTAAATTTATCCCATACATCCTTAGTTGTGGTTCTATGTGTCATTTTTGATACATAGTCCCGCCAACTTTTTCTTTTCGCTCTACGGATAGCCTTTTTCAATTTTGCATTCATTCTTCCATAATTTATTCTGCATTCATGACATATACACCTACTGAACTCTCTCAATGCTATCCGTTTCCTTTCATACCAATACTGGATTTCATTGTTCCACCAACCATTCACTTTGAATTCATTCCCTCTGATATTTATAGTGCACATTTCATTCGCTCTCTCTATTTCATCCTCAAGTTGGTTAACCTCATTTACTTCTTTCATTGTGAGAATCTCATTCATACGTTCGACCCATTTCTTACCATTCATAATGACCTTACGGTCTATGTCAACATTTATACCACCTAAGCATGCCCTGATCAAATAATGATCACTACCCAAATTCTCATCTGTGACATTCCAAGTGACTTGGCCCGCCAGCCCGCTAGATATTAAAGTTAAATCTATCGCGCTGGCTGTCGACCCCACTCTCGGCATTCTAGTCGACCCACCATCATTCAGGACTACGAGATCGGAATCCAGAATGAGGCGGGTCAACCAGTTACCTCTAGCATCAGTTCTTTCACTCCCCCATATTCTCGAATGCGCATTCATATCACCCGCTAGAATCACGTCACTTTTGCCTTCCACCCATTCAAACAAAATTTGAAAATCTCGTTGGCTTCTCTCTCTGTCAGACGTAGACAACACTGGAGTTGCATAGATACTAACAAATAACAAGTTTCTGTCCAGATTCCGAGTTTTGGCCGCGATGACTTCAATGTGCTCGAAGCGCGGTATGTCACAAAGGACCAGGCTGATATTGGAACGTGCCAATATCGCCACGCCGCCGAAGCCATCAGCCCTCGGTCTGGACAGATAATTGTATCCTTTCACCCGAAACGTCTTACCCTCCCGCTCCCAAGTTTCACACAAAATCATCACATTCACATCATTATTGGTCAGATAATTCCGCAACATATCGCCATTGGCATATATACTGCGAATATTTATCTGACCAATTTTCATGCATTCATTGGATCTCAGCATTCGCTCTACCATTCAAAGAAATGAAGAAAGGATAGGGCATTTATAAATGCAAATGCGTTCTCTCTCCTCCTTCCCTCATTCATCATCAATCATACTTACATGGTTATTTCCAAATAGTGTTAATTCTTTTGGAGTTAAATTAGAATGTCTCATTGCTAGCCATGCTTCATTTTTTTTTATTGTCTCTATGTCCATTGCTGTATTACAGGTTGTTTGTTGATTTGATTGCGGTTGTTGTTGTAATCTTTCTTGTTGTCGTTGTACTTGCTGTATTTGTTGTTGTAGTTTGTTCGTTTCTAGTAGTTGTTTTAGTTGTTGCGGCTGTTGTTGGTTTTGTTGTTGTTGTACTTGATCTTTTTGTTGCTGTTGTTGTTGTGGTTGGTTTAATTGTGTCTGTTGTTGCCTTGAAGTTGAAATAGTTTTTGGATATGATTGTGGTTTTGTCTGTTCTAGTTGGTTTTCTTTGTTTTGCGGCTTTTGTGGTGTGTTTGGTGGGTTAAAGGATGTTTTTAGTGTATCTGCATATGTTGTCTGGTTAGCTGGTGTGGTGTTTGCATATAATCGAAAATATTTGGCTTTCGCCTCGGGAAATGTTAATCTATCTACAGTTTTAATTTTCACTATTTCTACTTCTCGTTTATATACTCGACATTCCTTACTGTTGCTGGTGTGTGCCTCTCCACAATTTATGCATTTTAGTGTAGTGCACGGCTGGTTG
This sequence comes from Nephrotoma guestfalica, assembly GCA_963691935.1. Classification (NCBI taxonomy): domain Eukaryota; kingdom Metazoa; phylum Arthropoda; class Insecta; order Diptera; family Tipulidae; genus Nephrotoma; species Nephrotoma guestfalica. The sequence continues at coordinate 266,206,307 of OY829915.1, read as the reverse complement.
TGTGGTGTTACTTCACTACATTTATAGCACTTAGGATCACTTGTACATCTCTTTTTGGTGTGACCAAATTTGTGGCATTCGGTGCACTTCAACGGATTTGGAATGTACAATCGAATGCTTAGTTGTATAAAGCCTGCCCTCACATATTCCGGTAATACTGGTGAATTAAAAGTCAGGATAATTGCTGCTGTGTCCGTTAATTTATTTTCCACCCATTTCTTTATTTTGTATACCTCTATGACGCCTTGGTCCTTAAGCCCTTCTTTGATTTCCTCCTCAGTTAAACTTTTTAGGTCGTGGCAGAAAATGATACCTTTGGAACTGTTTAATATGGGGTGTTCCGTCACTTTTATTTTGGCCAATTGTCCCAGAGATGTTGCCTTCAATAATGCATCCGTCGCTGCCTGATTTTTTGTCAGAACCAAGAGTTCTCCAGCTCTCGAACGTTGCGTTTTAATGATACCTTTGGTTATCATATCCAGCGCTTTTTGTATTCCAAAAGGTGAAAAATTTGACAGGTTTTGTCCCTCCTGCTCGTGCTTGATTATTAGATATTTTTCGTTTACTCCATTGCAATCCATTATATCTGCACCGCCACCGAATCCTAATCTCTTTGTTCGCATTTCTTCGATCTTTTTCCTTTTGGAGGGTTGGGTATTATTTCCCAACATCCTCAACGGTGCGAATCTATTTGGGCTTTCAAACATCGCCCCTTTCAAGGGCCGAAGCCCTCCTTTTGCCCACACCTGACTTTATTTACTGTCTAAAAACACGCCGCTTAAATATATACAAACACTTGTTGTTGTTGCCACCAAATAATAATTCACTTAAAACACTATATATATATGCGTCCACCACCTTTTTAATATTATAAAATTGTTCGTACACCACTATAAAACTATTTTAACTTAATGAAAACCCAAAACCACTTTAATTAACTATTTATTAAATGAAAATAAAATTTTACACCGAGCTGTCAATTTTTATATGTACGCTTGATGTCGACTGTGAAAAATCGCTATTATAGAGTAATCTCTTTTATTGATTGCATCAACTTTTACAGTTTGAACTTGCTTTATTTTGGTTTCGATACCGGGCTCCTCGCAATGTTTAATATTTTTCTTAACAATTATCGTAGATCAACTTCCCGCGTTTCCTCCTGAGTTAATCTTGAATAGCATGGTAGCATTCATAGTTATGAATTTTAATAAATAAAGTTTGTGTTAAATACAAGACATAAATCTATTTTTGGTAAGTTTAGAAAATTGTGTAGTCACATTCTGTGCGGTAGTCTTTTCGCGTTCGTAAATTATTATAAGTGTTCTGAACCTTTAGTTAGTAAAAAAGTAATGTTATCTCGTTCGTGACTTCTTGCCTTTCTTGACGCTTGTATTTAGCTTCCACGCTACGCTCTCTAGTATCATAGCTGACTATTTCGCTATTCGCGAGTAACTTCTCCTTTCTGCTCTTATGATCTGTGGTTGTGGTGGTAATACACATTTGTAGTTGGATCCCAATCTTTTATAACGTTCGAGTTTTGAGTCAATTTGCGCGTTTTATTGATTAACCTTAGCAGTTGTACTTCTATTTCGCATCTACTGGACCTCTTTTCAATAAGAGGTTTAAAATAGAACAATTGAAAAAGACCATGAGGTTTATACCTCAATGCAGGAACTGCTGAGCTGGGTTAAGGGTTGTGGTTATGATTTTATACCATATGCGGGTATTGACTTTTGCAGTGTATACATTTTCCGGGATCGTTGCCACTTTTTGTACAAATAACCCACCTCGGCAGTTCCTGCATTGAGGTGTAAACCTCGTGGTATTTTTCAGTGGTTCTATTTTAAACCTCTTGTTGAGCATTGCTTTGATATTAAAGTATGATAAGTGAAAACCGAGAATTCTGCCCTTTGTGTGTTCATAGGCTTTTTCTTCGTCTTAAGCATTCATTTGATTTCCTTGCAAGCTCCTCATCATCTTTAAGAAGTCAGCGTCCAATATAGGCTATTGTGCTTTTTTCATTATACTCGTAACTAGTAAGAAGAGTTTCCAGAACTTCCGGTTATCTGGTCTTTAATGGTACTTAATAATTTTTTTTTTATGATTTAAATTATTTATTTGACTTGACCTTCAATGATCTATGTAATCAATTTTGCTATCGAAACAAATTTATATGTATGTATATATATATACCTTTATTCTTTTAGTTTTAAGATAATATTTTTGCTAATTTGATTAAATTCGAAGAACTACATGCGGTCACCTAGGTTCAATGATGAAGTTCCGGAAATGAATGTAAGGACTGGTTATTGTATAGCAGCGACAACCAAACCAGTAAAATTGGCTTTAGTCAGATAATTTTCGGATTGGGGTGCCCTTAACCTCCAAACATAATAAATGGATTAACTCCAAACATAATACCATAAATCAAATAAATAGTTATTTCGACTTGTACATTTTTTTATGCACATTGATATTTTAAGGACCAAAATGCCTTAAACCAACAGTATAATATTATTAACTATTTCTTAAACTTTTAATTTAGAAAATAATTTATTTGTATTCCGCGAAGGTTTGTATTTTAATCGTATCGTAAACCCAGAACATATTTTTCCAAGGAATAACTTAACTTGTTTTATGTTGTGTTCCATACTGTACATCTTTAGTTAAACTATATGTAACTATAATACATTTTAAACAGCAAGCATACTCGTATATGTTGAGTTTAATTTTTAATTCGTAGCATTATGTCTTGGCTTCTTTTTAATTTTATATACCTAAATATGTACATAAAATATAGCTGCTGCATAAAATACCTAGGTCACGCGAGAAATTTACAAAAAAAATTAAATTGATAAAATAAGATTTACGTTGCAAAAATATTTATGGCATACATGACTATATATAATGTTATGATATAAATAAAAATACAAACTAATAATTCTTTATGCAGGGATAGTTGATAGTTTATCCAGGGTGAGCTGGCAAATCTATATTTATTGTAAGATGTTGGCGCCTATTCTTCTAAATGCTTAGCAAAGGCAAAATGGAATATTTTTATGATATACTTAGTCAGAACTAAAATTGTAGGCATTAACGGGTTCGATAATACAAGGTCGCTTAGAAAGCTTATGAGTGGTGACCAGCTCCCATATTGGTAGTATTAGGAATCATGACTGCCATGTTTTCATTAGTACAATTTCGGATTTAACCGTAATAAACATAATGCAACAGATTCATTATTAAACTCGTAGACTATAAAAACTTATGTCGAAGTGGGTAGTAAGATTTTTGTTTGATATTTGGTGTAGAGGTTAAATCGAAAGAATTAAGTTTTCATACAAAACCAATTAGGTAAACATGTTTCGTAGTTTGTCAAGAGTACCCGTACATTATGAGCACTACTAGATAGCGTTAAGCATATATAGTATACTCTAGTATAATGTGGAAGCGGGAACCTAATTTAATTCTTAAAAATTAATACAACTTTGCATTACAATAGTGGAAATTTTTTTTAAAATAGAGGATAATGAATTAAAGATGTTATTTAACCTGCTTATATACTAATTCTAGGTCTAATTTGTTATGTTCCTCCTACTGTGGTTAGTGTTGCCTATAATTAAGACATAGATCCTGTTGGTTTTGGTGTTCAATTTGTCCTTTAGTAATATAGTCTTTCTATTTGTAAATCTTGAATTCTTCAAGTCTATTGAGTATGTGTCCTTTTCTAGCTTTATGCAATATTTTTAAGTTGTGGTCAAAGTCTGTAAATTTATATGTTGTTCGTAGTTCGATTTTGGATCTGTTGCCTTTATGTCGTTGATATGTTCTTTAAATCGTGTTAGAAATGATTTTCCTGTTATTGTCCTATGTAAAAGTTGTTGCAGTCGTTGCATGATAGTTTGTACACACCTGTGTCTAAGGATTGTCTAGGTAGCTTGCTTTTAAGTTTTTGTTGTATTCTGTTGTTATTTATAAATGCTATTTTATATCCGAGTTTATTGAAGGTTTTTTGTATAAGAAGGTTTTTTGTATAGATTTGTGGGATGTTTTGTTAAAGTCTCCACTCACGTATTTTGGGAATAGTTCTATCGGTTCCTGTTAATGTTGTCATGTTTTGTAGTTGTGTTTTCACTTCGTGTTTGTTGTTAATTCTATTGGTGTGTATGAGTGTGTGTGTGTGTGTGTGTGTGTGTGTGTGTGTGTTTTATAGTGTTTAATTCTTCGTTGTAATCTTCTGTATTCAAACATTGTTTGTCGATATTCCAATAATAAATAAATATTGTCACTCTAAGGAAATTGACAAGCGTTTTTATTAAACCAATTTAATTTAATTTTATAAAGTGACGAAAGTTATCAGCAATGCTAGAAATGGATTTTAAGCATTACAACACAAATTGCATAAATGATGTTAAAAGAGATGGGGGCTCAACTGCAATACAGTTGCTACCACAACCACAGAGAGAGATGTTTCTAATAAATAATGCAACAGTCTACAGCAGTATTCTGTGTTTTTATTCAACGTGGGAAATGTGACACTGCACACTACGTTTTCCAAGTTTACTGTGAAATAGACAACAAATAATTTATTACTCTGCGCACACCGGTACTTTGGAAAACGTGAAACCTTCGCTAGGTGTATACAATATTCGGATAAGCTTGGTTACTAGGGTTGAATCAGTGCGATTCCAGACATTTTGGTGCCTGGTGCAATTCACAATTGTAACTCAATTTTAAGCCACTTCCTCACACTCACAATATGTTGTATAAGTATAGCATTTACCAAAAAAACAACTATGATTTAAAAGATACAACAATTTTATTTGAAAACAGAAGGACCAATGCAATCGTTTTACTAGGAATTCGAGCAACGGTTAAAGAAGTGCACACCTACAAAGAATTCACTGGTAAATTTATCGAAATAAATAAATATCAGTATCAAAATAAGCAAATAGAAACTCGCTGCCTGAATAAACTACTCCTTAGTAGAACAAAGTTGGTTGTTAGTAGAACAACAATGTGTAAATTATCAATAGTTTATTATCAACTGTCTGTCCAGGGTTTGTGTTCGCTCAATCAAAGCGATACCCCCTTAAAGTGTAACTTGGGTGTGGCATTGATTTTTATGAACAATTGTCGAATTTTTAGCCTCGAAAAGTTACCATTGTTATATTTTATTCCCAATTCGGCAATAAATAATACATAAATCTACTAGTTTCTTTAAATTAAACATCACAAACAAAAATTTTTTTCAATAAACAGTAAGTTTATAACATTGGTTGTAGAAACTAAAAAACTTAAATCATACAATTTGTAGACATTTTTAATTTTGCTCTTTATATACTACTTTTTACCAAAACTATCAAAAGTGTCTATTTTATAGAAACTTTTTCCAACTTACTACGAAATGTGCACGATGACGCCCTTTACAATTTAGATTTTCTACGTCCGGTTAAATGCACCAGGCCGCGTGGTTTGAATTACACAGTAGATCCACTGAGCGTCGGTTGAGAAAAGTCAATTGATCCAATGTGAATAAAGTGTTAAAAGTGTTGCACACACAAAAATAAGCTGTGTCAGTCAGATTTTTATCCGCAAACGTATTTTCTTCATATTCGGGCACTTTAAAAAAATTCTCACCGCATCAGCGGATAAATATTTTGAGCAAAATTCGTTTGGAATTAAGAAACTATTATTCTCCTTGTTGTTTTCTAATCATGAAAATTCCTGTTCGATTTTATGTGAAGGAACATCCGATTTTTGGTGTTTGTAAATACAAGCTTAGTCCTTCGTTTGATTTTATAAAAGAGGCACTAAACCAACCAGCGTCTAAATAATTTGGAATTAACTATAGGTAAATGAAGTAATTTTGTAGTTATATTTTTGTAATACACCATGTAATTTTTTAATTACATAAATTAATTATTCATTTTTATACTAATATACCAATACAGTTAATGTCAACTACGGAGTTAGAATGCACAAAAGTAAAATATTATTGAAGAAGGTAATATAAAAGTGGGATGATTGTTTAAGAGATATTAGGTAATAAGAGTATAATCATATCAATTATTTTTTAATTTCATTCCAGATTTATCGAGATCGAAACGAGTGAGTTAAACTTGGAGAGCTAATTATTCACTTGTTAATCGCATGCAAATTTTAATTCGCTCTAATCCGTTATACAAAAAATTGCAATAATCCATTAAACAATTTTTATTTAAGTAATTAGGTTTAATTCCGTAATTTTGATTTAATTCAATACGAGAATTGTTTACAAAATATATTCACACTAATTTTATAAGAAAATTGAAGGGTCGGCGATTGAACGTCATAGAGGAAAGACGTGTTTTTTGTCTCTTCTCTAAACAAATAAATAAATGATTTAAATATGTTGAAATTAGTTAATTGATTATTTAACTAATATATGTGTTCTTGTATAAATAAATAATAATATTAATAATAATTTGTGTGTTTTTAATAAGTAAAGTGAAAAGTTATACATATTGAATTGTTATATTAATTTGTGTATGCTTTGTATGCTTGCAATGGCGTAGAATGTGTATATAACAATTTCGTTTATATGTAATTGATACCGTTGTTTGAATGTATCGTACGCATTGTGTGTAAATTTTCAATATGTAGAACTTTGTTTGATTCCAAAGGATGCGTAAGATAAGTGTTATTTTTATTACATAATAATTAGTTACGAGACGATCGAGTTCACATTGTCATGTGATACATTTTTCTTGTTGTACTTTTCCTTGATGAATTCGCCATTTCGTTCATTTCATTTATTTTTTGGTGTTTGCGTTTATTTTATGACTGCATACCAATATGTATTTCAAATTTGAAAATTTTCTGTTTGTACTTGCACATGGTAAACGTCATGAGTTTCAATCAACTCGTTGATGCACACTTTCTAAATATGTGTGCTACTCTGGAACACACTTTTGAATTCTATAGCAGTCATTTGCACGAACGTGTTAAGAAAGGAGCGTAAAATAAAATACCATTTCATTTATATGGTTTGGTTTAGTATATTAAATGTATAAATTTCTATTTTTTGTTTTTGCACTTGTTTGCTGGGTGAGAACAGATTATTATGATCGTGTTTTATGGTTGCCACATGAAAATGGTCTACGAGCTTGGCTCAGCGTAGCAGAATTGAAGGTGTGTGGTCTCAATGCGGCGGTACCAACTTTTTTTTTTTGCTATTTCTTATTGACCTAAATAATTTTCTAGCTCTATGAAAATAGAAATGAAGATGGGAATGGGGGTTGGTACCGCCGTTTTGAGATTGCACATTTTTGGTTTTGTTGTGTTCAGAGGGGCTCGTAGACTATTTTTGAGCGGTAGCCGTGTTAGTTTAGTGTTTTATAATTTATCCCTTTCAAATTTCAACTAAAAAAAGAGTAAACAGCAAATAGAAAAATAAAATTTATAAACAAAATTTTGAGGGGATAAATATATATGTAATATATGGCAAAATTGGAGAAAAACTAAACAAGCATGATCGTGGGCTATTCTGTATTATTTGTTTTCTCCTTGACGGATGAATTTATTAACGCGCCTGATCCTTTTTGTTCTTTTAATTTAATTTTATTATTTTTCTAATATTTTTTTTGAATATCCTCCGATTTACACAGTATATTGGTTTCGCAGAAAACCGTGTAAAGCCGAAAATACGATTTTTGTATGGAAACCTGGTATAAATCGAAAAAGTTCAATAAAATTCTTAAATTATCGTTTGGTTTTTAATAATTCATATATTTTAAAATAAAATATATAGCTAGTATAAATTAGAAATAAATAAAAACTTAAAAATATAAATTTGGTTTTTTTGTGTTTTTTTTCAACTATTGATTGGTAATGAATGTATTTTTAATTTTGGAGATTGAAATCTTATTCAATAACATTTTTTTCCCCTGCTATCTGTTCTGGGGCCAAGGCTCTCCCAACTCTTTCACGGTTTTCTTATTTACGTCCTTACCTTTACGCCTTCATTCACTAATTTGAGGACGTATCTGCACATTGCATAGCTCCATGCCAACCTATACTGGCATGGAAGATTGGTCGGCCCATGAGTTTTTCACTCCGACAGGGGGTCATAGATGTGTTCCTTTTCATCACAAATCGTAATTTGTTTTTGAAAATTCCTTTCGGGATTCGAACCCGGTACCTCCCGATCCAAACGCCAAAGCTATAACCACTATGCCATTTGGTCGGTATTCAGTAACATTGGGGCTATCAGGTAGCAAGGCGCCAAAATTCGCCATTGTGTATTTTGTTTATATTTTTATATATTTTTACAATCTTCTTGCGCGATTGCCTGTATTGAGAGCTGATTAATAGCAAACAGTAATGCCAATGGCAAGGCAGGTGTGGTATGTATCGTGACCTAGTTGGTTTCTTTGTACAGTTGTGATCGTTCACGGTAGTAGATCTCGTTCAGTTCAGCAGCGGTCATTGTTGTGGTGGTAGTATATTCTCATACTTCATCTGAAAATATAGTGTTTCGAGGACTCTGTAGGCATATTTTTGGGTTTGGAGACTGTGAGTTGAGTTTGTCCTTTTTTAGTTTTAGTCCAGTTTAAATCGTGGAGTCGTAACCAGTTTAACGTTGTTAGCGCTGACCTTTACTGGATTAGTATTTGTACTGGAAAACATTGACACTATGGAGTACTAATGATACGGAATGGAATCTCGTTTTGATTAACCCGGAAAGAATTACTTCAAGTTGTAGAAGTGTCGTTGTAACGAATTTTTTGGTTGGTTCTGGGTGGTTTTTTTTTCAAGAAATAAACTGTTTGCTTTATCCAGAAGCACCCTTTCTTATCCCAAATTTTTTTAATAACATTTCAAAATTCCGATTTGACTAACCGATGATTTCTTGATCGTGTCTTTTGAGGCCGCTGGACGAAGGCATTGTCTACATATTCGGGAATTTTCTACATACTCGGGAATTGCAGTTTTTCCGTTTTATCTCAGTTCTTCGGTAAATGTAAATTGCACTAACGAAGCGAACTGGTCCGAATCTATTTTGTCTAAATTTTAATTTTGCTCATGCGATGATATTTCTTTATAAGTTGGGAGTTGCTCGTCTGCGGTCGGGACCGGGAGCCAAAGGTGGTTGGTTGCTGGATGGAAACAGTAATCAGTGCTTGCTCTTGTGTTGCATGCGATGTTTCTTCGGCGACATCTTTTATTATAGGTAAAATGTTTTTCTCAAGTGATTTATAGTAAATACAATTTTTCTTACATAGAATATACCGGCGGGTGGTTTCTCTTAGATTCGATTTCATAAAGCAATTTTTGTATGAAAGCTATTACATTTTTTTAATAGAATGTCTCGTAAGCCATCTACTGTGGTCCCTAGTGAGTGAAGTACATCATTGTGGCTTATGTTTCTGCTGTGGTGTATTGATCCGTTTTGTTTTCGACTTTTGAATGGATGTGGTGCTGCGTTTGGTTGAAGCAGTGGGAAGAAAAATGCGTTTTGGGTGAGTGGACCTACCTTTTTTTGTTAAATATGCTCACTATAATGAGGATGATATGGCAAATTCATATGTACTTCCAGCCTTTGTTTTGATCATTTCTGATCATTCTAGATTGAAGCTACGGAGTAAATTTGAAATGCAATCAAATATTGCTGTATTTAGATAGTTTTTCGGGGATCATGCACTTTTTAATTAAATTATTTTCTAGGTTATTCTGAAGACTGTAGATTGGTAAAGGTTTTGGTTAGCTTATTCTAGGTTGGATAAATAATAATCGCTATGTCGATTATATGGTTTATAATTTATTTAATGCTGTTGTAAATAGATATATACAATAGTTAACTATCTTAATCTACGATAGTTTTTATTGTCTTATTTTAATATTTTCTGATTCAATTATTTTATAATTAAAGCATTGAACAATTGATTGGGTTATTTGATCATCATGGATCCTACAGTTGTGCTAGCTACTTATTATAATTCTGACATCATACAGATTCCTGATTACTTTAGTAGTTTTATTTAATTTTGATTTAATTTGTTAAGGTATTGGGGATTCTAAAGCTGTGAAAAACATTCATTATTAATACATTACCTTACAGATTTCAGATTAGCTGGTTTTGGAACCAGTTTTCGTTTGTTTATTTTATATTTTTGTAAATAAACATATTTGTATCAGATGAGGGATGGCAAGAACAAGTGACTTTCATAAATATTTTTTATAAGTTAATCCATCAAATCAACAGACTTAAAAGTTAGGAAGGCTGTGCGTGCCTTTCCTGCTTTGATACTACAATATTTGGATTCGATTTGTTTTATTTTTATTTTATTTGTTTTAAGAGAACCAAATTAATTTAGTTAATACTAATCATTACATACATTTATTTTATTCAAGTATAATTTTATTATATCATATATTGTCCTAAATAATCAATTAACTATGGCTTCAGGAAATTCTAGTGTAAGTTGTGGAATTGTAGGAGGAGAGAATTAAATTAATAAATTTTTGTATGATTTAGGTAGCAGGAACATATTAATTTAGTATTAGATTTTAGGAAGCCTGCAGATGCTTGTGAAATAATATTTCTTTGTATTTTTAATTGCTGATAGTGTAGATTAGAATTATATTGTCATTGTGTTACTAACTGTCGACTTTATCTAGGTGTATTTAAACGGGCCGATTCAATCAATCAAGTTTGTTTAGGAAGCCGAAAAATATTAATATAGAATAGAATCTCAAGAAATTTCCAGATACATATACGAGTATATGTAATAATAACATTTTTCGTTAGGTTGCTGATTTAAAGAAGCAATTATTGATGACCAATACCATCATTAACCATTGAACCTATTAAACCTTTATCCTTCCACTAGTAGTTTAGTATTGTGTTGTCTTTGTGTTACTAACTATCAGCTATACCTAGGTGTCTGTAACCGGGCCGATTCTGTTCCACTTAATTAACCTATTCAATCCTTCGGTTTTGTTATATGTTAAAAAGACCGTACGGTAGGCCCGGCGTCACCCGAGAGCTCCTGTGTAAGAACTTAGTCGTACATTCAGAATCAATCAATCAATCAATCAAGATTTATCGAGATCGAAATGAGTAATTCAACGATTCCCAGCTTACAATGATAACATTTAGTTAAAAATTATAAAACACTTAAATACTTACATACTCTTATATATTTTCTGAAATCAATGGACAACCTAGAAGAAAATGATCAACCGATCCCAAGTGATCTACCTTGCCGAAACGCCATATACCAGCCATGCCGAATGAAAAAGTACTTTCCAATAGGGAAATTAATAATTTTAATAATTTAATAAACTGTCATTTCTGGTTTTTATTTAATATCCAAAATAGTCTTTCAAAAAATGTAAACGGTGTTATGAGATTACACCGAAAGTATATTTTTCGTGTAAATGTTTTTATCTACAATGAGGCTTTCAAAGCTCTGGGGTCCAATTTTGGCCGAAAATTGACTCACGGGACAAAAATACCCGGAAACTATTTGTATTTGTAAATGTAAAAGTGTGTGTCTCCGCGCCATATTTTATTTTCTTGTTTTTTTCAGTGTTTTGACATTTACATTTTGTGCGTCAGTGAAAAACAAACTTCTCTCTCGTGTTTTTAATTTTATAAAATAATTCTAAAACTAAATAAATATGTTTTCCCACATTGCATTTAAATATTATGATCGCAAATTAAAAACAAAGCGGTATAATGAGTATTTGCGCGATACGCTCGATCCATTTAATGTATCCGATCTAATTATATTTAAAAATATGAAAATTATTCTAATATGAAATATTTGTTTTAACAGTTTTATAGACAACCCACGCTTACTGAAGCAGTTAGTGTCTCAGCTTATAGCTGATTTACCGCCTTTTGTGAACGACCTAGAAAACTCTCTTCGGATACCGCTTCATTTGGAAGTGCTTCAGAGTCGTGTTGGGATGGATCCATTTGCGGTAATGAGCCAGAGTAAGGTTTCGTTTAGTGATCATCGCATTAGTGATTTAATAAGTACGAAACTGGCTCGGAAGCACATAGTGTTTCCATCTAATTTAGCGACGGCTATACAAGAAAAACAGTAATTTTTCGGGTTATTTGGAGTACCGGGGATTATTGGATTAATTGACTGCTCGCATATTGCTATATCGCAAATATCAATAATAGAAGTGAATATGCTTACGTGAATAGGAAAGGATTCCATTCACTAAACGTTCAAACCGTAATTTATTAACCCGTAACATTTACTTAAATCTATATTATATAAAAAAATATTTAAAAGTTTGTGACTTAAATTTAAAAATTGTTGATATGAATGCGAGATATCCCTGGTCGACACACGACTCCCACATATGGGATGGTAGCCGTGTAAAAACATTAATGCAACGCATTAATAGTGATGACAATAAGTCATGGCTTTTTGGTAATACATTTAAATTATATTTTACATAATAAACATGTTTTTATTGCAGGTGACAGTGGCTACGCTTTAAAGTCTTATATGATGGCTCCATTTCGTAAGCCGAATTCAAATGAGAAACTCCGTTATAAAGTGACTCACGCAAAAAATCGGTGTAGCGTAGAGCACTGCTTCGTTGTTCTCAAAAATAGGTTTAGATGCCTTAAAACGGCTTCGGGACCCTACACTATTCCCATCAAAAAACGGCTCACATCATATATTCTTGTGTGTTATGCATCACTGCATAATGTTATGCAGTTCTGCATAACATATTAAATAAAAACAACTACTCTATCGAGGAAGCTGATGGAATAGTCGAGGAAGGCGTGCAAATAGACGATTATATAGACGACGATGATTCCGGACAAGAAAGGCGTAGATTTATTGTTACCTATATTCAGGAGAGGGGCTTTGAATTTTAACTTTAATAATTGCATAATAAATAAAACATATTTTTTCTAAATTCAGACTTCAAGTTGTTGTATTTAGAAGATATAAATAAACATAGATACATTTAAATTATATAAGTTTATGAGAGGTCATTTAATTTATTCAAAATTTTTTGCTGCAACTCTACGGATTTTTCTTGCAAGTTTAGGGAGCGGATTACTGATGTAACTGCTACACGAATATAATTTGCATATATTACTTACACTTCGGGGATCATCCCTTTGCCCTTGTGATCTTGGGGGCAAAATTTCCTATATGCGTTGTCTTCGCAATCGGGCTCATCGAGCACTTGGAGTAGGGCCTCTTTCAATCGTGGAAGGTTCATGTAATGTAGGAGGGGAGGGATAAGGTAAAGATGGAGTGGATGTGGTAAGGGAAACGAAAAGGAAGGAGTTTGAATTTGGGATGATGAGGGTGTTGTAAAGGTAGAAAAGGCAGAAGAGGGTGCTGTTGCATGTTCGGTTTCTGACTATTAGATATAAATAAAAGTAAGTTTATTATAGTTTAATTATTATTTATCAAAACCGCATATTTGGATGATTTGCTCCTCTCCCGGGGTAACATGAAAATCGACTTCGCCACCTCCGGTCTCTTTTCGCGCCGCTCAGAATTTATTTAATTTTCTTTTCATTCCATTTTTTAAATCCTGCCATGCCTAAAAAAAAACATAATAAATATGTATATTAAAAAAAATTACTATGAAATTTTCTTACCCGTTTCCACTGGTTCACAGATTTTTGGTTTGGTGAATTTTCATTCAACTGGGCGGTTAATGCGGCCCACCCATCGATTCAATTATTTTTCGTACTGACCAATATGAAATGTCGAGAACAATAATTCTATCATAATTATGTAAGAAATTAGTTAGAACTTTAAAACAAAATACTCAAGTTATTTTGTCATTTTGTTCCCTTCATCATGACATTTAACATTTAAATTATATTACAAGAGAAATTTTATATGCTTGAACTTTGTCAAATTCTCGAATAATAAAAGAAATGAATCTCGATCAATTAATCTTTAAGATTAATATCAGTTGCGAATGATTTGTCATGTTTATAAATACATCGCTTTGCTTAATATTCACGTCTTGGTTGGTTTTTATTAGTTACATTTAGCAAAGATTTTTATTCGTATTTCTTGTTATTTGTATCATTTACAAATACAATATCATGGAAATTAGAACGTTTTAGTTTATTATCAGCATTAAATCAGTTTAGTGGAAGCTTTATGTTAATAAAAGGTGAACCATCTTTTGTCTTCTGTTTACTTTTTAAATCACTATAAAATCAACAACGTTCAATATATTTCAAAGCTCGATTTTTTATAGGAAATACGAGTAGTACCGTCAGATTAGTTTTGAAATACAATTCAGTTCGAATATGTATATGTTGCGATAAACCTTATATGGAGTACATCCAATACATTCCTGAAACTAAACTACATCAAAGCGACACACTGCGGCTTTTCTACGGTTATACAAGTCCGTTTTCGAGCCACATATAAGGCGGTCTCCCTTCTTTACATAGCAGCCGTCACCTTGCTACAATAACAGAGACTGCAGCGAATCATCCATTGTTCATGAGCCTTCACTTGTTTCGGCAAGCAACAATCATCTGAAGTTAAGTTTTCAAACGTAGTTCAAATACATAGATGATTTATTTCGCAACGCAATAGTACGATACTAAATATTTATTAACATTTCAAGGGCGTTGGTGTTACTAATAATAAAATAATAATAATACTTTATGCTAATTGGAATCATCTCATCGAGTGTACCAAGAAAATTGATTATTAATCTTAAAAGAATCACAACATTAATATGGTATTTCTATGTTGCCTTATGTGTCATAAAATGATGTTGGTTGGTGGATTATGTTTTTGGTATCAAGGGTTTTTGAATGAATATATACGCAAGAGGTTTTAGATTGTATAACGTACATATGAATAGGAAATAATTGAAAGAACAATGGTGATTTGTAAATTATATGCAGGTTTGTCGCCTCTTTATTTAAATCTTTTGAATCGCTATGTCAAGTAATTTTATTTATAACTAGAAATACATGTACATAAAATCCTCTTATTGTTCTTTCTTAATTTTTTATTTTTATTTATTGATGCTTTATACATATGTATGTACATTCAAGTAGCAATTTCATTTTACTAATACACCTTTTTAAATACTTTAACCACATTTAAGTAACATTGCTTACCTAGGTTTCAGGAAAAATTTATAAAAATCGTTGTGTATTATTAGCTAATTAAAATTAATTAAAAACTACTGATTTTCATATAATAAATATATCTATAATAAAGCCCACAAAAATATTCGGCGTACATAAACTACTTATAGTATTGCCAGTTGAAAAAAGCTACAAGAGGTCATTAAACGTTAAGATTTTAATTTCAAAGTATCTTGGCTAGTTATGCAAATTTTTATTTTTATTTTATTGATGCTTTCTGTATATGTTTATTTAATAAGATAACACCTTTCGAGTGTTTAATCTTAGCATGCGGTTATCAAAATGTTTAGAAAACAATTATTGCTTTGAATTAACTTATGGAATTCACATAATATTATAATAGTAGAATTTTTTGTCGGATGCATGTAAATTTGACGGCCTTCAAAAGACTTAGTTAACCTGTCGCTCAATACAAATTAATAATTTTAATAAAATTTATATAAATTTACATATAATGTGTCACGAATTTTGAATTTTGTGATGTTTATTTAATTTTTATTGCAGAACAACGTCAAATCTTTTCGCAAAACAACACACGCGGATGGTATTTTCTTGTTATTTTTTGGAATTTTGATCGAACATATTTATAATTTACATATATGGAATCAACACATAATTTTTTTGTGATAACACAACAATGATTTAAAATAAAATAATTATTTGCTGTATTGCTACATATAATTTTTTAGTTAGTTTTTTAGCAAATAAATTCTGACTTTTGATTGTATCTTTGTGCAACTGTTTGCTCTGGACAACTCAAAGGTATACATAGTCGTATAAATCGTGCGAGTTGATTTAAGGTTATTTAAATTGACCTTATTGATTTGTTCAAAATAATTTTAAGTGATAGTTTATCGGCCAGTTTTAATAATAATTATTCCACATTATATCTTAAATAGGTTTGTGCTAATTATCGATTTTTGAAAATGCGTACGAGAGTTTTAAGTAATCAACTTTTATCAAATGGTTTTCCTCGAGGGTATAATTAACACATGTTTGTTTTTGTAGTTTCTTTTATTTTGACGTGAGCATTGCGGTTATTAACATGCATAGGTAGATATGAAATATAATTCAATGGCATGTTCATATATATTTTAAAAATCAGAGGCTACTTACAGAGATTTGAACAAAATGGGAGATTTCGGAAGGATATTGTTAATATAATGTTTATCTTAAGATGGAAATATGTATGTTTTCTAATAGAGTAATTCTCTTATTTTGCTTTATAAGGAATTATATAGTGAATACATTTAGTTTCTGTTTGCAGACAGTAAATGTAATGTAAAATTCAATCGATCCCGATTACTGTTTGAGTTCGAAGACATTTTCGATATGCAATTAATAGTTTAAGCACGCAATTTAACGATTTATTTATTTCAATTCATTTTGCTATTATTTTGTTACTGCTGTGATAAGAAACTGTATATATATTTTAAATATTAATACGATAATAAGTGTATTTTAAGAAATATTTAAACACAACAACGTAAACATTTTGAAACTTGTCTTAAGATTTTATCACAGTCTATAAATGTATATACATATGTAATTAAGAAGCATCCTTGACAATGTCTAGTATAATATGATGATGACACTCGCAAGGTGATCATCATCATATTGCAAAAAATATAACATTGATTGTCTCATATTCGTTTAATATTTTAGTTTATGTTATCATACTCGTAGGTTATATACAGTAAAGGAAGATTGTGCGTGGTTTATATATAAAATAAACTTAGTTTTACGTCCAATTATACCGAGAAGCTGCATGATAAATAATATTTTAGTACTTTAATTGATATTCAATAAAAATAAAATTTTCTTACCTTACGATTTTTGCACTTGGCATGAATTAAAAATAAGCAAGTCGATTGGAGTTATAAACCCGGGAATAAATCACAATGCCTATATAGTGATGTCAAATTACCAAAGCAGTACGATGGTCCCAAACAACAATTAATAGTTAAATAAAACAAATTAAAAAATTGTTTGAAAGAATTAAGTCTTGCAATTTTGCCATATTCAAATGGTTTTGTTAACAAATAAAACGTATCAATGTATTTAGTAATACAACTACATCTTTATTGAACTACGGCATTAGCAAACGTAAACAATCAACTCAAAATAAGCAGCAAAACCTCTGTTGATGTATTTTAGATGACACAAATTCTTATCATCAACTCTTGAAATAACTACTTACTGTTAAAATATTAAGAGACACGATTTAGGTATTCAATGCTAACAAAGTTTTTTCTATACCTGCATCACGAGTAAAATACGTGCTAGCACAAGAATACTAGAATATAATTAGAGGGCGATTCAAAAGTTTTACGTATTTATTTTCGATTCGTTTAGGCTTTCGCACTATGTTGATTATGGTAAAGGTAAATAGCTAATTATGATTTAAGCCTGTTCGACTGGAATGAATAAAACGAACTAACAATTTTTCCGAATACTAAGATTCTTTGCTTTTGAGTGTATGCAGGTTGGGTAAGGTTGGGTAAAAGGTTGGGTTCCTTAATCAAAGCCTTCTCTTTCAGTATTATATTCATTGAAAAGATGATAAAATTTCGTTTTAAACAAGGTATAAGAATTATTATAATTTGATTAATTATTATTTTATAGTTATTATTTTTAATTTTCAGAAAACTAACGAGTTGTGATAATTGCTACATTACTTTGGCTAAAAAAGTAAAAGTTTACAATAAAAATTTCGTATTTCCTTTACTACGCAAAACTTAGTTTATCCATTTTTGAATTAAATGTTACAGTTTAGAAATATTTACATTAAATGCTCAAAATCATCACCATTACTATAATCATTACCCATAATCACACTAACCATCGAATTTTTGAAGAAATTATCTTTTTCGAGAAAACTTTTGGCTCTGAATTAGTGTTAATTAGTCAATCGAGATTAATGGAGCTCAGATGACTGCTCGCAGGATATATTAACAACGTCCGAATGAGAACCGTACAACGTACTTTTCACCATTTACGCGTTTACTTTAAATTACAACACTAATTTCACATGAAATATCACCTATAATTTTCCCGCTACTTACTTTCACATTGGCATTTCATTAACGTCATTAAATTCCTAACCCTTAATTGATAAATGCACGCTAAATAAATGGCCAGCCTAAATGTTCAATCCACGCTAAATTGACGCCCATCAGACCAATAGGCGAGATCAACCCAATATTTATTTTAGATTCAAGATGTGCGAGGTTATTCAAAGCCAGCCCAAATGAAATTTCTACTACCTTCAACAAAAGCATTGTTTATTTACTTATTGCAATGCATAAACCATACCTTAGTTTCATAGAAATTTTCATAGAACTATTTTCATCACATTTAAACATTATAGGAGGCAGTAGAAAAAATCTTATTTTACATCACAACACGGCATTATATTACCATTTGTACGTACATCGCCAATACACCACTTGAATACTACGAAAAGAATTTTTGTATGTCCCAGAATTTGATTCCCTTGAAGCCCACATGTTAAAATTCAACACAACATTTCTATATCGAATTCCACATTTTTGATATCGCATCGAAACCTTTGTACTCTATGGCTATGGAGAAAACAACCCTGCATACACATCTTCCAGTCGATTTCCACAAAAATCAAAGTGTTGCGTGAGTATTTTCAAATTCTCATAATTTCAAGCCCTACTTGTCGGGTTTCTCTAAAAATACAAAATATTTTCTTTTTAAAACAAATATTTGTATATTATGTTTTTTATTGATCCGTAATAATTTCATTGTGTCAGTTTTTATTTGTTGTGATGAAAATATTGTTGCTGTCCGTGAAAAACTGGCATTGCCGTAATCGTCAACGGCGAGCACTACAGAACGATGATAAGGAAGTTATTGTGGCCTAAACTGGAGGATATCGATACCGGCGATATGTGGTTCCAACAGAACGGCGCTACGTGCCACACAGCGCATACCACGTTGACATTCTGCATGAGCGATTTGAAGGCATGGTTAGTTTGCACGGCGGCGACGTGAACTGGCCACCAAGATCGTGCGATTTAACGCCTTTAGACTTCCTTTGGAACTAACTTAAATCACAGGTCTATGCAAATAAACTGCAAACAATTGATGCCCTCAAAGTCAACATAATGAACGCCTTCCAGCAAATTTTGTCAGATTTATGCAACAAAATCGCCGAAAATTGGACCTACCGGATGCGCGCCACCAATCAATGGCGAATGGCCATGGCGAATATTTGAACGACGTTATATTCCATACTTAATGGCATAAACTATTCGTTCGAATAAAAAAAATTGAGTGGATATTTTCCACGTATCTTGTTTTATTTACATTTAAAAATCGAGCGTCTTTATTGAAAGAACAACTAAATCTTTAAAATTATAGGTAAAAATACTGATAATATTTATAATTTTAAGACTAAAATTGTATCGGCTTACCTAACTCAAAAAGGTTTTGACCTAACTTTATAACTAACACTTTATTAATAAAATATTTTACATTTGGGGTTTATGGACGAGGAAATTAAGAAACCGTAAATATATTTAAAAAAAAGTACTTTAGAGCGTCTGTAGCCATGTGACGAAAACATTTAGATTTTATTCTACCACAATTACAATTAAGAATAATATTTTATTGTTATCTTTTAACTTATACAATAAGATAATTTTATGTAATGTTTTTTTTTTGGATATTTTTGACTGATTTTGCGAATGAAAGTTGCATTGTTTCAAATGAAACAGAAACGCAATAAAAAAGTTACTAAAGAAGACTGAGCATTTAATTTAAATTTTTTAATAAATAGAGAAATAGGTATTTTTGTAACTCTGTCCTTATTAACTCTGACTTTAATAACACTATTTGTTTCTTAAGCCTACATCATTTCCGTACGGAATTCCGAAAATTCAAAGTTTCTAATTTGAAATACTACACTTACTTTTATACGACAAAAGTAGATCTATGAAACGGGTCCCGGTCGAAACGGCATTTTTAAAAACGGCATTTTTCAAAACTGCATACATATTTCAAAACGGCATAAGTACAATAGCATTTTTCAAAATAGCATATATCAAAACGACATAAGGTACAAAACGACATAGGTAAAAAACGGTAATTTTCTAAACGGCATTCCTTAAAACGTCATTTTTCAAAAAGACATTTTTGTCAAAACGGCATTTTGCAAAATTTCATTTTTCAAAACGACATTGGTATAAAACGGCATTTTTCAAAATTGCATATATCAAAACGACATAGGTACAAAACACAGTTTCAAATCAGGGACAAAATAACATTTTTCATAACGACATTTATCGTTTATTTCGATTCGCTTTATTATAATACTATGTATAATAGTATACATACATATATAAAGCAATTTTAACTTAATTACTTACTAAAAGTATATTTCCAGCAATTGCTTTCAAAAAGCCATAATTGCTGTATTCTGTTTTTTATTAAAATTAAGTTTATGTTTTTTTTCTTAATAATATATCTAGGTTTTTTAACAAAGCTAAACCTTCATCGGTAATTTTTTTGTAGGCGTACCATTTTTTTATATTTTTTTTAAACAGAACAACCAAATAAAATTCGAGTACGAAAAATATAATGCACGACTGCAAACGAAAAGTAGCGAAAGATGGTAATTTAACTTTATTCGGTTAAGGGAAATTGGTAAAAACGGAATGACTTTGGGATGCGGCATCAATAACAATTAATTATTATAAGTTTGAAATGCAGTAAATATTAACGTTCGTTGCTGCTGAAATATTCGATACATTTTAATAGGTATTTCTGTTGCACTTCGTCCACTGTTTCTAAGTGACATAAAATTAATAAAACTGTTACTAACCCTTTACATAATATACCAGGTGTCATATGTATAAATATATACCTGAGCTTCGATGTAGTTAGTATACACGATATTATGCTCTACACCATATATAGGTGCGATAAACATAAAATTGTTGTGATTTCTTAAAATGTACTATCTTGGGCAGGACCATAAATAGGAGAAACCCTCTAACAAAAATTGTGGTGACGACGTACGTTAATAACGCTACATCTCTTGGAACTAATATCTTTGTGATTTGAATTTTTCGTTAAACCTGTTAAATTAAGAAAATACTTGCATGAGATGTATTTCAATATGGAGTAGTCCGCTACGACCATGCAATTGTAGTAACTAACTAGAACTTCAAAGCTCTATATGAAAATTTAGGTGAAGGAGAATATTATATGCATACTAAATCTTCAAGTAATTTGTAACACCAATGAAGGTAAATGCCTTACTTATAACATACCTTCTAAAGCTTTTATATAAAACATGTAAAAGAAATTTGTTATAATCAATTTCATTTCATCAATTTTATTCCAAATCATTTGTAAATTCAACTTATGAAATTTGATCTTAATCGACCAATAAATATGCAAGTTCCTTTCCAATTGGCTTTATCCTAGAATTTGATCCAAGAATCGTTCAAAAATTTCATTCATGTCAAATTTCATCGTGTTCCGTTAATAAATGACCGTACCTGTAGGTCATATTCCAGAAATTAATGGATAATTTTAAATTCACAATCGATTAAAATATTTCATTCTATCTTTTGCAGTTTTAAAAATGTCGTTTTGAAAAATGCCGTTTTGTACCTATGCCGTTTTGAAATATGCAGTTCTGAAAAATGCAATTTTGTACCTTATGCCGTTTCGTACCTTAAGCCGTATGCTGTTTTGAAAAATGCTGTTTTGTGCCTTATGCAATTTTAAATTATGCAGTTCTGATCCCAAACTTATAATTAAAATTCTTGATTTTTTTTTTAATTTTCATTTTATCCTTTATGTGTGGGCAAACATATTCTGGTTGCTAGAGGTGAGATTACAATTTATAATTAATTGTTAATAAAAGAGTTAATTAAAGTTAACTTTCAACTTATTTAGAAATATGGAAATAGTCCACATTTACAATATGTAATCGGAGACAACCTAAAACTAATACTCTTTTGAACACAAACAAAACACACTTCATATGCCTAAAATACTTTAAACCTTTACCTTAAATGTATTGTTATAATTGTGTTAAGTGCATTTTAACCTATAAAAGCTTTAATATTTTAAAAAGTAAAGGTCGGACGAAATTTCATATACGAGTATATGGTTTATGTGCATGCACAAAAACTGTACACAATTTAGATAGATGCCTATAATTATCTAAGCATGGCGTTATGTCTACAGCTATTATGTGATTCACAGATTCTCGCATAGCAAAAAGACCTTAGAAAATCATTTCAATTGTTTTTTGAGAGTTTAATCAACAAGTTTCAGATACTCGATTTTAATCACAAACTTTTCAAACAAAAACCGTAAAAGATTTCAAAAACAAAATATAATTCATCAAATTTTAATCCAAATAAAAATGTTAACTGACCTTTTAAGAATTCAAGAACTGTTCGTTTGGAAACATACACTTCTTCAACAATCTGTAATCGTATAAATATCAAGTTTGTCAATTGGTATTTTAGGTAACCATTACACTATTCATATATGTATTGTACATTCGAATTTTCTAAGTTAAAATCTTTTAAAATAAAAATCAATTAAGACTTTCTAAGCTGGCTGATCTTAAAACATATTCTTCTGATATATACTAATGGACTTGCTATATTAATTATGTCATTATGTCCAAACCATAATAATAAATTATAACGAAGACACGCGATATGCATTCAAAAATTAATATTTTTAATTTATAAGGTCGTAATGAGAGTGTATGCAGCAGATATTGATAAAGAATTAAAATAGCACTAAAGCTATCCAAACCGCTAAGGCAATCGAATAATGACTTATACACAAAAAATTGAAATGTAAGTGGCATTTCTGCATTTTAAAGTAGATTAAATGCGGTTACGTCAAGTTTAGTATGTATCATGATTTGAAATTATTTTAGATTTTACTTGATTAATTTATTTAATGTTCGTGATGTATAGCATTTTGATATTTAACTAGTCATTAAAAAGATAAATACTTGATTTTGGAATAATAAATTAAGCAAATTATTAAATTAAGTAAAATTTCATACTAACAATTAAATTTCTTTCAGTAATGGTATTCTAAACCTGATGTATCTATTTTATATAGTTTTATATAAGAGTATGAGCGTCATGTTTACCTAAATAATTAGTAACATAAAATCTTTGTGATCGAACTAAAATACAACAAAAAATCCAGAAGATCTACTTTAAAATGACTGAATTTTACTTTAATTTAATGATTTAGCTAAAAGATATAATTAAAATATTTTTCTGGTTTATTAATATCGTGTGATATTTTAACGATTCAATCTTTTTATTTTGCTTACTTACACTTTTCTTGAATTGTATAATATCATCCAAGTTTAGTTTTGTGTAGAAAAGAATAAAATAAAGTGGAGAGTTTTTTTTGCTATTCGCATTTTAGTTTTGTTTTTGTAGAATGAGAGACTATATAAAGTCGATATCAGTAAATTTTTTTTGTTCAAATTAACTTTAAAAATAGATGTTGGTAGTTTGGTACGACAGCTAGTCCAGTGAATTTATAAAATTAATAAAATTTTGGCTGATCAACAATTTTTTGTGGTGCATAAGGAATAAATTTTGAAAATTAAAATGAAATTATTTTTAGTGATATTAATGGTAATGTGTAATTAATTAAATTTTTATTAAATTTTGTGGATGTGATTTGTTAAAATTAATTTTCGTTCGAATGAGGTGTATGTGTTAAATTTAAAATTTTTAAGTGTGATAGTTTAGTTTAAAGCGTCCCAGAGAAATATTAGTTTCAGAAAATAAATTTACAAAACTATGCAGGGACACAATTTGTTATTATTTTAAGTTTGATGTTCGATTAAGATTTTATTTACATGAATATACCGGAAAATATTGTTGTTTATTGATTTCTGTAAAGTTCATAATAATTGTGGTCAAGGTAAATATGGTAGTGACAAGTACATCCAGTGGAAATTTGA
Organism: Nephrotoma guestfalica; assembly: GCA_963691935.1. Lineage (NCBI taxonomy): Eukaryota > Metazoa > Arthropoda > Insecta > Diptera > Tipulidae > Nephrotoma > Nephrotoma guestfalica. Next base: position 266,182,140 of record OY829915.1, on the reverse strand, counting down.
GCCGAATACAAAGATAGCGGCAGTGCAGTACATTTCTTTATTAGTTTGGATAAATTTGTGGGTAAACCACATTCCATTCTAAAATATTCAAATGCCAAGAACTATTAGACTGTTCACAATTACATATAAATTTCTCTAGAAAGTAATCGAAACATATGATTTGCCAACATTAAATAAAATTATCCATGATGGCACAATACATTTTAATATCTGTTAAGTGTGTGTTGTACAAGATATTGACAGTAAATTGATAATTCTTCTTTTGTCATTCCTTGTCAAAACCAATCAATCATAATTATTTATAAAATATCGTGATTTTTGTGTTTTCATTAATTGAAATTCAAAATGCAATAACAATAGGATGTTTCTTGTCACAAGTATTTGAAAGAGGGTGTAGAAGACATTTGCGAATATACGTTATTCCAAATCTCATTATTCATAAATGCACTCGATTACGAAATGTGTTCCTTAGATTAATGTTTAATTTATAAAACAATAATTTAACTTGTTGCGTACGTGAGGTTCTTTTAGTAATTTGACTGAATTCCATACTAATATGGATATTGAATTAAATTCCCGTGCAGTAAGTTCGAAATCGAGTTATATTTCATATTAAACATTATTTTTCTAGCTTTTTGTTGGATTTTTTTTTATTGTAAATAAAAATCGAAGATGATTTCTACAAACTTGTATTAGGTCACAAAATAAAAGTTACGTCATATTCAACATGATTAGGGAGTTTGTTATTTTATTATTAGATTTGAGATCTTTTTAGATAATTTTCAGAGCCGAATAAAAAACTGCAAACAAACGTAGTTAATTATTGTACCATGTATCATCTTCATATTACGCAAAAATCAATTAGGTACTTATTTATGAATATTTATTTATTAATTTTTATTACCTCTCTTCCATACCACTAAAATCTCCATTAAATTGTTTTTGTCTCTCTTTTTTGTCTTTAATTGTTTAAGTAACAGACCAAAATTATAATTTGAATACATATTTTTTTGAATTTCACATTGACCAAGACCTCAATTTTTCTTTATGTTTTTTTCCAAATTAAGAGACGTTTATATTTGAATATCGTTAATATTTGAATTTGTTTTGTAATGTATGTATGTATGAGTATTTCCGGAAGAATGTGATTGACACTTTTACGATCTAAGAAAATCGTGGTTTAATATATAACTGTTCTCACATTCAAAACTAATTCGAAATATATTTGTTTACTTGTTTATAGGTGATACCATGTATCTTAGCAGGGTATATCCATTTAAATGACATTTCACCAGAAGAAGCTCAAAAATTCTTTACAGAACAAAGTTTAGATTTAAATTATGCAGCAAAATTAAATGAAGTACCATTGAAAGTTCTTCGAAGTGAAACCGGCCGTGACTACTATGTCAATGGTAGATTGATTGAAAATCCAGAAGATTATATTGAAGAAACGTATGAAGCAGCTCAGTTTCATGGGCAAGATGGATTAGGACGGGCGATGTTCGGTTATACAGATGTTAATCAAGCCAGACTTGAAGCTCGTAATGCGAACGGTGATGTTCGAGGATCATACCAATATGTTGATCCAACTGGGGAAAATATTGTTGTAAGTTACAAGATGCTTATATTCCAATAAACGCATTAAATGTAAATCATTATTATTTTTCTTATATAGGTTCAATATTGGTCAGATTCATTAGGATTCCATCAAACAGACAACCGACCAAAAGTTGTGTTAGAAACTATAACCGATACACCCGAAGTACAAGCGGCTAGGCTAGAACATGAACGTGCATGGAAAGAAGCGGCCCGATTGGCAAAAGTAAACCCAGATCCAAATAGGTGAATAAAACACAAACTTTAATTCTCCATAAATTTGAGAATATACCTGTTCTTTACTATATTTTGTACTATAGCGATTTTTACAATCGTCGTGCTATTGAATACGATAGCCAAGTAGAAGGTGAAGCATCAGAAGCTGCTTCTGTTAGTGTATCTAATCAACAACAAAGTTTAAACAGATATCCTCAAGGTAGATCTGTTGAATCTGTTTCGGCTTCACAAGTTGAAGCGAAATCAGTTAGTCGTTCTACGAATGTAAACGAGGAAGAAGTCGAAATTCCAAGTGTTCCTCGAGGTTTCTTCTATAAATTCGAATATCCAGTTCAAGTTATTGCTGAAACACCAGCCAAACGTGCTTTAAACTTGAAGCAAAACCAACATGAAGGTGCTCCAAAAGTAAGACGTCATGATGAGACAGCAAAGCCTGTTGAAATAAAAGAGGAAACTCCAACACCAATAATAAAAGCCGTCATTGTGGAGGATAAACCAACAACAAATGTCGCTACACCCGCGAAAAATTTACCGGAGAAAATTGAGTCAATTCCAGAAGCAGTAGCTGAACCAGAAGCAAAACCAGAATTTGCGCGTGTCTCACTAAAAGCCGCGGAAGAAGGTGGCATTCCAGTGGACGCTGTGCACGATACTCAAGTACACCCCAAACAAAAATCAGATTTAATCAATAGCCAAGTTCTTCCCGTGGTCATTCATGTAGATTAAACTGTTCTTTATTTTGAAAGAACTAATTGTTTTAAAAGAATTATAAACAAATTAAAATTTCATGAGCTGGTACCCAGACTTTTTCGAAATTTAACTTAACCAATATTTTGAAAAAAAAAAAAAAAAAAATTAATAATCATAATTTTTATTTGAAGACTATTATTTACTTTTCAATTAAAAATTATATTCAATATTTTTTTTTTAAAATGTTACGTTGTACATGGCTGTATTATATAAGTAAAATAAAATAAAAATACTTTTTTTTATAAATGTTCTTTCCTCTTATTCGTGTTTTTAGCTGCAAACTATCTGATTTCTTGGTAAATGCAGTTAGTTCAGTGTAGGGGATTTTTGAATTTTGTTGCAACTTACAAACTACAAATGTAAAACTCTAACTTAGGGTTTATGGTTTTTTAATTTTTTTTACAGTGCACGCGAATTATCAGAGATAATAATTGGTTCCAGTAATACTTGATTTGTAAAATTTTTCAGAAAAGTTAAGAGTTCGCATGCAGACAATAAAAGTTTTAAACAAATATAACGAAATCAGAGTAGCTGTACAGTTACTATGGATATTTATATCTGACACACTCCTTGAACCTAAATTGTATTCTAACAAACTATTATTTTATATTTAACCAAGCTACAATTTAGTTTATGGGTAATTTAGATAGCAAAATATATGATAGCATAAATACAACGAAGCGAACTACAGTTTGAACCCCCCAGCGATGTTTTGTTAGCGTTCTAAAAATTGAAAAATTGTCAGATGGATAAAATATACTGCATAAGTTAGTCTGCATGCACAACTCTCACTATAATTTCGCAGTACGTGATCACAACAGAAACTCGATAAATAATAAATAAATTTTTAGGCCATTTCGTGTTTGTATTTTAAATAATAATAAACGATTCACAACACACACATTACACCTACATTAAATTATTTAGAATTCAATAAGTATTTTGTTTTGGTTTTCATTTTCTTTTTATTATGTTTTTGCTTATTTTTCACTGTAACACTTCCGCCACGTTTAATCACTGAAATTTTATTATTTAAGCTATCGAGTGGCTGCTTCTTTGTAGTTTGATCTGTAGCACTTTCTAGTACATAATGATGTGAACCTTGTTGAACAATAATATCATGTTCATCATAATCATCAATATCATCAGTATTCGTTTGCTGAATTACTGGTTGAATTGGTTTATAAACTGAAGAAGACGGTTTATTATTTGTAGTTAAGGCCGCACTATTATTTCCGGTAATAAAATTCCAAAATCCTGCAATAGTTGATCCGAATCCACTTAATAAATCTGGTACATTAATTTCAATTGGAAACCAATCTGAATTATTTACAAAATCTCCAATAAATCCAAAAAATATTCGTCCCTCACTCGTATCAGGCTTCAGCATTTCGTTATATTTATGTAATTTATCTAATTTATATCCCTCTGTACAGCTAGTTAATGTTAGCGTCAATATGAATAAAATCATCACGTTATATATAAATTTTAATAAAATTGTCTTAACTGCAATACAAACTTTTCGTAACTGATGCTTCAAAGAAATTGAAAATGTTTACCAAAATAAAAATAAAAGCAACAACAATTTTATTTTATAAATGAGAAGAAACAATTTACAATTAATGTTTTTTGCCATATCTACTTTCTAATAATTTTTTTATTCGATAGAGAGTAACATAATCACTACGCTAAGAGGCGCTTTAACATTTTGAGTCTTAATGTCTTTAAAGTTCACAGTATCCTCTCTTTTTATTTAATTATTATTTATTGTGCTACGAGGTTTTTGGTGTGAACTGCATCGGAAAATCCTGCCTATGAAAGCATTGTGAGAAAGTACAACACTATTCTCAATTTATTTACTATTAGTAGAGGTAGACATTTGGAATAAAAATAAAGTAAATTAAATACGATGATTACAATGTAATTGGATTATGATTATTTCTATCAGGTATTAAGTCTAAGATATTTAGGTAACTCACGTAATGAGCTATTGGCGAAATATGTATTAGCTTACATTTGGTAGCACAAAAAGTTTGATTATTATTTTTGGCATCATTAGAATGGAATTCGACAGTACACGCGAGAAGTTTTCAGAACACTAATTTAGAAAAGTTGGTATATTTTGAATTATTACTGGTAATTGTTGACATATACCTAATAGCCACAAATGAAATAAATTGAACACACTCGAACAATTCTTGTAGAAAATTTTAATTATAATGACAGTAGTAAACTTTGGAGCTAGCCATGAAAACATCAAATATATAAATAATAACTTGAAATATGATTAACTTTAAAAGAAAGTTATCAGTAATTTGTCTAACGAAATCACGATGAACGGAAAAATTTCACAATTGGTATGAAATACCTATGTAAGTCCTCACTCCTCACTGCTTGTAATACAAATATTATTTTCATTAAGTCTCAAATAATAAAAGGGAATGAAATCTAGATTTCAATAATATTAGTCGTTTTCCGATTGAATGACAAAAGGAAAGATTTTAGCGGATTTTACCCCTGATTGACATTCCGATTGGATATGTTCATTTAAATTCGAGAAACATAGTGGCTTAATACGTGCTAATCCGAAATTGGTCCAATTTGTATTAAAGACCAAACACTGAATGAATATGAATTTAAGATATACAACTTTCTTGAAATCGACAAATTTGGCACCTCAGTCTTCTTCTTGCTTTCACTAAATGTCATTAGTTTCAGATTACAAATAATTTCAGGTAACAGTCTACTTCGGCTTAATCTATATAATATATTGTATAATACTATATACTCGTATGAACCTCTGTATACAAGATGTTCGCTATTTACGCAAAAATGGTAAAATACTACAAATCTCAACATGTGCAAAGGAATTTAGTATCGTTACTTGCTCTCAGTTCCGTTTTTAGTTCAAAATTAAGTAATAGTATAAGTTAAATAATGAAACTGGCTTAAAAAAGTGCAACAAAAAAGGAAACGGTGACTAAGACAAAAACAGTAATAAAAGAAAGAGACAACACAAATTTTCAATTGTCATGGATAAAATGATGGTAAACAAGCATTTTGTGCAACAATAAAAATGTTAAAAATTATTCGAAACTGTCATCAAATCACTACAAATAGTTTTGGAATAAAATCGATTATTTGATAAAATAGAAGTTGGAGATGTTAAAAAGGTATTGCTACATAGAATTATGTTAAGTGCTACAATTGTAGAATCGTTTTGCTGCTGGTTTTGCTCAATTTATGTACAACTTTTCTAATATATTACATGCACATTTATATATATATATGTATATATAAATATATATAAAATTATTCTCATCTTATTTGCATTTTTCAGAAAAAAAACTGGGAGTGAGATTCCAAAACTTGATAAATGCTGATCACTTATCACTTTTAAGAAAATGGTATTGCTTATGGCGATTACCACGAAAATTATCATCATCTAATGATCACTTTTTCGTGATAGCTATTTTGCTATAACTTTGAAAACTTAAATTAATTTTGTGCAGGATATTGATATTTAAATCAATATTTTTCCCATATATTATAATAATTGAACCAGTACACATTCAAATAATAAATTTTAAATTTATTTTAAATCTTGCAAAATCAAATTATAATTTAATTTTGGCGCGACGTTTAGACTAGACACAAAATATTTTGTAATCTTAAAACTAATTTTAATTAGAATAAACACTGGTTAACTAAGTATTTCATTTAAGTTGTCTAAAAACTTCTTAAATTATTTTTTGTACTAAAATATATATATATTTACAACAATTTGTATATAAAACATTTGTAAAGCGACATTTAGAAACAAAAAGAAGTGATCAATTTACGGAATTGCAATTTATGTGGTGATCACCTTTGGGTGATCGCTTCTTACTGCCACCAAAAATAAAATCACCGATCACCTTCTGGAATGCGACCCAGTATCACAATACGAAAAGTAACATTTAATGTTGATTTTGTAAATTTGTTCGTGAATCCTCATATACAAAAGAACAAGACTGCAATTAGAGAAACATCGCTTTCGTTTATTCGAGAGTTATCCTAAGACCTACTTAGTTGTTGTTTTGTAATGAATCGAAAATTGGCAACAATTTTATTTTAATTTACAGAATGTTAATTCGTTAGTTTTAATTTTGTAATGTTTTTAATCTTAAATATTTTTTAAAATAAAATTTTTGTTTTGTATTTTTTTTAATATTACTGGTTAGTTTTACTAGTTAACTAATTGTACATTTTCCTCATTAGAAATTTAATAATTTCTTCTCCCACGATACAGATGTCGCGAGTGCTAGCCCTAAATCATCATGTGTTGTGGAGAGTACCAAATTTGTCAATTTTGGAAATAACATTATACTTTATAATTTAAAACATAACATTATAATTTAAATTGTACTTTATTATTATTTTGTTTTGTGTAAATAAATTTTGTGAAATGTTAGTCCTTTATTAATATTTTATTTTATTTTATTTCCCAAGATTTAGTGTGACATCCAATAAAACCTATTATATTTACTTTTCTCTTATATATAATAATAGGTAAGGGAAAAAGTTCGAGGCCTTTTCCCGGTAGATAGCTTTACATTCATATATGTCAGTAACCATTGATCGTATCGGGCAAATCGTATGTTTGAAAGGTGACATTTTGACTTGTACTTTGATATACAAAACATTAAAATCGGTGATGTGAATAAAAAGTTACAACATTTTAAACATGGAGATAAATAATCAAAAAATTCGATATATTTTACAATTTTATTACGACAAAGGTAAAAACGCGGCTTAGGCTTGCGAAAAAATTTCCGCTGTTCATGAAGGTGCTTTATTAAAATCAGCAGCAAAGAAATGGTTCAAGCAGTCAAAGATGCACCTCGCTCTGGTCGACCAACCACTGGAAAAGTCAATGAAATATGCAGAAAATTGAAGAAGACCGGCATAGAAGCAGACATGCAATTGGTAAAGAACTACATATTGATCACAAAACAGTTTTAAACCATTTGAAAATAGCTGGATACCAAAAAAAGCTTGACGTTTGGGTACCACAAGAATTAACAGTTAAAAATTTAATGGACCGGATTTCTATCTGCGAAACGCTGCTGAAACGGAACGAAATCGAGACATTTTTAAAGAGAATGATTACTGGTGTAGAAAAATGGATAAAATCCGACAACGTTGTGCGAAAAATATCATGGACAAAACGAGGTGAAGCTTCCCAAACGGTATCAAAGCCAGGATCGACGCCGTGAAAGGTAATGCTGTGTGTTTGGGGGGATTGGAAAGGAATCGTGCATTATGAGGTGCTGCCACCGGGCCAAACAATTGATTCTAATCTTTACTGTCAGCAACTAACGCGTTTAAGGCAAGCAATTCAGTTAAAACGTCCAGAATTGATCAGCGGAAAGGGCATTGAGTTCCATCATAATAACGCTAGACCATACACATCTATAATGACCCGGCAGAAACTGAGAGAGCTTGGCTGGAAAGTTTTGATGCACTCACCATATAATCCTGACCTTCCACCACCGGACTGCCATTTGTTCCGGTCCATGCAGAACCATCTTAATGGTTTTACAATAAATTCAAAAGAGGCCCTGAGAAAATGAGTTGTCTCGATTTTTCGCCTCTAAACTACATAATTTCTACAGTGATGGGATCATGGCTCTACCAGAAAAATGGAAAAAGGTCATCGATCAAAATGGCACATATTTGGTTTAATAAAGTTCATTTGAAATAAGAAAACACTTTATTTCAATGTCACCCAAAAAAGGCCACGAAATTTTTCGCTAACCCTTTATATATTCTGTAATTAATAGTTATATTCATAGCAATGAAATTTTAAGGCTACTTTATGGGAGTAAAGCTAACCAATCCAACATCCAACAAACACTAGCATAACGTGCCTTAAACTTGAAGCAAAACCATCATGAAGGTGCTCCAAGAGTAAGACGTCAGGATGAGACAGCAAAGCCTGTTGAAATAAAAGAGGAAACTCCAACACCAAAAATAAATGGATGATAAACCAACAACAAATGATACACCCGCGAAAAATATACCGGAGAAAATTAAGTCAACTCCAGAAGCAGTAGCTGAACTAGAAGCAAAACCTGAATTTGTGCGTGTCTCACTAAAAGCCACGAAAGAAGATGGCATTCCAGTGGACGCTGTGCACGATACTCAAGTACACCCGAAACAAAAATCAGATTTAATCAATAGTCAAGTTCTTCCCGTGGTCATTCATGTAGATTAAACTGTTCTTTATTTTGAAAGAACTAATTGTTTTAAAAGAATTATAAACAAATTAAAATTTCATGAGCTGGTACCCAGGCTTTTTCGAAATTTAACTTAACCAATATTTTGAAAAAAAAAAAAAAATTAATAATCATAATTATTATTGGAAGACTATTATTTACTTTTCAATTAAAACTTATATTCAATATTTTTTTTAAATATTACGTTGTACATGGCTGTATTATATAAGTAAAATAAAATAAAAATACTTTTTTTATTACTGTTCTTTCCAAATAATAAATTCCTTGGTAAATACAGTTAGTTCAGTGTAGGTGGTTTTTGAATTTTGTAGCAACTTCCAACCCACAATGTAAAACTCTAACTTAGGGTTTATGGTTTTTTAATTTAATTTACAGTGCACGCGAAATATCAGAGATAATAATTGGTTCCAGTAATACTTGATTTGTAAAATTTTTCAGAAAAGTTAAGAGTTCGTATGCAGGCAATAAAAGTTTTAAACAAATATAACGAAATCAGAGTAGCTGTACAGTTACAATGGATATTTATATCTGACACACTCCTTGAACCTAAATTATTGTATTCTAACAAACTATTATTTTGTATTTAACCAAGCTACAATTTAGTTTATAGGTAATTTAGATAGCAAAATATATGATAGCATAAATTCAACGAAGCGAACTACAGTTTGAACCCCCCAGCGATGTTTTGTTAGCGTTCTAAAAATTGAAAAATTGTCAGATGGATAAAATATACTGCATAAGTTAGTCTGCGTGCACAACTCTCACTATAATTTCGCAGTACGTGATCACAACAGAAACTCGATAAATAATAAATAAATTTTTAGGCCATTTCGTGTTTGTATTTTAAATAATAATAAACGATTCACAACACACACATTACACCTACATTAAATTATTTAGAATTCAATAAGTATTTTGGTTTGGTTTTCATTTTCTTTTTATTATGTTTTTGCTTATTTTTCACTGTAACACTTCCGCCACGTTAAATCACTGAAATTTTATTATTTAAGTTATGGAGTGGCTGCTTCTTTGTAGTTTGATCTGTAGCACTTTCTAGTACATAATGATGTGAACCTTGTTGAACAATAATATCATGTTCATCATAATCATCAATATCATCAGTATTCGTTTGCTGAATTACTGGTTGAATGGTTTATAAACTGAAGAAGACGGTTTATTATTTGTAGTTAAGGCCGCACTATTATTTCCGGTAATAAAATTCCAAAATCCCGCAATAGTTGGTCCGAATCCACTTAATAAATCTGGTACATTAATTTCAATTGGAAACCAATCTGAATTATTTACAAAATCTCCAATAAATCCAAAAATATTCGTCCCTCACTCGTATCAGGCTTCAGCATTTCGTTATATTTATGTAATTTATCTAATTTATATCCCTCTGTACAGCTAATTAATGTTAGCGTCAATATGAATAAAATCATCACGTTATATATAAATTTTAATAAAATTGTCTTAACTGCAATACAAACTTTTCGTAACTGATGCTTTCCAAGTCCAGTACAAATGATAGTAAAGCGACAAAACTTACAACTGTTCAACAACACAAAAAGCAATTTCTTAACGGTGATGTTATTTCCGAAGAACGAATAATCCGAACAATTAAATTAAATCTCAAAGTTAATTAATTTATTACTTTGAGTTGATTTTTTATTTCAATTAAAAAATTTAACACTTGTTAATGCACAATATGAATAAAACATTAAGTCAAATTTGAAATTTTCAAAACAGTAATTTATTAAAAATATAAAAAATAAATTTATTAAGCTCAATTATACTTTGTATACGAGTATTTATTTATTTACTGATAACCATGCGCCCGATCCTTCATATTCGTCACTTTCTCCTGTTGTTGGGATTACTGTGCTATCTTGTGCATTTATTTTAATTGGATCAATCTGCGTTGGAGCAACTTCGTTTGCATACAAATCAGATGTTGATTGTATAATCGGTTCAAGCTCAATTTGTCCTTCTGCTGAATTTAAAGATGGACGACTTAAATCCTCATGAATGTAATTTGAAAATTGAGATTGTATACGTTGTACTATAAATTCTAATATTGGTCCAAATCTGTGCTCTGTACCGTCTCCAAAAATTTTTAAAGGTAATGAGTGTTTCTGTGATTTACCTGGCTTTGGGTGTCTAATTCCTACAACACCCACTGGTCGGTAATAATTCGTAGAATAAAATTGATTATGAGAACCACTTCCATCCACAATAATGTTACCGTTTACGTCACTTTGAGAGAATCTCACTAATGGATTCACGGCAATTAAGTGATTAAAAATAGTTGTTGTGGGAACTGTTGGAACTGGAAATTCTCTTGGAGACGAGGGTATAGTCCTTCTATTACTAACACTTTTCTGGTGTTCTAGCACTGGTATAACTGGTGGTGTGACTAAACACAACACAGTTTGACATATAAGTAAAGATGACATTTTCTTTATTTAAATTCTTATGGCGATATTTATAATTTAAAAGAGATCATTAAGCAACAGCATCTCGAATATGACTGAAATTTTCTTGAAACATTTTTCGATATTCAAGTTTCATTTTTGTTTGCATATACTTTTTGTATATGTGCGCACAGATAAACTTGCTCATTAAATTATACAAAACTGTAATGTAATTATAACAGTTACATTGTTGAGATAAAATACTTAAGACGACGAAAAGAAAGCAAAAATTCTATTTTTATACGAAAAATGTCAATAAAATGCAGCTATTACAATCTGTATAATTTGATTAAGAGAAGAATACGTGTACAAGGGTAAATGAAAAGAGTAGATTGCGGTTGGAATATGGTCTGATTATATACTTGAACATCTCAGTTCCATTTATATGTATATACGACCAATTTTTACCGTTGTTGATATGTATTATCTATATGCGTGTCACAAAAAATTAACATTCAAATCGATAAAGTCGTGCAAGGTAAAGGTTATTGCGTAAAATAATGGGATTTACAACAAGTTAATTTATTGTCGAAATGCTAAAAATTACATGTTTGTATGGCTGTAAATATTATCCATGTGCAATCAAATTTTTAATTTTCATAACATGAATGATGCTTCAATGACCAATTTGGAACGCGTTCAAATTACGTAAGTTTCGCAGCAATTTCAAATTAGAAATATGTACGAGTACAAGGTAGATTCCTTTAATTGATCGACGATAACCTTTATCAAAATAGTTCATCATTTTAACAAATACAAAAGTATTTATTATTTATTATATTCTTATTAATAGCATTAATAAATAAAACATGTTTTTAATTGTGTTTACCAATTTATTAAAATGACATTTGTTAGATGTTGATTACTAATTATATGTGAATTTGAACAAAAAAATGAAGATAATGAGTTGATGAATGATTTAAATTATGAATGAATAAAGATGAATGATAAATGAATGCTCTTTTTGTGGTAAGATATTAAAACACAGATAAACATTTGCATGAATGAAAATGATGAATTGTAAAAAAATTCAGTCCGTATACACAAATCTCCTGTTGAATGCAATATTATACAAAATACCTAAAATACCCAAAATATTCCCGAATACCCAATTTGTTATAAAAAAATAGTCGATAATTAAGGATTAGGCTCTCCCAACATCTAAAAAGTCCCCAGCTATGGAAGTAGCCGACGGAGAGGATAATGCTAATCCACCTTTTCCTACTAAAGCAGTTCCGAAAGGATAGGACGCTGCTAGACCGCCTTTACCAGCTAGCGCAATTCCTTCGGGACCAGCTCGTGCTACACTTGGATCATCAGACACTTTTAGACTTTGTTCCGCACTAGTTGACGGTTTTACATCCGCTTTTTGAAAATTTTGCTCTTTACCTTCCAATTCAGCTGCAGAATTTAATTCACCTTCATTTAATGCGACTGGATATTTCGATTGAAATCGTGGTTCTGCTTGAGCAAGAATATTTTGTGGTACGGTTTTAGCGTTAACATCTGATGAAGATGATGCTTCAATTCTTCCATCTAAAATTGCTTCATTTGCTGTTTCCACGGAACGGCTTTTGGTTAAAATTGGTTGAAATGCATAGAGCGGATTTGTTGGATCGCTTAATCCCGCAAAATTACCATAAAATTGTGGTTCCCCACCTAATATATAAAATCGATGGCCATTTAATGTAGGTATTATAGGAAAGTTTGGGACTGGCGCTGGTACCGGAGCAGGTGGAGCAGGCTGTGGGTTAATGGTTTCTGCGTCATTTTCAAACTCCAATTTGGCACTTTCTTGTGCACCTTTCTTAGAATCGGACATTTCTTGCTGCATCTCGTCTGGCTTATCTAGATTATAAAGATACAATTAAAAAATAAATAAAAGTAAAAATAAAACAAATAATACCGTCTTCTCCTTGCTGAAAAAAATCCTGGATAGCTTGTACAAATCCATCCCATGACGGAAAATTTTGTCGTAACGGCAATACTGTTGGATACTGCACTAGAGGGGTGTTTGGATAGTACAATAAAATTTCCTTATTTTCATCATTCTTTAGATTTCCGATTTTTTTCACTTGTGTGATAGGTTGCAAAATAGGCTGTTGTAACTTTAGAGCAGGCGCCAGTTGTAACTGTGCTTCAGGTGTAATCAACAAATATTGCTGGGTTAGTAAAGCTGGAGCCGATTGCACAGCCACTATTGTTCCTAATACTAAAACACAAATTATTGGCTTCATCTAATATAAACCAATAAAAATATAACATTCTATATAGTCACTTTGTATAAACACTTTATTATAACATAAGTTGTAGGTTTACCTCTGCTGTTAGATGATTTCAATCCAGTGGTTTCAACTAAACTAAACAATAATATCAACCAACAGACATCCTTTATAAACTATTTCAAAAAGCAAACTAGAAAAATAAAAAATTGAAACAATTATCTTATAAAAGTACACAACAGTCATACACACTTTGTAGGGGATATATGGGGACGGTAAACTATAAATTACATATCAATAGTGGGGATTTATTTTTATAAAATATTACAATCTTAGTCTACACGTATAGTGTGTACTCGTTTTTGTTTTAACATGTAGTCTTCCTTTTATCGTGGTTTTTAGCATTGCTCTTGTATTTTTTGTTTTGAAAATAATTGAGACGATGACGTTGATTATTGGCTTGCCAATGGATTATTCATGAAAATAACATTTTGTAACGATACATGTAGAGTAGTTTATATACGGTTAATTTAGCATTAATCCGTGACGGGAATATTAACAATTAGCTTACTAATTACTACTACCTATAGTTAATTTGTGGGTAAAATTTTAATTATCTTAACTTTAAATTATAATTTAAATTATTTAGTATAAACCACATTTTTTTATTTATTTATGGCCGTTCATATATATTTTGAGTTTTACTGTTAATGATTGTAAACGTTTTTATTACATTTATCACAAAGCTCTTTGTTTACAACAGTCGATACAAACAAGTAATTAAGTAGTAAAATAATTTAAGCACGTCTTAAAGAATCATCACTTGATATAATACGTATTGCAAGTTTGAAATTCAAAATTAATTGGTTTTTGTTAACCTTCAATCAGAATAAGATGATTTGTAAAGGATATTCTATCACAATCTACCCCAAACATATAATCACCAACAAACCAGAATACCACCCATTTAATTTTAACGATAGCAATAAAAGAAACGCTAAACCAAAAACGTATCAATTTAGTATAAATTAAAACAATAAGAAAATCAAAAATATCATCCTAATTAAGTAAATTCCATTGAGTTCTTTGTCTTCCAATAGTACATTCATCCATACGAACAAATTTATGATAAAATTGAAACTCGAAGAGTTCACATGGTTATCCAACGAAGATCAAGATTATATACCTGCTAGAGAAGCAAAATGTACCATTTTCCATTGTTTTCTTTTAGTTGAATCTGTTTACTACTATAATTATATACATTATATTCTTGTTCATACGAATAATATCGTTTAAAACTGGTCATAATATTTTCATTTTCATATTTTATTTTTCAATACCTACAAGAATAAAATTACCTACAATAACAAGTTCATTCTCAAAATGCAGGTTTTGCCATGTTCTAGAAATAGACGTAAACTAGGAACAAGTTTTGCTAAAAATAATAATGAACAAAAAGGAGAGAACAAGGTATCTTTAGATAGTTGTATTGTACTTAAGACAAATGTTTTGGTCACATAGTACCAACTATCAAGTCGTTGAACGCCATAATAATACAATAAATAGGTACATTCGGTTTTAAGGCCATTTGCGTTATAAATTTGTTCTAAGACTTCTTTATGGAAAAATAAGCTTATTAAAATAAACAAAAACGGTTGGAAGTTGAAATTCTTACTTATTACCCACTTTAAACAAGAGCAACAGCAGAGAAATTATTCTTGATTCCGAACAAACTTATTTTTTAACAGCTGAAATGATTTAGTTTTATTTTGTTAATTAGTAACAAAATACGGAAATAGAAAAAAGTACGAGTTTCTTAAATCTCTTAGAAGGTACAATACCAACGTGCGTGTAGTAGAGGTACAATCATCCGTTACTGAAACTATGATAATAATTGAATAATATTTTAAGTAAACAAACAACTCTTAAACATAAAGGCAATAATATCTTATTTGAAATGTAAAAAATATATTTCTTAATAATTTTCCAGCCAAACAAACTGATATACAAATCTTATAGACCTAATTATTTGGTAGGCAAATAATCTACGTATTTTTTAATAATCGTAATATTCAGAACTTACGCACCTGTTTAGTAAATGCCAGATAATTTCTACTCATACTTAAATAAACACTTTCTCACATATTAAGCATTTTATTATGTGTCTGTTCTTGCTCAGAACAGAACTTATAAGTAGTCTACGCTTAAAAACCACTTACTATTAAATTACTTAAATCGCAATACCAATTTCGTAGTTTTGGGAATGCTTACTATCATTCAGATTTTTTCGAACTTACCGTGCGATTCTGTTGTTAAGACTATTAAGAGGCTAACAGTAAAGAGGTTTTCGTTAATAGATTTTTGTAAGAGAATCTCTTAATTGATATACTGTTGGCACTACTCTTAAAATATCTATTAAGAACCCACCAAATATTTTTGGAGGCCTGTCAAATGTGAATTTTATTAATGCGAGCCATTGAAATTGTACTTGTATTGTTAAATAAACGATAAAATACAATATATTTTTGTCAAACATAATGTTTTAATATTTCGATATTTATAATAAATTAGAGAAATTAAATAATTAGGCAAAAAATTGTTAGGGTTATGTTTATTTTTGCAGAAAATAAACAACAAAATATTTACTTCCGCCCGAAATGATAATGCCGGAATAATTTTTTTTATAAAAATATTACATCTAAAATTCAGTTTGTGTATTGTAAAATAACTAAATTATTAAATTAATTTATTTAATAAATTATTTATTTACACAATCGTCATTTTTATTAGTTTTAATGCAACATAATAAAAATTCTAGTATTTATGATGTTTAAGACCACCTATTTGGTAGGTATTAAGCTAAGAAGTTTTTAAGAGAACCTCTTATCTAATCAGTACGTGCAGAATCGTAAAATACTATTAAGTAAGAGGAATCTGTTAGGTATGCAAAATATTGTAGTTAAGACCTCTGTGACTATACGTCAGAATCGCACGGTTAATCAGTATACACTTAGAAGGCGATTTAGAAGGATAGGAGTCAGTACTCATTTAGGAGGTTCAAAATTCTACTTCATTTGTTACATAACTATAAAACCCATATTTATTTGTAGTTTATTGACATATAACTTTTAAATACACAGTTTTACAATTAACTGAATATTGGAAATGCTGTGTTTTGGGGAGAGCCCCAAAGATATATAAATACTGATTAGAATAAACGGAAGAGCGAGATCAGCCATGGGAGGTAGCGCAGGCAATATAAAAATATTACATTTTATGGGGCCTTAGAAATCCCCAAATTCTCATTCTTACTTGAATTACGAATATTTACGATATTTGATAACGAAACCAAAACTATAAACTCAGATAAGGCGTTTTTGGTAAGCTTTATAATCATCCTAAATTACCTCGTGAACATCTAAATTAACGAGAACTTACATAAATAAATATTTCCCTGTAACACTGTTAATTGGCTTCCCGTTACCTTTGATTTTTGCGAATAAAATTACTCGCGATCGCATTTCTTAACTGGTAATTCCACCTCATTAAACTGCAAATAATTATTTTATTTTTATATATTATTTTATAATATTATAATAATTATTTTCTTAGGACGAACGTTATTAAGTTTTAGAATTTTTCCTTTACCTATTTCATAAGAGATGTAAAGCTACTATATACTATAATTGTTATCTTCATTGTTGTGTACAGAGTGTCAGAAAATACGATGCTTTAATGTAAAAATTTAAAAAAAACTGTAATTTTTGTCGCAAAATTGCGCTAATAATATTTTAAATATTTGGATAAATCTATTAATATATCCTATACAAATCTCCAAAACCTTATTTTCACCCACTTGCCATAGTTACAGTTTACAGGTACACTGTATATGAATTGTTTAGTATTAATTTTGCGAGGTTTCCTTTCTGTTCATTAAAACAGGGTGCGATATGAGAATTATGTTACTTGCGGTATTTGATGATATGTAGAAAGCCAACAATTGTTTCGAGATAATATTATGTGGTTGTAATTCTAAGGCTAAGTAGTCTAATAAAACTAAAAAAAATTCCAATAATACGTTGTCAACTCCATTAATAAATAGAACAATACAAAACCAACTGAGGAATGCTTTAATATTTTGTAAGGCACGAACCGAAAGTTAAACAATATTTCTATATTTAATATTTCTATAAATATTTTAAAATATTGTTGCTTGATAAATGCCTGGAAATCTGCATTGATATCCAGCTATCGCATTCGATACGCATCCCAAAGAATCACCCAGTAACGGATTAGCATACCAAACCCGAACACCCTGTATAAATAAAACCAAATAACAAACAAATCGGTACGATAAATAGAACTAATTATTATTATATTGTATAAAAATTCATTCCAAATCAAATCTTACATAAATTAGATTAGTTTTAATAAATCGTGATTAAATTTCTTAAATTCCCCTTTCTCACCGTTTTAGACCCTTTGTGTAAACAAGAAGAAATTTTTCACAAGACATTAAAACCGTATCTCAAATTTTTCTTTTCGGTTTCTTATTTATCTTTTATGATAAATAAAAAAAATCTCAAATCTTAAAAAAAAACTAATGGATATGCTGGATATTGTTGATGTGTTTGATAAAATGGATACTGAGGACTTGAATCTATGGATTCATTATAATCAAAATTGGGTGTATGTGGAAACGCCCGATCCTGAATTAAAGACTGATCGAATGGTATGACAGAGTCATATGGTAGACCGGGATGTTGTGGGTATTGTTCAGGATTGACTTGTGTTCGAACAAAGTTCAAATACGAGTTATAGTTAGATGGAGTTAACTGATACGGGTTTGAAATAATTTGCTCGGGAGCAATTGGTAATGGAAAAGTCGGTCTTTTAGATGACGTTGGTTTCCCAGATTTCAAACGATTTATATTTTGTTTCTCGATAAATCCAGTTTCTGTATCCTCGTTTTCGTCTCGGTTCATGATTTTTAAAATTTTATCTTCTAGTTCCGATTGAATTTCTGAATCAGATATACGTGCATCTGGTTTATAATGTGGACCAACTAAAAGACCTATATTTTGCTCAATAGAACTTTCAGCTAAGCCATATTTTCCTTTAAGTGGGAGATTAATTCTTTCAGTTGCTGATGTAAGGAGTTTCGGCAATATGGTTGGTTCAGGTTCATTTTTTCGGATTGGAATGCCTAATCCATCAACTTCTTCAAATGAAAGACCAGCTATTGCAGTTGCTACTGGATTTGCAATAGCTAATCCTCCATTGCCGACAATTGCAGTTGCTTGGGGACGGGATGAAGCAACACCACCCTTTCCAGCAACAGCTAATCCTAAAATAACAAAGAATTATAAATTATAGGAAAAAAAAGATTTCAAAAATACATACCAACTGGTTTCGCTTCTGCAATTGATGCTTCTTCATCAGGTGCGTTTACGATTTGTGCGTCTCTTACAGTTGTAGTTTCATACTTTTGTATTGCATATTGTCCTTTAAAATGATCATCAAATTTTGAATCATCAAACACTTTGTCAAAATGGTCGCTAGGAGGTTTTTTACTAGAAGCCAATTCATCAAGTCGGTTCAATGTGTTTTGAATTTTACCATCTACATTAATTAGGCTTTGGGTTTCTATGTCAAATAATGTGATTTTGTGTTTAGAAGTTTTTTGTTTTATAATAATATTATAAATATAGTTACCTTCAAATAATAGTTTAAATTCATCTTTTAATCCACTTTCACGCTGAATATGTGCTAATTTTTGTGCTGAAACCCCCAGTTTTTCCAAATTTTCTGTATATTCTCGTTGACTGTCATCAGATAGCACACCGGTTTCCTTAACCTTCTCCTGTAACTTAACCAATTCAGCAGCCGCTTTCTGTATTTCATATAAATTATAATAGAATGATTCCTTTGGCTTTGGTGGCACCATCCCATTAATTTTCACTTCGCCATCTCTAACTATTTCAGTTTCGATACTTCCATCTGGTTTCTTTCGTATTTGTAATATTTGCCCTTTAGCACCACCGTAATATGGTAATGTAATGATTTCTTCATTGTTTGTCGGAATCGTCTGCCACGCATTTGCCTCACCAGTGCTACTTTGAATTGTCGCCGGTGGTATACTTTTGTATATCATTAAATTTACGTGCCAAAATTATTAAAATATTTTTTTAAATGCACTACAAGCTACTAATAATTTAATAGAGACCAAATAAAAAGCAACAAAATACAAAAAATGCGAAGTAAATATTAAAAATTATGACTTTTATAGAAGTTACAAGCTTTAGAAAAATTAAAATAAAATTTAGAAATGAATAGGTTCACACACTACTTGCTCAAACAAAATTAAAGTAGCACTGAGATCTCCATCAAAAATTCTGAATCTCAAATGTACTACAATATGTACCTCACATAAAATGATATTTTGCATTCAGTAATAGTTCAACAGTACACTTGTTTGATATAATTGATATATGATAAATAATAAGTTTCATTTAAAATCATTGATCTATTGCCAAAAAAATAATACTTTATTAAAATATTTTACATTAATGTTTATTTTATTTGATTTATTAATGCCTACATATTTACAAAAGTTATTTATAGTTTTTATCAAATGAACCATAGATTGTGTCACAAAAAGGAGTAAATTTTTATTTTTATTCGCCAAGCAAACATTTTAACAATGTTTCAGGATTGGATGAATGGAATGAAAAATTTCACATTTAATATAATGTTAGCTATCTAAATACTCAAATATATTTATGTATGTACTGAATTTTTCACCGAAGTAAAAATAACAATCACAGCTTCTCAATGTCGTTTATTGGAGAAGCACATTGCAAAAGTTGAAAACTTTCTGATACGACGAAGTAGTTCTAAATTATTTTAATAAAAGCTCTCTAAGCAACCGTAAAGCTATGATTTAGCCGGTTCACACACTACTTGCTCACACAAAAGCACTGAGATCTCCATCAAAAATTCTGAACCTCAAATTTAATTTATTGTTATTTCGCTAATATTAGAGTATTGATAATAATCGCGTATTGATAGTAAAATGAAGCAGCGTACGGCAAAAAATCCCAAAAAGGAAACTAACAACAAAGGTTTGTTTCAGCATTGTGTGAGTCAGTAAATTAATCAAAAACTAAATTTTTTTTTGAAGCTAGAAATGTCGTGATTATATCGTTGCCTCATGTTTATTACCGTTTATCATTTCTTAGTCAGCTAACAAGCGCCACAATAATAGGGAATTTTAAATCTTAATTTATGTCAACAAAATACTATAATTTCAAAATATTTTTAAATTTATCCAATGTTTCACCGGTATTTTCCTTCTTTACAAATAATTCAGACTATAAACTACTTTACATCAAAATACAATAACTATTTGGAACTTAAATAGCTTAAAATTAAATCAGCTGATGCATGAGCTCGTCCACCTGGGCCGGCAATAGCGACCGAATCAGGACGGAAAAGTACTCGAGTAACTGTTCCTGGCCGAATGTACGCTCTCGATAAAGGCGATGAAATAGCGGTTCCATCATTACCTACTATAGCTCGAGCTGAAGGCTCTAAAATTAAAGATGTGTCTCCATTATTGCTTGATGGGCCATATCCGAATAAATCTGGAACTCTTGGAACCGGTTGATCGGCTGCTGTTGAGCCAGTGGCCATTGCTTCTGGTACCAAAACTCTTGCAGACTTTTGACGATGGTTCAATGCTCTAAATTGCTGTGGCTTGTATTGGTTTAGCAAAAATTCCAATCGAGATGGCCTTATATGTTCGTGAATCGGTAATTTAATTAGTTTGGAAGACCTGTGTCGCCCCTTATATGGTAATCGAACCAAACGTGCACCTGGCGCCAATTTTATTGATTCTATTGTAAATTTGTTTGAGTTTTCTGATTGAATAGCGCGAATAATTTGTATGTCTTGAGCTAATTTTGGCCTTTTCGGTGGTGGAGGAGTAAGCGAAATAATTTTATCAGGTACTGCTTGTGGTCTAACAGTTCTTGGTGTCGTTGATTCAGACGGTTTAGGTTTAATGGTACTTGTTACAGTTGTTTCAATTTCATTGGTTGCGGCTAATGAATAAATTGGAACTGCGACTTGTAGTAATGGTTGAAGATGAACTCCGTGTAATACCATTGACGTATACGGTTGTAATGATGGTGCATTTGCGTTACCCCAACTGGTAATACTGTCTGTTTGCCATCTGAATTTATATTTATTGTTATTTTTTTACAATTATCCATCAATTAACAGTAATTAATTATAATATAAATGTGATTTTTAGTCACTCACACAACATAAAAAATCATGCAGCATGCAAATAAAACGACCAATAAATCTCGAATCTCTATTACTATTTTTATAGAATTTATTTAAGAGTTTTAATTTACATTTTATTCTATTTAGTCTCACAATTATCATTCAAAATCTTCACTCGATTACAACATTCACAACAAAACTTATATCTATAATTTCTTATGGATTGTAATATACAATCGGCCCGGTAGCAACAAGCATGCCTTCTATTGGAATGGATCTGGCGGACGATTTCAGAGCGAGTTTTTGCAAATCTACATTTTCAGGTATCGACACAACTCTAGCTCCTGGTCCGGCTATAGATAAGCCACGGGGATGTGTTAGTGCTAATCCACCAGGGCCAACAATTGCGGTTCCACCACTACCTGCAGTTGCAACACCGCCAGGACCAGCTATTGCAATGCCCCCCTTTCGAACTTTTAACCTTTGTATAACAATTCCTCCTTCTTTCATGACGTCTTTTATAGCTTGGCTCGCAGGCGTCTGAAATAGTTGTCCAAAGTTAGGCGTTTTTACTGCCTCCTTTTCAGGTTCATTCAGAGTTATCTTATGTACAGAAATGCTAGGTTTTTTAGTACCCGATTTGTTTGGTGGTCCAAAAGTTTTCAAATTTGATGGACGCTCACTTGCTACGGGTAATGCAGTAGTCTGAGTTACTTCAATCTTTTCTTTATCATTTGATAATCTTCCTTTTTTTACTAACTTTCCGCCAGGAACATCTTCCATCATATATTTATCATTGTGTACTTTGGGTACTTTAGTAATGGTTTCTTCTTCACTATCATCTTCCATTACGGCTTCCAAATCAATCATATCGTCAGACCCAATTACTGTGAGCAAATCTTCAACCTCTGAATTAACAGCTTTTATCTTTTTGTTCTTTTTAAATTTGGTCATCTTATCTTCCCGGAAATATGTATCCGTTAAACCTTTTGGTAGTGTACGATAGATAAAAATATTATCATCTTCTAAATTATCTTCAATTTCAATTTCTTCTGTTCGGAATAATTTTGGTTCATCGCGCAACGGTAAATGTAAATATGGAGCTGGGTAGTAAAACGTCCGCTGATTGAAAGGATTTGAAGCGACTCCAATTATTTTTTTCGCAACATATCGTGGGCTAGATCCTTGTTTAATAGGAGTCCGTAAAAATAGTGGTAAATGAAGCTGTTCAGTTGCTCGAGGATAGAAATAACCCTCATGAGTACTGGTTACTTTTGCCGGAAATGCACGTTTTGTATACCCAAGAGCTTCATTAATTTTTGATATCTCTTCATAAATACGTTTTGTTTCTTCGGACTGTTGTTTTAGTCTTCCCTTAGAAGTATCATCTATTGCAATTTCAATTAACCGTTGCTTTTCCACCCTAAAATAGATAAAACTGTGTTATTGGCAGTGAATTAAACATTACAATTTAGATGTAATCTGATTGTAGTATTTACAACAACTATAATATTCTTTGTGTTAGTTTATATCTGCCACAAGCAAATTTTACTTACCGTAATAATGTAAAATTGTTAATTAAAAATGTATAATACAATATTCGTGATAAAATTTGCCCGGCCAGTATCGAATTGGTCGATTCTGCGTCCGTAAGATAATCTAAAAATTCAGTTTAAGGTTAAGTCTTCAGTCTCTCATAATATGGTATATAAATTACAATACTCTTCACCGACAACATAAAACCAATAAAATTAACGCTACTGAAACTACTTTTATTTAATATTGATATTAAGTACTCGATATTTAATCTTAACGTACCTTTCTTTATTATTTTATTAATAAATGTTAAATTTTATACAATTTTTCACTATTTGACCACTTTTTACAACACCGTCACGCAATAATCTATAAACGTAACATAAATATTCCATTGAAAATTAATTGATTTGTATCTTAATGAAATATGCCGAATCTGAATTAAGCTTGTAATACAACCAAGGATTGACCGGATAACGGTTCAAGTAACTTAAGACGCACGCCTGCTTAGCTTATAAATATTGTTTCCAAAAGATATTTTGGCGAGTGAAGGGGGAAATTTAAGGCATGCAAATGAAATTCAAAGCAGTTAGACAATAAATTAATTAAAATTTTAGTAAAAGCGAATAACAATATTTTACATTTAATTACAATCTTATAGAAAAATGTAGAAGTTTACTTACTCGACGTGTGGTTTCGATTCGATGCTACAGATGTTAAGTGCTATTACACATGCTATCTGTAATAATAAAATTTAAATTTATTACATCACAACTGCTATTTAAAAATTTTAAAATTTACTAGCTAAAATACAAATTTCGGTTTGCACAATTTTCATAAAAATAGAAATGACATTTTGACCACTGAAGGCACCTTCACCGAGCGGGATTATTTTTAATCCAACTTGGCTAAAGCCAATCAAATCTTTATATTCAACTAAGCCCCGCCCAATTTAATCCAGGTTTAGTTGAAATATTTCCAACTTTTGAGAAAATAATCTTGGTCGTACCAACATAATAACAAAAATGAACTGAAATATGAGCAATAATTGTGCTCATATATTTGTTGTTGTTGTTTATCTATGACATTTTTCCAATGAAGTTGTCAGTTTATCGCCTTAAATAATTTAATAATACTATTTCTTAAATAAAAGTATATACATAAAATAAATGGAATAAATACGTAAAATGCTTTTAAGTAAAACAGTTTTGGTAAGAATCAAAAATTGTATTTTGCCATGCCACAACTGGGGATATAAATGCTTTGGGAACCTATAAATTGTGTTACTGTATAAAACCGAATATTGTATATGTAATCCACAGACATACGTTTATTTGATTAAATTAAAATAAAGCCCCAACTAATCGCAAACCAACATCAATAACTACAAAACAACAGACAACATATGACTCGCATGACAACCGTAGACGAAGTTTTTGAGCAAATCTCGTGTGTCACTATGTTCAAGTTGATAAAAAATAATCCAACTTTATAGTCTCGTTTCGTGAAGACTACATGAAAAGACGGTTTCTCTTGCAAATTTACTTTCAAATTATTGTTCTTAATCGTTTTTTTTAGATGAAAGATGATATACAATTTTTGAAAAATCACGCGCAACTCGAAAAAAATGTTTGCTTTGCATGTGCAAATAAAATATCATAAAATCCATCTTGGTGTGGTACTCTGCAGATATAACAGTTCGCAACCGATTTATACTTATAAGGACCTTGCTCTATCATTTAATTCTCTGCGATTTTGAAATTAATAATTCTCTAATCAGAGGTAGATTTGGAATCCACAAACTAAAAACTATTTTAAACCACCTATCAAAAGGTAAAAATCTATGAAATGTATAGCAACTGATTACAGGTTTTGTAATTTTCCGTAAACCATTCGATTTTCTAACCGTTGAAGTTAGAGTTTACCAGTTTGAATTTCAAAGGATAAATTCAGTTTTAGTTACACTTCTTTTCTGAAATTTTTAGTCATCTGTTGAATTTTCGTGATTTTTTTTGTCTTTTAAACCCGTTCACAGCCCACAATTAACCTTACTGACAAGTCAAATTAAAGAAGAGTTCAAACGTGGTGTTGGGCTTTTTAGACTTCAATCCTACTAAAAAATTTCGAATCTTGCATTTCAGGTTCCACTACCTGTAAACTCATTTCAAATTTCCAGACTAAATACGTTAAGGGAACTCGAAAAAGAAATTGTGCATTGGCCAATCAAAATATATTCTACGTTTTGTATGGTTCCAATTCACAGGAGTGATCATAATTTTGATCTGACCGGGAAATTAGTATCAGACAAATTTTAATGTTTTATTAGGCGGAATCTTTTCGTACAATACTTTTAGTCCTCGTTCAGATCATTGCTACTAGTAGCACAAACTTCTGTAAAGTTTGGTTTATTTTTGATTAAAATCCTAAGAAATTGTATTAGTTGTAACTCTATATTGCTCAAACGATATACGACTCAGGCTTTTTTAAGTTTGCGTTATTTTCCATTTCCACATTTTTTGTTACAAGGGTATTGCATCCATACCAGCCTTTAAATTCTATTAAAATGGTGAGAATAACTATTCTTTACACAAATTATACATTTAAAATAATAGTTAATTATTATTTATTAATTACTGTTCACAATATAGGTCTTATTTAACCTACAGCCGAAGAAACGGAGATTGGCCCCTATCATATTGCACCGAATGTTCTCACTGACCAAATGGCACAGTGGTTAAAGCTTTGGCGTTTGGATCGGGAGGTACCGGGTTCGAATCCCGATAGGGCCAGGATGCAAAAGGAAATTTTCATCAACAGGTTACGATCTGTGATTAAAAGGAACACAACTACGGCCCCCTATCGGCGTGCAAAACTCATGGGCCGACCCATCTTTCATGTTCAATACTATAGCCATACGTCTTCGATTTGGCAGGAATTGCGTAAAGTAAGACGGGAAAATCAACCGCGAAAGAGCAGGGAGTTCTTCGGCCCCAGAAAAAATTGCATGGATTAAAAATAAAAAATAAAAAAAATCGAATGTTCAAAGATAATTTCCGGAACTACAAGTTTGTGAAAGTTAGCTAAAACGGAATAAATCTGAAACTTAAACTTCTTTAAATTAAAGGCTTAGCCCACTAACTATATACACGGTTTCGTTATCAATAAAAAGTAGAGTTTACAATCTTAAAAATCAAGGTGACTTTAGCCGGTCGCATAACTTCAAAGAATAGAGTTTTATATCCTACTACTTTTCAATATTTCATATTTATCTTTATCGCAATCCAATTGGGTGAGGCGTACAAATCATTTACATAAAATTAGACAGTCTTGTTTAAAAACATTTTTTCTACTCCTTTAACCAAAAGCAGGATTTTATTTTTTTGAGAAACGAAAGTAAAATGCATCACTATATCATCCTAGTACATAAATAAGTCAATGTATTTTAGTCTCTAGAGACTAAAACAGGTGGGTTACTGGATATCTAATTATAAAAACCGTATTATTTTCATACAAAATTGCTTTTTGAATCCGAATTTTCAATGAAAACTATGTAAAAGTCGATTATCATCCTTGTTCAATTACCAGTCTTGGCCTTCGGCCTCATGTGGTAGCCCTTCACTCCAGTAATGATCTGGTATAGTGATCCCTTAATGCATAACCTAATATTATTGCATTAGCAAGTCTATAAAAGTGAAGGGATTCCAAGTCAACGTATTTTTACGGATTTAAAATAATTGCATAAGTCCGAAAAAGAGTATGTCTGGTTCCGTGCAGGTTAAATGTATGTGGTCACTCAACATAGTTTTTTCCATAAAAGCGAGGTGTAATAATTGTTGTTCGAAATTTTTGCTCATCGAAAGAGGTAGCCTCCAGAAATAGTTTCTTGTTTTTTGAAAATTATAGAATTTATAAGAAAACAAAAACAACTAACTTAAATTGGTAACAAGTTTACTTCAATTTCAAATAATAGTAAAATTGCTTTTTGATGATTGATTATTTTAATAATCACATAAGTTACAAAACAAGAAAAATTTAATAAGAAAAAATTGAACTTAAAAGTGTAATAAATTAGTTTGAATGATTAAAAACAAAGAGGCGAACGTAAAATTTTATTTTTGTCTTTAGGAAAATTAAAAATTTGTTTTCGTTATTTATTATCTTTCTTTATTTCATTCATACAGATACACGTGTACGTAATTAATCAAATTTTGATTACAATAATAGCTGCATATAAATTTCATATAATTTACCATTTAATGAGCTTCAACTCTCCAGTGCATTTAATGTATTTTTAAGGGATTACCGAAACTCAAGACCTTTTTTATGTATACACTGGAAAAATTTTGATTTGTAAAATTAAAAACCGAGGTTTTTAATTTTGAAAAGTTTAAAATTTTTTTGAATTATATAGTATATTGTATAATTAGGAGGAAAAGTACTGCACGTCCCGGACGATAGCGGAAATTGGCCGGCAACCACGGGAGCCCGTGAATGCACTTTTCCTCCGAATTGTACATACTATTTTTTCTCCGATCGGACTTTAAAACGAATATACACCCAAAATAATTTTTAGTATTATTCGTTAATTATCATATTAAGAAATCAAAACAAAGTAAAAAATCGAAAATAATATAAAATTATTGCTTAGTTAGTCACGACATACATTTTGTTTTTTTTTTTCAAAAGTTGTCAACGAAATTTAAGGGATATGGACAGTGAAAGCGAATTATCCTTATCTTGTACCCCGCCGGATATAGTGGAAGCAGTTAATTCAGCTACATGTGATTTACTCCCGCAAAAATCGAAGGAAAAATACGAAAATGCTTATAAACGCTTTATGGATTATCGTCAATCTAAACACATCAAATCATTTTCGGAAAACTGTTAAATTAAAATAAATAAATGCGTTTTACCTTATAAGTGTACTTTTATTTCTTCTAAACAAATAAAAATCCATACGGGAATATATAGCTGGCAGCCATCCCATATACACACTAATTCCATATGCAAGGCGCGAAAAGATGAAAGCAAAGTAAATTTTACGTAAAAGAGAAGTTGGAATATAATAAGCTAACTTCCTCATGTACCCTACGAGTGGTGCTGTTCTATATGATCTTGCCACGTTAGTTTCGAATCTAATATTAATCCTAAATACCTATAGCTTTCGACCATTTCTATATTATTATTCATAATAAAATTACAATATCAGTATTAACTTGTTTATAAGCTGATCGAAATATCATAAATTTTGTTTTACTTAATTTTAATACAAGCATATTACTAGTAAAATACTCGTTCAAAATTATTAAATCAGTTAGAATCATATCGTGGAGATCGTTATGGTTTCTAGTATTTTAAAATAGAGATGTGTCATCGACAAAAAGGTGAATTCTCCCTTTAAATTTAAATTACATAACTCATTGATAAAAATTATATAGTGTAGGACCAAGTACACTGCCCTGTTGGTATTGTTGAAATTTCGTTTTCAAACTATTTTAATTTAAAGTCTTTTAGTACTACTTTTAAATAATTTAACGAAAAGTCAACGAAAAAGCATTTCTGAGGGGTACAAGATAATTGAAAAATTTCAAAAATGCACTGCCAGAAAGGAACGCTAACGAAACCGAATAAATCATATTAAAATGATACTTCCGATTTAGGGCTTATCTTCGAAAACAAATTTGTTATTGGTATCGATATTTAAATGTTCAAAAATGTGTCAAAGCTAGTTTGTTTCTTTAATAAATGTAACTATCATACTCGTAATTTTGTCCAATTCACTTTATTTGCTTTTCTTACGTTGTCATTAAAGACGATTAATCAATTGCGGCGTGAAAATTATATTATATTATTATAATTATTTTTTAGTTGTGTAAACACAACTAAACTAATTAAAAAATAATAGTGAAAAAATCGAATAAGAAATTAAAAAATATAAAAAGTGAGATGAATAATATTGTCAAACTTTTTTGTCTACTTACTACTGGCGATATAATTTTTGTATGAGATACTTTGGCTGCCACAAAATATTTGTTTAACCAATTGGAACATAATCTGTTTTCACCATAACACCATAACCTATTACGCTAAATGTTATCAGAGTCAAATGTGCAATTCAGATATTGTTGTTAATTATTTTTGCAACAGATACCGTTTTGCTGTTGTGATTCATCGCAACTAATTGGTATTCAATTAGGTATAATGAAATTAATTTCATTGGAATGACGATATTTTACCTTTGCTCAAATAATAAATTAAGTAATTTTGCGTCAGGTGCAACTATTTAATAATTGTTTGCAGGTTTCAGCTTCCCATACCGGGCCATTTGGAACAGCACGCAGGATTTACCAATAGGGATTTGCCAACGAATCCTACGATTTCATTATTCCCGCTTTTTGAAAAAAATTCAATGGTATTTCAAAATTTCCGAAACAGAGTTCCATTCTTAAAACTTGTTAAATATTATAAGCCTAAAAGGTATTTCAGAATAGCGTTTATTATCATTTTTCATTGACGTCTGGTGAAGCTTTAGTCTAATAACATTTTATTTCTACGTCAAGGTTCAAAATATTTCAGACATCACATTTTATTAAGCGATTTCAATTAGAAACAAATGTTGACCTGTTTTGGCTCATGGTAAACACGCATTGTTCCTAGCGGCTTTTAAAAGGCGAATACGTATATAGTGGCCTGACGATAAATATTAATAATTATCGTTTTGCAGCATAGTAATCGGTTCGTTTTGACATAATCCACTTTGTGAAACGATATCCTAAAAGTGGGGATGGTTTTCAAGGCAAATTAATTTACATTAAAGTTTATCTTTTCGAGAAGGGCTTAGTTTAGTATTTAGATTAGTTGATGAACAAAAACAATATCGGTAAATTTTTGTTGTTTACTAAGTGATTGTAGATCGATCCAGGTAAGGCGTTAAATTGAACATATACGTCTATCCATGGTAGCCTCTTATTGCAAAATGAAGAAATCTCCGTTGAACTTAATTCTTTTATATGAACTTCGTGATATGGAGACCAACCCCAACTGGTAAATTCGAAAAGAGGACGAATGGATGTCATATAATGAGCCGTCGTAACAGATGGCTCAACAAATTATTTTGACCAGCGTTTAACAAAAGCAAGAAGCATAAAATTTGCTTTATTAATGATATAAGTAGTCCCAAATCTCGATCGGAGGTAGCTCTAGCATGCTTTTGTTTAGCACAACATACGGTAAATTTGTTTAAGTCGGACCACAGTAGGTTAATTTCACTTTCAGTTGAAATATTCCGACAAATGTCCTTGTCGTCGGTATATACAAAAATAACTGAGTGCTGAATCACTTGCTCAATTTCATTCAACAAAATGAAAAATATTGGTCCTAATTGATTACTCTACAGTAGCTGATATCTATCAGACAGGATTGAATCTGATCTTAAATTGAGTAACCAAGTGGAAATGTGTCTGTAAATGCCTTACTGAAGTCTGTAGCGTTAAGGTCTTCATTTGCAAAATTTTGTCATGGCGATGGAATATCATGACAAAATTGTATTTTTACACTCACAACTATTAACACCAAAATGTAAGTGAAATCATTTTATGTTCTCTGTTTTGTTTAATGGAGAGTAAAATACAAATTTTCTACTCATTTTGTCACAGTGGCATGACAATTGACAATATCAGCAATTTTAATAAATTTTCTATTTACCACGGTGTAATGCTCATGATCAGATTCAATACAAATGTATTACAACATACAAAATTTTGCGAGCTTTGACATCAAACTTTTTGATTTTTGGAAAAGAATCGTTATGGGTTTTGTCAATTCTTTAGGATGGTAGACGACAAATTATCGGGCCAAAATAAAGGTTAGTAGGTAAGTCTTTCAGTTGATGAATCTTTCAAAACAGTATAAAATCGATAACGATGGAGTTGAAAGATGTTTAACAACAGTTATTCACATAAGTGATTTAATCTAAGTCGGACCATCTTGAGCGGTTATTCGAAAACAGTTGTTGGACAAATAGGCAAACTGGTTGACATGTGACTAGCCATCACATTTTTTGTTGCAATTTATAAAGTGCCGGAAATGTTTCAGGTCGTCTAAAATTTCCGATTGCATGAGATTGTAATGAATTGTAATTATTATATAGTTACCATGGGACAAAGTAGCTAACATGATCAAATATAATTCGTAGGCTGAGTCGAATATAGTTATCAGAAAGTGTTGCCGCTTTTGTTTCTTAAATTATGAAGTATTTGTAATTCTGAGTGTATAAACGGACTGTTCAATACATCCTAAAACTGCACTGTAAAAATTAACTGTCACAATCTCAATATTAGTATTACTTAGAATGCTATTGAAATCAATGTTTGTCAATAATTTGTTGAGCTTCACAAAATCAGCTCTACGAAAATTAAAACAAGGTTGAGCTCAGTTGTAGCGTTGATGCTGCTCTAACTCTAGAACCAAAATCAGTAGCGCCGATAAAAATTTGATAAATTTCAATTTGACTGTAAGGCCGAAATATTACTTCGGTGATTTGTTATTAATTTTAACACTTAATAGATGTATATTTCTGGAATTGAGAATAGCAAATGGAAGAGCTGCGCAAGGGTCCATCGTAGAAGGCATCTTTGCCGTCTCGAATACTCGAACTAAGTCCCGTAACATTAGTTTAAGTCCGATGCTGAGAGCCCACCTAAGGTTCTGATCTTGTGAGTACAACCCTGTCGGTTCTTTAGAAAATTCGAGAAATACAATTCACGGAGGAGCAATTTGTTGAGAATTTTAAAATGGCACAGCGCACAGTAGAATGGAATAAATCTCAAAATTCTAAATATTTAGCAGTCTGCTTTAATTGATTTTGAAGATAATTTTCAAAAATTTATTCATCGCTACCAAAAATGGGATTTATAGGTTATGTCAAGGATCAGGTTGCGCTTGTGATCGATTAGTCTATAACAATTAACTTAATATAAATTAAAATCCGTAGTCAAAACAATTAAATCTAGTTACACATACAATATTTATATGTAAATGTATAGGTACAAATATAATCTTACTCATTCATAATTGGCCCACATAAATGCTTCAACAATGTACAAAACGAGATGCAATTTTAAAAAATATCAAGTTCAATGCTTATTCATCCAAATAATGTATACATCGCTATAAATAATCTCCATCAAAACTGCTTAAGCAAGTTATTTAATAACGTGTTTACATTTTATTACAAAAGCGGGATACATCCGTCTTTATATGTGTATTATAGTGAGTGAAACAGTAAAACAAAAACGAATTATCTTATAGAACTTCCAATTAGAAAATAAAAGTTTCCAAAGAATCAAGGTTAATTATAATTAATTTAATTTGATTAAAACGATAGTTCAAAATAAATACCGTACTTGTTACAACGAAAGTCCATTTCATTTCTTTCATTTTCATCAAATTATGTTTTGGGTATGGATTCATGGGTATAGAATTATCTTTTATTTGTTTGTGTATTATATAATGTATTCTAATTTGTATAGTTCGATGATCTTTTCTAATGTTTGTTATGTGAAATTAGCGTCAATTATATACTTGGGGATTGGGTACCACATAAGAAAAGCACCGCTTAAACATATTAGTGCTAACGATTATTACTACTTTTTAGTAGTGGTTGCGAATAGAAGTGAGTGAATAAAATGTTCAAGTTCATCTTACGTTTATTTAATTTGGTACGTGCTCGGTCATAATTTAAGAATTATTATATTTACCTTTTAAAAAGAAATTTGATTTAAATAAAACCGGATGATTAATGGTTAACATGCCAACATAAGATTGCTAGGCTGCAATGAATTTAAGGAACTTAATCGTCTTAGGCCAAAGGCCCAACTATAGAAACACCAACTTAAAAGACTAGCTTATATATCAAAAGCATTTTTATGGACATATTGTTAACATTCAAATCATGCCCAATCCATTTATCTACAATTACTGCGAAAGGAGAATTTGCATTCCAACGAAAAAAATCTCATTGTTGGTAACAATGAGTTCATCGAACTTGTCCATCAAACAAAAAGTAGAAGTAAATTACAAAACAAAACTATTTTAATAATTGCATGCACTTATGAAATTATAAGAAAATTACAAGAGATATTAAACAACCTTAATCAAGTAATTTTCTGTCAAGATCAAGTGTAAGACCTTGATTTATACACGAAGATTTTATTTACAATAAACTTGAATACCAACTTGAAACAAAACAAGAAACCCATAAAAAGAAATCAAAATTTTTACGTCATTTCACTTTACTTGAGACTCAATAAATATTAAATTGACCGAAATAATATGCTTGTATTACACCAAAACATATCACATAAATCAAAGATATTTAAAAAAAAAAATATCAAATAGTTTTTAATCTTACCACAATGATTTTCATTTTGAGTCTTTAATTTCGTGAAGCACAATTTTCAAAAACACTCTCCACTCCAGTTTTGATTGATATTAAAAATGTTAACCAACAAAAAATCACTTACGAGTGATAAACCACCAAAAACTTTTCGTCACTTAAATAATAATTTTTGTAAATGTGTTGTGTATTGAACAATAAATAAATATCAACTGTACATTTTTCTTTAACACAATCTGAATTTAAAAACTTTTTTTATTAAAAAATATTTTAATTTTGATTTGAAACAAAAAATTGTAAAGCTCAACAACAAGAAATAAGTGGGGAGTTTAGTGTGAATAAATAAGGTATAAGTAAATAAGGTATAAAATCAAAGAGATCTTTAAGTTATTTTTTTATACCTAACGGTAATTTGGTTATTCGTTTTTGCGCTATTTCTTCTTGAGGACGCGAAGAAATAAAAAAGTTGAAATATTTTATTTTATTTTTTTGGTTCTAGAATATTTATAATAATAGCTACAGGTAAATATACTACTATTATTGAGCAATTAAGTTTGATCGTTTATTGGCTGATTTATAAGTACTTTCTAAGTAGATGTAGCACCAACAATAATCTTAAGAAATTATTAGTAGTAAAAAAGGGAATTTCCGTGCTTTTCTAGTCGAAAGATGTTAAACTGTCAAATATAAATGCAAACAATATTAGGAGATTATATTAACTGAACTTGACTGCAAATCAACTTATTTACTTTAATTTCCCACTCAGATTATTTTTGAATTGCACAGACAATATAAACAATTAACAAGTTAGGTACATAGCATGCCTAACAAATACTATTAGTCATGGAAGCAATACTCATTTGCAAAAGTTTACTATAGTCGTATACTCATAGCTGTAGATATTGTTAACAATTTATTTATTGTGTATACCACACTAATTGACGCCAATAACTGTCATACTTAGATATGTTTACTGTACGCAATTTTAATGAATCTGATATAACTTTAATTTGAATATTCGGTGTAAAATTGAACCAGTTATTTGTTTAATAATGAAACAAACTAAAACTCATAGAATTTATAATAAAGTAGAACTTTTAATTTTATTTGATTACACAAAAATAAACAATTTTTATTTTGATTATTATTATAAGTAATATTCCCACTTAAATATGTATAGTGACAGAAATGTTAAGTTTGGCCTCGCTACTAATAAATATGAATGGCTTAGTGGAATTGAATAACTTAACTGCTGGCTTTTTTGAATAAAGAGGATATTGTCAGAAGGTAAATTGTTGTGAAAGTGGTAAACATTAATTGGTTTGTTCTATTTGAATTTTACTCTTATTAAGCCAATCTTTTAAATATGTAACTGTGATTATAACAAATTTTAATTAATAGTTAAAGTTCCTAATTAATATTTATTAGTTTCAGTTTAAACATCGATTTATATTCAATTTATGATAACGATTTTGTTTAGATAATCATTATTCTTACTTCATTGCGTCTAATTATACTAATTTAGGTTATGGTAAAATGTTAAATTTCTGAAGATCATGATCAAAACAATAAAAAACTATTATCCAACCACTTTAATTTTAAATTAAATATTTGTGGGTTGAATGATACATTTTTTTTGCATATGTTAGAGGTACGAATTTTGTTCAATTTTTTACTTTATAGCCTTATATTATTATAGAAATATTAAAATTCAAGTCAGATTTCGGGTATGCGACAGAATATCAAATATTCAATATTCCAATGAAATATACAAAATTAGAAATTTTTCACTTTGCGTTACATAAATAAATCACCATAATGTTAAGGGGTGGGAGCACCATATTACATATTTTTATTTACTAATAAAGTGTTTTTAATTTTTATCATGAAATGAATATTTCATAAATTTCTAATAAACACCGAATTAATAGACAGCAAATTTCATATATAACAAATTTATAGCCTAAACTTGTCAAAACCACCTATTTTAAGTTTTATGAATTTGTATATAGTAAAATTACAGAAAGCATTTGACCAATTTACTTGGTTTATATAAAATCATATTATGTAAATATGGATTTATGAATTCTGGCGATTTTATTTAATATGCGACGAATGTCGTATGTCGGTATATCAGAGTGTGAAAGTTATATATTTAACAAAACAGATTATTTTGGGTTAAAATATTTTTTGTATTATCGAAACAAACCAAAATTCATTAAAAAAACAAACAAGA
Source organism: Nephrotoma guestfalica (assembly GCA_963691935.1). NCBI lineage: Eukaryota > Metazoa > Arthropoda > Insecta > Diptera > Tipulidae > Nephrotoma > Nephrotoma guestfalica. Next base: position 266,146,120 of record OY829915.1, on the reverse strand, counting down.
CAAGTCAGACACAAAATGTAAAATAATAATTAATTGACATAATGCATTACAAAATATAGACGATGAAAGTAATTTTGTTTGTTACAAAGTAATAATAAACGCGTTTTGTAAGCTTATACTAGTATAAGCTATACAGGGCGAATTTTTTAATAAATGCGAGGCTTTTATCTCGGAATTCGTGCAAGATCCGATTAAATTACTTATAAGGACATTTATAAGTGTCGAAGGGGACGTTCGGTGGTGAACTTGAATCATCTTGAAACTCAGTAGTTTTAGAGATATTGACGAAAGTCAATTTTTTTTATTTATAACCTATACTTTTGAGTGCACTTTTAGATTAATCAGTTACAAATAAATAATTCATAACTTTAGTTCATTCAAAATTTTTCGTTTAGTGTATTTTTTCAGAGATATGAATAAAATTGATCTACATTATAGCAAAAGAATTTTCTCTCTCTCTATGAACAAATCTGAAATAACAAATTTGTATAGAAACCATCGAATTTAATACAGCCGAGTCAACAAACTCTAAAACAAGATCTGCAACTAGAGAGCTAATAGGTAATCCAAAAAGTTGTATATATGTACTCGTACATTTGGTTGTTGAAAGAGAACGCACAATTTTCAAAAACTAACTCATTGCACTAATAACTTCTGATTTATTTAATTTAATTCCGGAATTTGATTTAATTTCGATTCATTTATCACTTTTAAGTTTTAACGCTAAACACGAAATAATCATCTAGCACTAAAATATTTTTCATATTTTCTTTAAATTCAACAAAAAATTGTGTAGCTCTAAATGATTTACCAACAGTCTTATTCATTATTTTAGATACAAAAGAAGCTAAGTTATATAGAGGAGTTTCAATTGAGCTGACTATAGGTCGACATGGAGTATTAATTTTATGAATTTTTAGCAAGCCATAAAGTTTGACTAAAACACCATTATAACATCGCAAATGATTACCTACGAGTACATGAATTTTTGGGCATGAAATTATCATTTTGTTTAACTTCGTTTGAATTGATACTGTGTTGTATTTGGTAATTAATTTGAATGTGCAAGTAGCTGCCAACATATCGCTAATTTTATCTGTATACTCATTTTTATTTATTATAACCGTGGTATTACATTTGTCGGCTCGAGGAATTAAGATTTCGGAGTGATCAGCAATAAATGTTTTAGCTTTCTTTTCGTTTATTATAAATAGTTTCTCAGCCGGTGTTAATATAGATAGTACTGTGACGGTTACGATTTTTAAAATTTGTTAAAATATTAATCAATTCGTTCCTTCAAGCAATATTCATTATAAGTAATTTTTTCCTATCTTGACCGTTTGCGAGATCGCGCTTCCTACCGTTTGCGAGATAAAAGCATTGCATTTATTAAAAACTCACCCTGATGCATACAAAATTGTCTGTTAGAAGTCTTTCTTTGAGAAGAGCTGATGATGGATTATTATTTTGAACAGTGTTCTTCTTGGACATACATGAAGGTTAAATTATTATTTTTGACAGAATTTGTTCTGAAAACGAAACACGGTTCACAAGATTAGATCGGTTATAATCAAAATTAGCCCGAAAATAATTGGTTCGTTTCTTGTGAAAGAAAGTGAAAATGTAAAAAATGTAGTTCCATCCCGAATTAAAATTACATCACAAATAGTAACTTAATTTTCATATTAAATAAAGTAGGAGTGCACGACTAATCTTATTAGGTAAGATCGTCCGGAAGGCTGGGCTCTACCGTGCACCATTTTTACGTTTAACAAAATAGAATGTATATGAAAGGAAAGTTAGTTATGACAGACTTGGCCTGGTTGCTGACACCTAATAAAGCCATAATTAATCATAAAAAGATCAAAACAATGTCTAGTATTTTGTATAAATATAATAATTAAACAGCCAATGAAGATCTGCAAGATAATTTTATAATAATCGATCAAGAATCTTTAGTACTATAAATGGATAAATATATAATAATTTATAAATCCTAATTCCAAATTAATCCTAGTTATAATTAAGTAAAACAGGTCTACTCAGGAATTTGTAAAATGATATGCTTTATAATAACTGCACAATTTTAGAAATACTTTAATACCTAAATAATTTAATATATAGGTCAACATTTTAATTAAATGACTAGTTAAACCACGAAATCTTAAAAAATTAACATTTATATTGTTTGAATTTAGAAGAATAATATCTTATGACGATCAATCAGCGATCATAATAGCCTAGAACAAACACTGCCATCTTCAGGCCTACCTAAAAATCAAAAACATTTATTAATTTGTGCTATAATGGTTGAAATCTATTTTTTAGCCTCACCGTTAACTTTTGTCACTTGTAAAATTGAATTTAAATTGTTTTAATAAAAAACTCGTAAAAAATTTGCCTTTGGTATTAGTTGTAAAAAAGAAACTGAAGAAGAAATACATTTTCGAAATCGATCTTCCTAATAATAAAATCAATAAATATTGTCACCTAAGGAAAATTTTTTACGAGTGTTTTACTAAAACAATTCAAATTCAATTTATTAATTTATATTCTTCCGACTTAACTAAAAATTAGATTAAAGTAAAGGAATGTTATCGATCTAGGAGACACAAAAATTAACCAAACAGCAATATATTTTCAGGATTTTATTTATTTAGAGTTTCCTCTATCCACGGCTATCTATAATTTTAAATGTCTATAATTTCATTCAAATTAATCGTTCACAATAAACTTAATATTTATATCAGTTATGAAACAGAAATTTCTATTAACATGAAGCTTACCGCTCTCAACTGAAAATTAATAAAATAATGTCCTCAATGTGGCTCCGCGATAGACGATAACAAAGAATAAGCCACGTGATCATCAAAGTGATATTAGAGCAATAAACTTTTACGCGCACTTTTTCAATTGAGCGTACACCGGTAAACCGGGGGTTTGAAATTTTATCATAAAGTAAAAAAGCTTCCTTCGCAGCCGTGACGTCTGCTCAAATCAATCTTGCCTTTGCATAAATAAAAGAAATAATACCCATCTAACCAACACGTTATGGTGATAATCTTTCTCTATTAGAAAAAAACAACACTGTGCTACGGACACATTAATAATATATAATATATCGTTCGGTTTTTTGAATGTCCATTTTTTGTGATAAAACTTTCACTAGTCACCAACAAATATCTGGTGAGCATTTTTGATATAAGACTTGTTCTCGTTAACCGGTCGTGGTCATATTTCGTTTGGAGGATGTGATTGGATGAACTAATGAACTCGGACAAAGTTCTGAACTATCTATGGTAAAATAATGTTTTTAGAACAGAATTGGTATTTTAAAATGAGTTATATGAAATTTACCTAAAAATTGGTTTAAATTTGCTGGTTGCAATTTGAACATTAATAAACGATCATGGTCGAATTTTGATTGTAGTACTGTAGCTTTGCCATGCTGAATTGAACTAGATATTTTCATGAGGCTGCTAATTCGCCTCAATAACTTATGCAGAGATTTTCTATATCAACTATCGACAACCAATAACGGCTCCATCTCTCTAGTTACGGTAGGATGATTAAGTTTCATTTAAATTAATATTTTTTCAGAACCATATCCGAATTTTAAATTGGAATCCTATTTTCATCGTACAAACCGAGTTTCTTCCCAACCGGATGAGAAATGGCTTAGCTCAATTTAAATAGGCCATTCCACGTTTGGAACGATGGATATGGATTTGGAATAGACCACTCCACATTTCCATTTTTAAATACATTTTACAAATAAACCTTAAATTACAGTCATACATGTTTGGTTCCGCCGTTATATTTTTAAAATTATAATGAATAAATGCACAATATTTAACATTTCGCGAGGTCTGGCAACACATACCGCCAAAAGCCACTGATATTTTCATCGAAAATTCAGCCTGATTTATGCGACAGTCATCGAAAATTAGGCCTCCCAAGTACGTGGCATCAAGCAGATCGGCAGCGGATACTTGTACGACGTTATATTTCATACTTAATGCCATAAAATATTCTTTCAAATAAAAAAATAAATTGAGTGGATCACACAGAAATTGAGTGGTTTTATTTACATTTAAAAATCGAATGTCGTTTTTGAAAGACCCTTTATAATTAAATATTATTGTATGAAATAATATTTTGTCAAGTTGCAGATACGATGAAAAGACTTACAAGTATGAGCCTTGAAGTTCTCGAATAAACTGTCTAATTGGTACGGGTATCTGAATGATGCCATTGGTCCGCGTCATTCTCTGTCAAGCGATATCTAAATTCGACTCACGTAAAGAAATTATTCAATATAAATTTTGGATTTAATTTTGAATTGACCTCTGAATATTACTGAAAAATGCTAATTTCACGTATTTTTTAAATAAATTTTTTAATAAATTTTGTTTTTAAATTTAGAACTGAAATTAAGTGGCTGTTCACTAGAATGACGTACAATTACGTAGAACGGCGTGACATGACTCTCGAAATTATACTTTTATTCTAAAATGTCCGCTGAACCAATGAATCACCATATTAGTTAAGGTTGTGAAACGCGTATATAGACAGAAAACTTTCATAGTTCAAAAATTGTACTTACTCTGCATTTTTACAATAAAATTATTCTATATTGTACTCGCAATCACTATAAAATATAGTATGAATACAAATATAGTATAAAATACGACAAGTGGCCATCTCGCAGTTAGATAAATAGTTTCACATTTTAATTATGTGGTCGGCTTAGCGAGTCTTCTCGTTTAAAATGTCCTAATCTGATAGGTATTGACCATAAATTGTTAGTGGTATTAGTAAGCAATAGGTAAATATTTTCTTTATTTAAATTTTAAATCAATCTTGAACTTCGAATGCCGCCATTGTGTTATATGCTTTTCTCTATAATTGGATTTGATTTTAATTGCCTATTTTTGTTTCTTAGATTAGCTGTGTATGCATTTGGCATTTAATGTTACAAAAGGCAGATTGACTGCGAAACGATTGTTTCGCAATAACAGAAATTTCTGGCGTTTCTGAAGACATTAAAAAGTGTTTTTCCTGGATTAACAGAAATGGCATAAGGTATTTTTGGAAAATTAAGCCGACGGAGTAAAAGTGCCACGTACGGCATACTTTTAAGTAAAATGCCAAATTTACCTTAAAAATAACAAGATTTTTGACAGTCAAATTTACCTTTTCAAAAAAATTATCACGATTGACAAATTTATCGTTGTAGAATAATTATTGTGCAACAATTTTATGTCGGGTTTTTTACATATTTATACCTATGTCTTTATGATTAGTCCACGTATTATATTTCACTTAGTTAAACTCAACAATTAGTTAGACAAAGTATATTCGCATAATCACGTCACGTATGATTAGTCGAACATTGTGTCTGTTTGTTTCAAGCTTTACCATGCAATGTAAATTAATGCTTTAATATTCTGTTATATTAATATACATTATATGGGAATCGCGGTAATAACTTGGATCCCGGTTATAACACAAGTTCATAACTTGCTTATATTTTCAATCACCACCAACGCAATTTAAAACCAGTTCCTATTCAAAATGATATATAAGATTAAGAGTTTTTAACCTAAATAATGTTTCTTAAAGAAAAATAAGGTCACGAAAGCAGGAAAAAATGTAGAATTTGAGACACCTAAAATGATATTAAATTTTACTTATCATTTTCATAAAACTGAAAAGTGATTGTGATTTACTTACACCTTTTACAAGAATTCCATTTGGTGCTTTAGAATAAGCCTATTGGATGTGTTTTTGTTTACTTAATAAAAACATTCATGAATTCTATATTATATAAGTACGAGTAATTTAATTATAATTAAACAGTCGTACAGTTTTTACCTTCAAAATCTTTTAATCCAAATCACTTGAATATTAATCAAATTAAAATTAGCTAACCTCCAACGACATATAAAATAATAAAATCAAACGTAAAACTGCAATTCTCATCCGATGATTATTGAATCTAATTCGTTTTCATTTGACCCAAAAATTGAAAAGCAAATTAAATACATTGATACTCGTAGAAAATTTACGTTTATTTTAACGCAATTCGTAAGTTGGTCATTTTTTCGTTTTCTGTTTTGATTTTGGAAATGAAAGCAATATAAGTGTAATGAATTTAAAAAGTATGTTTACGTAGCTATGTGACTGGGTCGGTTTAAATACTGTAAATTGCGTATTGATAATATTTATATAAAACTTAAATTTCCTATTGTGTATCAACCGTTATCCTCACATACTCACCTCGAGCTGATGGCATTCCGAATCGGAATCCAGACTGGCTTCTTGCACAGAGTATAAAAAATAATGTGTCATATGATCGCCAATCTTCAACAAATCATCATACTTCTCTGCTCTCAATACACCACAGAATCAGTTAAAAAAAACTCCCAGGAAATGTGATTGTCAAAGGTTGCCGAAGAAATTGTTCTCAATTTAAAATTGTCATAGTTCCCATTCGAATTGCTTATTAAACACAAAGTTTTATTTTTTTATTGCCAAGGAAATCCGTTTCTTGGTATTCTACGCTTAAAGTATTGCGTTTGTTTTGCAACACTAGTTAGGTGTTTATATCGTTCGCACCAATTCCACGCCAAATTTCCGACACAAAAGCAAGTTGAAATTATGTTCACACATGTTTTATTAAAATAAAGGCTGAAGAAAAGTTTTAAAATAAATTTAATTAGCAAGAAACTTTATTTATTTGATTAAAACCTGAAATGAACGAAAACTATGGAAAACAATAAAATTATATGAAAACTCGTTGGTACTTAAATGAAAGAACAGTGGTTAGAAATATAGGGGCTTAAAATTTTTGACAAAATAGTTTGTGGTTAAATTTTGTCATAAAAACCATAAATAAATGTTCCCAAAATTAGAACTCTTGTCCTTAGGATCGATTCCTGTCATTAGAAAACGCTTACCACCGTAAATTTTATCTAAATCGTTCGAGCCGAAAAAAAATTAAAAAAGGGCATCCTAAACGAATTTTCCTGAAAATAGCACCAATCAAAGTCTATTCCTGCATTTGATTCTGGCATTCCCTTGACCAAAATCGTGCTATTCGAAACAAAATATTAAATAAATAAACCCGGGTCGCACGAAACGACATCAAAATCGTTTGATGCGGAAAAAATATGAAAATAAGACCAAAGTCAATGCTACAAATCAGTATTGTTACTCTTAACCACCAACATTTTCATAAAGACACGACATCATAGACATCATTGCTAGACATCATACATATGATGCAACATAACGCAACATTGAGTAACACCATGCAAGATGGTACAACAGCATGCAATATGATACTACATCATACAACATCGTGCAACATGGTGAACCATTATTATCCAGAAATTGGAAATCTTTGTAATTGTTTCCTTGCATTCGATAACCCTGTTCCGCCAAATTTTATCAAAATCGTTCAAGCCAAATAAAACGTTAAAAGAAGAGCCCAAGCCAACATGACGCAATATAGTGGAACATAACACAACATCCCGTATCAAGATACAACATCAAACAACGAGGTGCAACATCACGTAACATGGTGCAATCTGACCGAACATGAGGCAACATCCTACAACGTAGTGCAACATTCCACAACATGGTGAAACATAACGCAACATCATGCAACATGGAGTCACATAATCCAACACGATGAAACATCATGCAACATGGTGTAACATGACGCAACATAACGCAACAAATTGCAGTGCAACATGGCGGCCTATCCGAGGAATCCTAAATGAACTATCCAGAAATCATAACTTCTTGTAATCGTTTCCTTACATTCGAAAACCCTGTCCCGCTAAATTTTATCAAAATCTCCAAAGCCAAATAAAATGTTAATGTTTAGAGGATAGTCCACTAAATGAATTTTCCCGAAATTATTGCCAATCGCAATTGATTCCTGGCAATTGAAACCCATGCTTCACCATTGTTGATCATAATCGTGCGTGCCAAAGAAATTAAAGAACGGGACTCGTGCCTCAATATTGTGTAGTCCTCTTATTAGCTGACTAATACACTGGTTTTCCTTTAATTCCTGCAACTGGTTAAGTTCGCATATGAAAATATTTTTTACTCATTTTAGACTCTAAAGTTGATAAATAAATTGATTGGACATTCATTAGCATGGCTGGTGCTGCTTATTCGATGGCTTCTAACGCATTCGTGTTGATCGACTGATCTATTTTTGTCCAACAGGTTAGCGGTTACAACTTATTTTTCCTCCTATTGCTAGTTGTACTACTCTTACTATCTCTTTTACTTCCTCTTTGACTAATTGAAGAGACGAGTAAACATTGCTTGTTGAAATACTTCATTTGTGCTTTTATCTAGGTACATAGATGTAATTGGATTTCATTATGCTGGTTGAGAAAGAACCTTTAACTTATACTATTCTTCACTGAAAAAAAAAATAATCGGAGATATTCACAAAAAAACGGAATAATATTTACTGAAAACTGATTAAAAAGTGAGCCATACAAAAGAAATTTTATAATTTTTATTTTACGGTTTATAAGCAATATTTGCTATTGCTTTGATAAATTACTTTGCAGTTTGTAAAATAATTTAGAAATTCTTTACAGAGCGCATGGTAAATAATGACCACAAGGTGGTTAATGGTTTACAATGTATTTTAAAATTTGCGGATTGAAAGATTTGCAGCGCATTAATACTTACTCTGCACAAAAGCAAACATTGATCGAAACTTCTAGATTAAAAAAGGGAGAAACATATTAAAAGCCAATTGTAATGAAACACATTTTTTATTATTAATTCTTTTTTACTCACTTTTCACAAAAGGCCATAGAAGTTTCTTAAAATAAAGATGATAATTAATTATATATCCGGATTGATAATAAACTTACAGTGTGAATTTTGACCAAAAATAATTTCCCTTTACAGCCTTGAAATATATTTAATTGTTGTAATGTTGCAAATAATTAAATTCCTCTAATTCCTGTAAGCAACCATTTAATATTGAGGGAACTGAGTTTGCCCGGTCCTCCAAAATTGCTTTAATTATGATTGCTGAAATTAAAATAAGAAAGCAACAAATATAAGTTAATGCACATAAAGGCTTGTAAATTGAATTTGCTTTTACCATGTATCGTTTCAGTACTTTTATGGTTTAATCCTCAAGTTTAGCGGCCATTTGATGCGACGCCTACTTGGTGGCGAAAAAAACTACAAATGAAGGATAAAAATAAACATAATTTAGATTTTATTTTATTTTAAAATAATTACCAGTTTTGTCCAATCAATCTGGAAATTGCACGAACTGGCAGTTTTAAGTTTATTTATTTTAATTTTATGTGTACTGTTTTAAATTCATTTTTACACTAATTTTTGTTTGAAATTTTAAATAACATTTAGAGAACAAAATGCAAAATCGGATAGAATAAACGATTTGATTGGTTATAATCTCCCCGCAAAAATTGTGTTTTAAAGTGCAAAGTAAATTTTGAAAAGTATTTGTACATTTTAAACCACTTTGTAATTTATTCTCAACGGAAAAAAACCAAAAAATGCATGTGCATTTAAAAAGCATATACGAGTATTAAAATTGCGCAGCTCAAGTTAACCTAGCAGCATTGCAATATGATTAATCTAATTTGTCATCAAACGCTGCTCAGCAATAAAGTTATTGCTGAGCAGCGTTTGATGACAAATTAGATTTATTAGCATTGTAAATATTACACTGCACTCGTACTTTATTGAAACATTATTGGTAAAAATTGCAAATTTGGGTTTACACAGCAAAATTGGTAAATATCGCCGCGCGTTTTTTTCAGTGTTTTGAGTACTGTGAATTTCATCCAAGTCGGTTGCGTCTCGTGAACCAGTATTACATTTCCAGGCTGAGCCAATCCAGTTGATTGATCGCTGAGTTCTCGAAGGATGACCTTTGAGTTTTCTATTTCGCAGACGTATCAATCAGATGAGATTTAAAGATACTTAATGGAACGCCTTCTTTTATTTCTGATTACGTACATTAAGATCGACCGCTGCTTAAATTGATGTGGTTAATTGTTTTGGAGTTTCCACTCTATTGAGGTGTTGTATTGGTATTTAAGGACGTTTTATTGTCCAAAGAGACTAGCTAAAAAGAAATAGTGCATAGTTAGCTAAATTTGTATATACGTTTTGCGTAACCTTCTTCCAGAGCTTGTTATCACTGTGACTTTATTACTAAATAATTTCAAACCTTCAAACGCTGTGAACCGCTGTTTAACCCTGGATAAGGAGTGCAATTGTGGAAGCTCGAATCCCATAGGGTCACGATGTAAAAGAGTTTATCTTGTTGTGATCAACTAACTCGTCTTGTAGAACTTAAACACTTATCCACCCCTTCTATTTCATGAGTTTCAAGACTGTTTTCATAATTTTGGAAGTAGAATTTAGACGTATTTTCTTTTGAATTTTTCTTTACTTATCGGTTTGTCGTTAACGGAATCCCTATAGTTATGTGTTCTGTGAAACTGAAGTTATCGAGTTGGTTAAATATTTGTAAAGGAACAGTAATGCATCTGTTTGTAGGTTTATGCTTAAATGAGGTTTTGTATAGGCATTTAAGACTGATCATTTATTGGTACAAATATTGCAAATTAAACTGCGTTAATATTAAATATGTTTCTCTTTATTCAAATAACATATTAAACGGCACAACGAGGAGGTTTACCAATTAGCAGGTTAATGTTTGTATTGAATAACATATCCAGTTTTCCCATGCTGACCAGGAGGAAAGAATTTTTGAACTGTTACCTCTTCATCAGATATGTAACTGATTGGGATATTTGATTTGATTTCGGCTGCAACATTTGGTTGTTTCTCCATTTTCGTCTCCGAGTTAGATGTCGCTGTGCCTAACGAAAATGATGGATATGAAGATTGTGATGTTTTAACTAGTAATAGTTTTCCTTCAAGACCGTTTGGTTGTGCAAGACTTCCACCAGTTGGTTGGAATCCTAATCCAGGCCCAGCAATGTAGCTCAAATCATGTGTACCAGCGCTATTGGTGTATGAATATTGCCCCTTAATGTTTCCATTGTGATCCGATGATTCAAGTCGCGATGATTCAGGATTTGAATATTGGAAGCTGTACGCGCCATTATTTTTCTTGTCTTCACTATCCCCACTTCCTCCTCCTGGTAAAATCTGTGGGAAATCTTGCAACTCAGGAAGGTTTGGTAGGTCTTCAATATTTGGCAACCCTGGAAGCCAGGTACTTTGTTTAGTAAACTTTGCACCATTTAATCCATTTGGTTGTGCAAGACTTCCACCAGTTGGTTGGAATCCTACTCCAGGCCCAGCAATGTAGCTCAAATCATGTGTACCAGCGCTATTAGTGTATGAATATTGCCCCTTAATGTTTCCATTGGCATCCGATGATTCAAGTCGCGATGATTCAGGATTTGAATATTGAAAGCTGTACGCGCCATTATTTTTCTTGTCGTCACTATCCCCACTTCCTCCTCCTGGTAAAATCTGTGGGAAATCTTGCAACGCAGGAAGGTTTGGTAGGTCTTCAATATTTGGCAACCCTGGAAGCCAGGTACTTTGTTTAGTAAACTTTGCACCATTTAATCCATTTGGTTGAGCTAGAGTTCCACCAGTTGGTTGAAATCCTACACCGGGTCCAGCAATGTAACTCAAATCATGTGTACCAGCGTCATTTGTATATGAATATTGTCCTTTGATATTTCCATTGACATCAGATGATTCAACTCGAGACGAATCTGGGTTGGAATATTGAAAGCTGTACGCACCATTATTTTTCTTGTCATCTCTATCTCCACCTTCCCCTCCTGGTAAAATCTGTGGTAAATCTTGTAAATCAGTGAAATTTGGAAGATCCTCAATATTAGGTATTGTTGGCCAGGTTAATTGTTTTGCAGCATTGTTTCCACTGGTCATTTTAAAACCCATTTTCCCATCAGCAGCGTATGTGACATCCATTTTATTTCCTTTGTTTTGAAATGAATATTTACCTTCCTTCTTACCTAATTCATCGGAAGACTCCTGTCTGCTTGAATCAATGGTCGAATAAGAAAATTGATATTTTTTTTCTGGTAAGGGTTCATTTTGCCATGATTCCTGATTTTCGGATTTCTTAATGTTTGGAATCAGTTTTTCATGTCCCTCTGGAATATATCCTTCAGGTCCTGCACGATAGTTAACAACAACTGTTTGTCCATTTGAATCCGGATATGCATACTGTCCAACAACATGATTTTCGGCATTTCCTACTTGTTTTGCATATATTCCACTTCCGGTATCATAACCATACTTGTATCCTAAATTATCATTTGCAATGAAAAAATATTCCGTCCTCCGAGCGGCTGGTATTGCCGGTGACACTCCTGCTTGGGTTATTGAAACCAATGCAAACGCGATGAACAACATCTAGAAGAAACATTTGAAAATATATATTAAATATTTCGGTCCAATAGTAAACCAAATGATAATTCATTACAAACTTACCTTTATATATTCTAAAGCCATGTTTAAAGTGTTTCGATTATTTTTATTTGAAATGACTAAAATGTTTTAACAAAACTAAATGTTAAATCACCGCTCTTGTTTCTTAGTTGAAACCCAACTGTGATCTGTACATATAGTAGTGCGAACGTAGGCCTTTTTATATAATTCTTAAACATCTTGTTTTGTCCAAAAATAAAACGAATTTCCATCCTTAAACTTGTTTTCCATGCTTATTGGTATTCTTCGATTTTCGATAAAGAGATCGCATCACATTCAATCATAAACCTATCAATTAAGCTAAATAAATATAAGAAGATGATAAAAATGCAAGAGTTTAACAGCAAATGCTCTGAAGGTTAATTATATGATATCGATAATAAGATGATGTCGATTTTTTTTTTCAATAGCAAAAGATATTAACAATAATTATTACAATTGCTATTAAGGAAGGATAGTATCACTTTCAAAAAAGTGATTTGATATTATCATAACACTGGTCTTGACTAGATTGTTAAATTCATAATGCAGTAGTATGGAATGTAAAAATTTATATTTTAAGTGAAAACTCGTACAAAAAATTAATAAAATAGTTGAATGACTCATTCGTTTAGTGCATTGATTTTATAACGATACATCAATATGGATTTATGCGAATCTTTGCTTTCAAAATGTGCATTAACAAACTAGACTCTATTCGTAATTTGCAGGGACATTACCAACAATAATAGTATACTAGTAGTCATCAATTTGTCATATTTCAATTTCCGCATCCTGTTCGAAATAATGCACAATGAAACGACTAATTAAGAATATACATTTTATAGTTTTCACGAACATGCCACACATACGAGTATTAGGTGAACACTTTATGATCAATGCATATTCATATCCACATATGCGTTTCGTCTTGATCGTGAAGGTAATCATCTTAAAAAATATTATCTTAACGATCTTAAAATTTTAGTTCATTCAATTTATTCATTTTCTACATTTTAAATTGTTTAACGTTAATGTAATGTAATACAAACATTTATTAAACTTAATTGGATTTATTATGTTAATAATTGTTATTTTTGTGTTAATTCCATAATTAATGTTATATATAAGATCTTTTCATATTTATTAGCTTCACTAACATATGTTTGGAGTGGTGGAACATGTAAATAATTTAAATCAATTAAAGAAAATTTAAACCAAATTGATATTTTTAAAATTTGAGATTCAAGTATATGGCGTAGATCTTCTAATTTACTTTTCTTCTATTCTTCTAATACGTAATTCGAAATTTCGTTAACCGAATTTTTAGTATATTTTTTAGTATTTGGTTCAAACCTTAACTAAGATAACCAACAAAAATCGGAGAAGAATAATTACCTGAATTAATAAATAAATATTATTTAATTCAAATTATTTACATATTTGCATATTAAGAATAAAAATAAAATGCGTAAATCGATTTTTTTTTCGTAAACAGAGACTTTTCGTAAAAAAAACTTCGTTAAGTGAGGAGTTGGTGTATTTCTAAATCGAATATACTCGTATGTAATATGTTTGTATTGCTTATTCGCGTATTTTTCATTGAGTTTCCGTAGTAAAAATAGCGGAAGAGAAAAAAACTCAAACAGATTTTCTCTGAATTGACCCTATAATGTCTTGTACAATTTATTTTTTCTATAGTTACGAGCATACCACTATAGAATAGCACAGTTTAAACATTTCAGTTCAATTGTAAGTTAATTTTAGGATTATAAAAAAATGTAGAAATGCAGTTTCGTTATCAGTTCAAAATTACAACCTTAGTCATCAGACAACTATAGTTGTAATTTTGAACTAATAATGAAATTATATTTCGAAATCGATTTTCAAAAATAAAATTAACAAGTATTGTTACTATAAAGAATAAATTACAAATTGTTTTAATTTGTTATTAAATTTCAATAATACAAAAGTTAAACAGTAGTGAAAAATGGAAATAAACCATACCAACACAAATAATATTTAATCCTTTATTATTTCAAATATTAAGAAAAATGATAACAAATACATTATTATGACTTTAAATCATACACAATTATTATACAGAATTTTTTATAAAGTACACTCCCAAATCAAAATATACTACTTTTGACAACAACAAAAACAATGATTGACCCAAAGACACAATTCAAAATGTGACCGCTTAGATTAGAAATACTACGTACACACTAAAATCTACAACAAGATGGTTGAAATCCACTGTTGGTAGATCGGAAAGCAATTCGAACTTTAGTTCGTGCAACTTTTCTATGACCTGATTTTTTTTATTGCATTTTGTCCGATTTTTGCAAATTCTTCCTTCAAATGCGCCCTGCAATAATTGCTGTTGTCCGTCTAACCTTTCTCAAAATATTCGACGAATAAAATACCTGGCGCATCCCAAAATATGGAAGCCAAAACTTTACCTTGCAACGGCTGCTTTCATCAGCTGACTGAAATTTTGACTCCAAAGTGTTGTGAGGGATCCATGTTTCATCCATTGTCACATACCGAAGCAAAAAATTATGTTTATTATGGTTAAATAGCTCCAAACAGCTCTCTGAATCATTGATGGGTTGCTGCTTTTGGACCAATGTGAGCAAGTGCTTTGCACACAGCTTTCTCATGAACAAATGTTAATGCAAAATAGTGTAAACAATGCCTTCTGATATCTTTATTTATTTATTTATATTGAAATAAGTCTACACATTTGACTTGAAAAAATGCAAAATAAAATAAATCCGGGTTGGATTTGAAAATTTGAAATATAAAAGTAATAACAAGAAAAATCACTGAGGGGCATAAAATTGCCTTAACCTACTTTTAAAATTATCTTTAGTTAAACAAAAATCAGATAAATAGTTAATTCTATTAAAACTCTAAATACTATTAAATTATTCTAGTTAATTCTATTAAAACTCTAAATACTATTAAAATCTCTTTAATACTATTAAAACATCATCTCCACTGGTTCATTATCGCCATAGTTGGTTCTATGTCTGTCTAAGTGGAGGAAGTCATGATCTCTTAGTTGCCTACGAGGAACCTTTATTTTAATTGACTTTAGCACGTCCGGTGCATCGATTAGGCCTAGTAGGAGATTACCAATAAATGTACTTTTAACCAATTCGCGTCTATTTTCTAGAGTTGTCAAGTTGTATGTCTTGCACCCTTTTAAATATGGTGGTTGCCGCTGTATGTTTACGTGGTATGGTAGATCAAGATCATAAACCCATCCGTCTTTCCAGGTCAAGTATAAACTTCTTTTGAATTTTCTCAACACTTTGGATATGATCTTCGTAGAACGGACACCACATATTTACAGCATATTCCATTCCTATTCTTTGGGATCGAACGTAAGTACAATACATGATTTTAATTGTTTCCACATCAAAAATGTCACTCGTCTAACGTTTGACAAAAAAGAGAATGAAGTTCGCTCTAGCGATGCACAGCTCAATGTGCTTAGTAAAGCTAATGTTTTCAATGAAAGTAACCCCTTGGTCTTTACTTTCAACTACTACCTGAAGAAGTACATCATTTATCTGGTAGCCTTGTGTAACATGGTTGGCTTTTCGGTGAAATGATAGAAAGGGTTAAGGTGTCAGTTATTTGTCTTTTCTGAAATAACTGTCAGAAACGGGAGACCGGAACGTTCAGCGTTATCGGTATTTATACAGCCACGTTTATACTTTAAACGGTATTATTTCTCATTGAAAAATAGTGTTTAATCAACACACGATATTTATTTTTTACTTTGTTTTGAAAGTAACAAAAGTAGCGTGGCTAAAACAGCTGTAACTTGTAAACTAATGGTCGGATTGTCATAAAATGTTAACAAATATATCGTTTGAGGTTTGGTACCTTCTAAAAATCATATGAATTGTTCTTTAGATGTGTCCTTTATGTGTCAGCCTCGGAATTTTAGTGGCGGCTCTCTGTTGGAAGAACGTGCCAATTTACTTTGTGCCCCTCTTGCGCATAAAAATTGATCCGACTTAGTGTAATTTGGAAAATAAATACCAAATAAAGTATTTTAATTGTGCCGGTATTCTTCCAAGGTAGCGATATGTTTAACTTTTATTTCATATTTCTGATTTTGATATCTTATTTTTACATTTAGTAAATTTATTGCGAGTTGTAGTCTTTATTGTTGAGTATTTATGTAATGCCGCTTTGTATTGCTATAAATTAATAAGTGAATCAGAGAATTCCATTAATGTTTTTTAAGAAAGTGGTAATAATTAGCCCATAGATTTATTCACTGTCAATATATACGGAAATTAACCCTTTCTTATAAACTATCATTTGACAACACTTTTGTTAACACGAGCTGCCTTACCATTATATAATTAAATAATGGTAACATCCACTACTTATACATGTGGAATCATAAAGGATAAATGTTTATGGCAACATGTTGCCAACTGTGACCCCAAAGCGCAATAAATATTTTTTTTAATCTTATTTAACTTCATAAAATTATTACCTATACGTATAGGCTTGTGTTCAAAACAGGGAATTTAAAGAGGAAAATGTGCTTTGAAAAATCAAAAAGCAGTCTAATTTAGTAAAATAAATTACATAAAATATCAGATTATTTTGGATGATAAGAGTTGTACCTCTGATTGGAAAGAGTCGTAGAGGCATATCATAACACCTTGAACCTTGCAGCCTATTAACGACGCGTGAAGACATTTAAAATCATCTGCGTCCCTTCATGAAAGTCATAATTCGTAGTAATTCTGCCGTAAAATAGAGAGAGCTGATTTCCGCGTGCTTTCATCTAAGGTCGATAACACTCCACCTTACGCTTACGTTCTTTGATTTTTCAGAAAAACTCATGTCAAATCCAATCGCTGGATTTCATAAGATTCCATCAACGACTTATACTACGAGCGCTAAAAAATACAAGATGTTAAGTTATCATATAAGTTATATTTTCTAAAAGCCATAGGGGAAATTTTATTAGAAATTACTGTCAAATTTGAAAACGTTTATTCGTTTTTCTTCCAGCATCCAATATTTATAATTTGCAAACAGTCGCTAAATACCAACAAAACACTGCCAGTGTCCATTTCTACAAAAAATTCCGATGTTTTTCGATTTAGATTCTCAATATGAGTTATAGTTTTAATAATGACTGAGTTCAAACAAATAAATAAAAGTAAATTATTTTGAATTTAGATAAATAAAAACGGACAGTCCTAGTGGCTTCCATATTTACTGCATTATTTATGTCTTATAAAATAAATTTGATAAAAAAAATTGACAATTTAGCTAAATACATAAATTATACAAAATGCTGAAAACCTAAAAATAACTTTTACATTAAAAACCACTCTCAAATTCTCGACTCAATGCTTCAGCTGGAGATGGAGCTCGTTCATTTATAGGAATGAGATCTATACTTTGGACATGAGCTCGAACTACGGCGCCAGGCGGTAGTCCTACATACCAGTCACCAACGTTTTTAATAAGTGTCCCCTCATTATTCTTAGACGATTCCAGTGCCACTTCTGCCGGTTTTGAATTGAGGTAACCATCTTCAGACGGATTGTTTGGACCTTTTGGTAAAGCCGGTGATACTTGCGTATTATCATAATCGTCAACTTCATTTTCTTTACTATTATTTTCTGATAGCTGATTATTACCACTCTGGCCGCGGTTATTTTGAGTTCGCGTTGGATTACGAATAGTTGTTGATGGTGGCCCAGTAGGATAAAATCCATTATCATCTGAACCATCTTCGTTGTTGTCTTTATTTAGACTAGAATTAATTCCATTTCGATTATTCTGTTGATTTCGATTCCGATTTTGTGTACGGCTGCCTGGTCTTCGTCTGTTACCGGTACCGGTGTTATAATCTGGGGTAACTCTATCATCATTTTCTACGTGACGATTTGTATTAGTAAAAGGATTTGTGGAAGCAGCCGTTGAAAATAGTCCATCACGCTCCGCTATTGTTTGTGGAATATCTGAATCTGAAATTTCATTGGTTGCTGGACCATTCAAACCGAATTGGGGAATCGTGGGTGCAGGAAGGACATGAGTTAAAGGTCCTATCGTTGTTTTTACGACTCTATAACCAATTCCCGCACCGGCGATGTATTCTACCGTCCTTTGTACACCCTTCTCATCAAGATACGAATAAGATCCCCGAACAACACCATCAGCTCCCAAACTTTCTGATCGTCGTTGATCCGGTCCTGATGAAATGAATCTACGTATAAATACGAAACGATTAGAATATATCTGACTAAATAATATTACTTTCCTACCGATATTGTCCTGCTGGCCCACGTTCGTATGCTATTCGCCCTCTTTCTTTTCGACTTCCTTTATATAATGGTGCATTGTACCGTACATTATTTGCTGAATCTGGAACAGCGTTATAAACTTCAAACCCAGTACCTTTACCAGCAGCATATCTAACAACATGTTTTTCGCCCACATCATCTATAAATGAATACAATCCTCGAACTCGCCCAGAACTGTCAGCATCCTCTTTACGTTTATAAGTGCTTGTACCAAATTGAAAGCTATAACTAGGATCATCACACGGATCGGCTAACGGATCATCTTTAGAACCTTGAAGAGCACAACGTTGCACCTGAGATAAATCCATTTTTCGATGTATTGTAGGACCCCGTGCTCGAAAACTACAATAGAAAAACTTCAATATAATGTATCTGTAGGCATTACGCAACTTCAAAACTAATTAATTTTTGTATCTCTTGATAGCCATAAAGTATAAAGCAGGTCATATAACTTAATATGACATTGAACAAAACATTATTTGTTGTACAAGCATGTTATTGTCTAGCGATATCAAAGAAGATCTGGTTAGGATTGTTGTAACAGAAAATTAGAATATCTTTGATGCATAACAATTTATTCATAATGAACAGATTTACCATGATGTAAGAAATGTATATTTATTGGAAATGCATTGGTTCAGTAAATTTTTCAAGATGAAAAGCGATGAAATAATTAATTTAAATATGTTATAACAAAACAAACCCTCTAGGACCGGCTGTATAAATCGTTTCTTCCACCTTTCCAGAACTTGGATTGCGTGATGCGTATCGTCCCCTTACTACTTTATTCGGCAGTCCACTAGCTGTGTGTGTATGACTGCCAACATCATTGTTTGACAGACTATTATAAAACAATAAACGTTTAGCTTGATAGATTTATAACTAATTGATTACGTATAAATATACCCAAATTGAAAAGATCCATCAGAGTTGATAGTATTATAATCCGTATCATCGGCATGTGTTAATTTATTCGTTATGGAAATCACTAACCACAGCACACACACAATCCACTTCATAATAACAAATTTTGTTTTTTGATAAACACTATATAAATTCCTATTTTATTGCACAATTTTATATATTTCAAACGTTAACTCCGAATAATCCAAATGTTCAATGTTCACTGCATTAAACCATGGATGAAACAACAGTTTTATATGAAAATGCTAATTTCCCAAACAGATTCCTTAGATGAGATAAAATGCTGTAGAAAAAAACTAGCATAATGAAATTCTTAGATTTTGCCCCACTCACCCAGAATTAAAGAATAAGAAGAAATAACAATGAGATGAATGAAAACATACCAACAACAACAACATCAACGAATTAACAACTTCCTTCCCTAATAATAACAATTTGATATTAGTTTTTGCCTAAGATAATTTTCAAAGTTGCTGAGTAAAATGTTAAATTTGGATATGTTTTGTTCGCATCATTGCACCAAATATTTTGAATTGATAGTTCTAGACACTTCCTATTTTTTCAGTTTCAGTGAAAATCCAATTCAACTGTGTTTCGTGCAACTAAATCTAATAGGCTTACATATTTTACATAATAAACCAACTGTATTGTTTGAATTGCAAAGACATTTCTCGTATAATCAGTTGCACACCTATAAATATTATTGCTACCGTAATTACAAATCACGCCACTAATACCATGTAGCAACCAGATCTTAATCTTTTTTTACTTTACGATTTCAATAACCTTTAAAATGAGAAGGAAAGGACTCATAAAACTGGCTTATAGAATCTTTGCCAAATAATAGATTGATTCGACTGAAAATCATATCATAACATAAATTGCATTTTTTATTCCTAAATTACAAAAAATTACCAAATCATATTGCAATGGTGGTAAGAAATGTAGTTTGAATAGATGATATTGCGGGTGGTTATATCCAAAGGCAGATAAAATAAGAAAAAAACGTAAAATACATCGCATTTAATTAAAGACACTGCGATCCGTAATTAAAAGTTTTTGTATTGTTGTTGCTTTATAATGTTTTTGAGTTTAGAGAAGACAATGGAATTTTCTAATTAAACGGTCAGTAGATCTCGCTCACTTTTGGATTGGAATGAAAAGGGTCAAGTTTATTTTGTTTGTATAATGTATATAATATTGTATTCTTTCAAATATTGTTGAGAAGGCTAACCATTTGTTTGTTCAATTATACAGTAGATGTCAACGGAAATACATGTATTGTATTGGAGTGTTCTGCTAATCAGATTAACACAGACTGTCAGTGACATTAATTACATATCACGCTGTAACTTACAACCGAATTTTATTGAATAAATTACGCTCCAGAAATTAGTCTCAAGTCAAAATACGAGTATGACAATAAGTTATCTCCCTCTTCGGCGATTTTTTAACAACAACTTGATGATCTTACTGTGAGGATTAAAACTAATAAAACGTTTTAAATTTTATGTCTCAGTTAAAGATTAAAAAGGTGGACACCATTGTACTTTATTTTAGGCGGCTTTTAACCTATTCAGATGTATATAATGCAAACACAATTATTATAACATGAAGCCGTATACACTTAATTATCTTAAAACTGCAGAGGTAATTGTAGTGGTAGATGGTTAAATTATCGAACGGTTTAAGTACTGACTTTTTAAGGTATGCTGATTAGTTTATGTTGTTTTTAATATCTATTTAAAAAGGCTTGGATACCTACAAACTGCTTTTAAAAAAATCCATATCACACTCTAAAGTTATTTATCCTTCTATTGGCGAAGATTTCTGAAACCATCTTTAAACTTATCGAACCATAAGACACCTAAGCAAACCTTCAAAATAAATTACGTGCATTCATGTCTACAATAATTCACACAACCGCCAGTATATGATTTAACCACTACAATATTATGTATTCGTTTGGGTTTGATCGTATCTACTTAGCTTAATTAATGACAGAATTTTTCGTTTATTTTCATAATTTGCTGATGCCTAACCTACTGACAGGAATAAGGAAATAAAAAATGTGGAAGTTGGAAATGTATACAATTATAAATGCTTCTTTTATTGAAAGATTACAATTTCAACTTTAGTTGACTGTCTGTGGTTTATACATTCCTAAAGTTTAATTTCAAATGACTTGGCGACCCATATTTTTTGCAGAGGTTGGCATTTGATATTAATGAGATTTCATCATCAATTTTTGATTAGACATCATAAATAAAAGATAATAGAATCAGAATAATTTCAATATAATTAAAAATTACTTACAAATAATAACCTTTGCCGGAAATGCAAACACGTTGGGAAAATACCCAATGCATGTAGCTAAATATACAACAATTGCTAGTAGCATAATTAATTTGGTCGAAGCTCAAAATACAAATCAAACTCTAGACACAACTGTCAGTGATAGAAGCATTATGCCACGGTTTCTTCAAGGAAATTATAAACGGTACGAGATGGTAAAACATTTTCTGTTTACTGTTTACATACAAAATAATAAGAAAAGAAACTACTCTCGTATTTGGTTCCCCAATTCATAAAAATATCGATTAAATTCGATATTTTTATGAATTGGGGAACCAAATACGTTTGTGAAACACTTTCTGTTAAAATAATAATATCTTTTATACTGTGTAGGCTATTGGAATTTTAAATCGAATCGTCTTTGAAATATATGAATGGAAAAATAAGAGGCAATTGGCCTCTACATATATGTTAAGACGAGTACATCTCTTGTGCAACAAATATATTATTCAAACTTATATATTTCTTTAAATATTCCACCCGGGCCACAAAATAATAAACTTATTACTGATAATTATCTTACACTCTCTATTAAAACTAGGTTCAGTGTGATTAAAACAATTATTCAAATCTACACCCCGATTTTGAGGTTAAGACTCGTAAGACTGTCTTAAATAAAATATGTTTGTTCTTAAAACTACTTTTTGCGAACAAAGTTTTAGTTGATATTCTGGTAAAACCGTCTTAAAATTGTGTTGTGGGAACTCGGCGAAGGCTGTTTGTTGGAGAGATGTCCAATAGTATTTATAATACGAGTACATCGAGACGAGGTTACCATGTTGGAAGCTTGATTTCGAACTAATGAAACATTAAATTCTTTAAATTGAAAAATTCGTCGTCTCATCAGACTGCAGTGACCAAACTACAAAAATATTGATAATACTTTGAACTTAAATATAAAATATAATGGCAATGCCCTAGCGAATTATTATGATTAGCTACGCATTTGTCAACGGTATTTAACGAACGTGAATTTTATTGTATTTAACGCATACATATGATTTCTATATGAAATTTTGAAATTTTTCGAGTTTGCTTCAGAATCGGGGTGCTAATTTCGTGTCATGTTTACTTTTCGAATTTTAAAATTTTTCATTGCCACAAGTATTATCAAATTGATAGGATATTTTGCACTCGATCATATTTTGGTGTTTGTAATGGACTATCCACTCTTGGCTCAATTTGGATGCTATAAACGGGATTGCTGCAGAAATACAAAAACGCAAACACGAGTTTAAGGATTTTGTTTCTACAGTCGGCATATATTATATAAAAACAATTTAGTCCGTTTACAAATTGTGAGAAGTTATTTTTATCAAACATCAAAAACATTTTATTTGTGAAGTTCAAGGAAATATCAATATAATTTGATATTTTCATTATCCCGGTTTAAAGATCCTATTTATTTTATTTTAGAACATGTGTGGCATAATTAACGATTAAAGGTCTTTAGAGTTTTACATATATGAAACTTTTGGTTGCAGTCACTGAAGCTACTAAACCACGCTAATATTATCAAACTGAGGTCAATATGTGGACGGGGAAGCCGCGGCTAGAACCCTAGGTTTCAGCAATTTTAATGGCGACGAAACACACTGGTGGTAAATTTAACTAAAATTAAAATAATTGATCTGAACATAGATCATAATTAAGATAGACATAATTTACAAATTATGCAGGATACATGTCGCCTTTCTAATGGTCATAAATAGATATTACATATAGAAGCTATTTGTTGTGTTCAGGAATAATAGAGGGTAACGTCTTCCATAACTTTCACCGGCACGCGGGAGGTAGCTGCGCCTCTCATGAAGCTTAACCCTCTGAAAGAGAGTAAAAGAAACTACGTAAATTTAGAAGTGATTTTTGATCGTGTAAATGATTTAAATCAAATTAAAATGCGCACACATTTAGCGATTCCGCACTTCGTAACATATATTTATTTATTTTAAACACATGATTGTAGATCGGTTCTTTGCTTCGAAGCTTTATTCGGTATATTATCAAATTCAGTTCAAGAGGCGGCGGAAGATGTCGCGTCTCGTAAAAATTAATTATCTACTTGTACATAAATAAGAAAAGGCTTACCAAATTATACAGCCAGCATAATGGCCATCAAAAATCATACAAATACATCCTCGCAGAATCAATATATAATTAGCTCTGAGGTTTCCGTGGACACTGGCGGGGTACACTTCAATTTCGTATTTGGATGATCAATATTCATTGCGGGATAACTACGCAAAATATTCCAGTGTTTATGGACCAGGCCCCTCTTGAGTACATGTACTTACCGCCAAGTTCCAGCGTGGGTTCCGAAATACCTCTTGTTCTCTGTGGCAACTTCAACATTGATGTCATTGCTATACACCCAAATTCCTGCATTTTATCATCCTTCAATTTAAACTGCGTTTCCAACACACTAACCACGATGACTTTAGGCAGGCACTAGTTGAAATATGACATTGAAATATGACCTGAATTGCTATGCTTTATTATGATCACCTTCAATTTAAACTGCGTTTGCAGCACATTAACCGCAATGACTTTAGCAGGCACTTGTTTGGAACTCTTATATTCGCAGGAACATCATTACAGAGACCCTGTCTAAGAAAAAAAATCATAGAATCCACTGCCTCGGCGGCAGCCACTGAAAATTGCCTACCACGCTGGCCTTTTGACACGAGAGCAAACGTTTCTGTGGTTCAATTTTCAAGATTTCCAAAGAATAAACAAAATAACGAATTATATCTATCTGTTGCAAATGGATACTCTATTACGACATTTGGTTTTCAATTATTAAAAATCGATATTTATTTATACCTTCGCAAAACTTTTATACATCTGTTCATAGTGACCTCAGTCGATCGCTCTATTATTGGAGCGGATTTTCTTTGAAATCTTGGTCTATTGGTTGATATAAAATGAAAACAACTTATTGATTCAACCACACAATTGCCCATAAATGAAATTACTAAAACGGTCGACACTTGAACCAAAAAACATCTTTTAGCGAACAACACATACATTCGGTGTTATAGTTTCCAAATACCAAAATTTTTCATATCTACTCCTGAATCGTTTGCCGATAAAACACAATGTTGTGCACCATATTATAACAAAAGGCAAGCCAAACTTCTAAGCCTCCTCTTTCTAAGCTTAAGAGCTTAGATTCTACTATAGATTTAAAATAGCAAGAAATATTAGCTTTGGGGATCAAGGTGCCAGTCTTAATCGTCCCTCTTTTCAGCACCGTTACATTTAGTAGAGAAGGAAGATTGTTCAGATTGGACACCATGTGACGAACTACAGAAGATTGAATGTTTGTACAGTCAACGACAGGTATGCAATTCCACATATCAAATATTTTGGAATGCAAGTTAGAGAGAAGGAGATCTTTTCCACAATAGATTTAGTTAGAGCCTACCATCTATCTATATAATACTGATAATGCTACGCGATTTAGTCTTTTTGAGTTTAATAGAATGTTCTTCGGTTAAACAAGCGCTCCTTAAACCTTCCAACGATTCGAGAATGAAGTCTTGCGGGGTTTAGATTTCGCTGATGCTTATCTTGATGACATTCTTATCGGTAGTATAATCTTCAAGTAGTGTTCAATAGTGTCTTTTTTCCGAAACATCTTTAATTCTTTTCATCTTTTCATTTTTTCACCTCACCATCTTACATACATCATCTTACATAAATGGAGCAATAGTGTTCATCATTTATTTTTGTAACATTATCATCATAATTTTAAACAAAGAAACACATTATACGGAGTGCTCAAGCTTAGTCTTCAAACCAATAGCTATCAGTGTAGAGCAACTACCAATAAAAAGCTACCAAAACACCCGGATACCAAGGATACAGACGCAAACCTTGAACCACGTGGACGGAAATTGAAGAACGCAGCCAATACAAGTGCAAATGTTCCAAAAACACGTCGGAGTTGAAACGTCAAACGAAGATAAGGCACGAGAAATGCCAAGGAGTGGGCGTAAGCAATAATTCATTTAAAACATTCTCAAGGTGCAGCAAACAGGAACATCGTTTGGGGTTTGAGTTATCTCGAAAATAGGGTTGGAGATATTTATTTGCATAGCAAACCGAGTAATTTGCGCTGGAATTTATTTTAATTTTTGTGATAGAAAATTTTCAAGAAACAAAAATGACCTGACCACTGCATCTACATTGTTATATATATATATATATATATATATATATATATATATATATATATATATATATATATATATATATATATATATATATATTATATATTGTTTTGTACAATATATATATATATATATATATATATATATATATATATATATATATATATATATATATATATATATTGTACAAAACTTTTGGCGTGAAAAAAGATATTTTGCATCAAAACTTTTCTCAGCTAGTTTTCCCAGAAATGAGAATGGTCTCAATCGTGTATTTTTACCCAAACACGTCAAATTAAAATGTTTACCAAATAACTTAGAATATATTTGTTTATGCAGGATAATCGTTTGTTACGATAAAGAAACTATCTTACCAGTTGTTTTCAACCCTGCAGAAGTCATGTTGGAATCACCACAACTCTTTTATATAGTTTTTCACCAGTACCATTTATATCGTTTTTACCGGAATCACAATATCACAGCGCTTTTTACCGTTTAAAACTTTCTATAATCAACTTTTCGATTTGATCAGCAATAGAGACGTGTTACATACTTTTTGGTAAGTTATTCTAGATTTCACACATTTAAATTTTGAAGCATTTTTCGATGTAACCCTCGCATCGTGGCAATTAGATGCAATGCAAACCATTTACGATGCAGTCGCGCCAAAAAATAATGAAATAAGTGTATCGAAAGGGAATTTCAATATAACGTAACTACTTTAAGTATGCTTTAGCGAATTTATAATTATTATAGCTAGCTGTGTTAATTAAACACCGTTTTTCGATGGAAAAATAACGTTCAACCAAAAAATAGCGGCACTTACTTCAGAATAGACAAAATCGTTTTGGAAACCGTAAAATGAAGTGGCGTGATATGTGACAATGGATGAAACATGGATCCAACACTACACTCCAAAATTAAAACGCCAGTCAGCTGAGTGGACAGCAGCTACTAAAAAAAATATGTCACCTCTGGCCTGAGAAAAGAAATAACATCAACAGCGAATATTACATGACGTAATTGAAGGAAGAAATTGAAGAAATTCTTACAAATGAAAAAGAAAAAGTACTCTTTCACCAAGACAATGAACCGGATCACATGTCGATGGTAAAATTGCGCGAATTGAAGTTCGAACTGCTTCCCCATCTACCGTATTCTCCAGATCTGTCTTCGAGCGATTACAATTCGGTTCGAGAAGAGATTCGCGTTAAATGCAAAGTCACAGCCAAAACAGGCATCGAAACGTTAGAGATACGTTGGGATGCATGTGTCAGTCCTGAAGAAGTCTATGTTGAAGAATAAAGTCGAATTTGTCAAAAAAATGTTTTTAGTATATAGTTATCCTCGGGACATATAGTCTAACGAGACAACTCAATTTTTTGTTAAGAGAACTTAAAGTATAAAATATAATTCAACGGGTTTTATTAATAACAAAATAGAAATAGAATTTTGTATTCTCTCCAATTTAAGTTCGCACAATCTAGAATAACTAATATTATAATTCTAACTTCTCACAGATCAATCATTATGAGTGATGCTCTCGTGGTCAGAGATGGGTTTTACAAATATCCTTCCGATAGAGATTCTAAATGCCGAGTCTGTTGCACACTTTAAAGAATTGTTTTTCGCATTCGACGTGTGATTCGTTAATACTGATACATTCGTTAATGGAAATACCTAATATGTTGGTGTTGCCATCGATGAATGGATGAGCGTGTTATAATTATATATATTATTTAAATTATAATTTTAATTTATATCTTCATTATCTACTAGTTAACTAATTATCTGTTAATTAAAATTAAAAAAAAATAAAATTTTTATTCTCTATATCTTACTTTTGTTAATATTGAATCTATTTCATTTGTGACCCTATAGAAGTTTAAATTCTCGTATACATAAAACCGCCCTCAAATTATTAGCGTGCAAACGTGTATTAAAGGCTCCCGATTTGGCCAACATTTATTTGAAAGACAAATCAGAATTATAAATTTCAATAGTTTTAAACCCACCTCTAGGTCATTTCACCTATCTAAATAAATTTACTTCTCTAATCTCAAAAAATAACAAATTACCAATTTTTTTAATAGGTGGCGAGGTGGCCGTATTGATGATGTGTCTTGGTTATTTGTTCAAAAACTAGGTACAAGGTGTCGCTAACATGAAAATTAGTTAGGAAACACACCACTAACACGAAAGTTCAACCGGTTCATAATTTAAAACCATAATTATGCAGTAAATTTTTATTTCCAAAAATTTCTACATATTCCTGACATTTTAATGAAACCATCATCGAAGCGTCCTAAATATCTTTAAATGTTTCTTCTGAACGTTGTATCAAAAAGTCGGATAATTAATAAGAAATAATTATGCTACCAGAATGTAGATGTCTCTATTTTTGAATATATCGGTAATAGAATATGTTTTTACATAAAACACCATTTTATGTTTTATTTTGATTGTGCGATTACAGTTTACAACGACATATTTCTTACATTTCTTGGATACACAGGAAATATAAAAACAAAAATTATAAAGGTTCAAACATTTGCAACACACAATATTAAATTTAAAATGGCAGAACTCAAAATTTCGCATTTCTTTCAAATATACATACCAACGCTATAGGTGGTGACTAGTCGAAATACAATTTCACATTTTCCGATTGGAATTTTTTTTTATTTGTGGTTCAACTTTTCCGTTTTGTTTTACTTGGGGTAATGTAAAAATACAGTAGATAGAAGAAATCAATATTAATTAAACTGTTACCTATATATATGTTAAGGGTTCGCGAACCAATAAACAAATTTATTTTGTTTGTCTCCAAAATTAAGTTTAAAGAAATTGCAAAATCAAGCTATCACATTAAATGTAACCATCGTATCTTTAAGATTTGGGTAATGTTTATTATAAACTATATATTGATACATTGTTGTCTATGCTACAAATATGTAAATACAATATACTGCACGTGTACTGCGGCTATTGCTTCTATATTCTATTAATTAAATATTCCAATCATATAATTCAAATTTTTGGTTGAGACTGCCTACAAAATTCCGTGGTTTATGTTAAATTAACCATATTATTAATTTCAGAGGTAATTACCGGCAATACTTAATATGCGTCAAGGTCGAAAGAAATGGAAATTATTATTTTTACGTACACATGCATATACGGATAAAAGAAATGCGTTCAACAGTATAATTTTAATTGGTTGTGTTTTAGTCAAATTAAAAACAAAAGTGAGCACAAATTACTCATGTGAGACACATTAGGTTGTTAAAGTAGGTTACGCAATAATCTGCTTAGATTTTTCAAATAATTCAAGTGTGCATATAATATTAGATAACAATAAATGTCGTGATGAAATTTAACCTATTAAAACAAAGTGATACATTTTTTTTACTCCAACGCTTATTCGGCCACCAGATCACGTTTCGAACCACACCAACAACCACATCGCATAAACTAAATAATAAGTTGAACTACAAAAGACATAATTCCTTGGTTTTCACAATAGTAAATCCAAAATTAATTAATAGTAACACTTTCCTAATTATGTACATCACACACAGCCAATTGAAAGATATACAATTCCATATATCTTCTCCTAAAAACAATGTTTACGTATTAAAGTTAAAAGAAAACTTAAAGATTATCTCAATTTCTCAGTAGAATCAATACGTAGCAGTTGATTCTCTTTAATAAAAGCAAATTATTGTTTATAACCGGTTCCTTGTCTGCTTAAAATGTAGTATCAGTCAGTACCAACAAAAAGACAAACAATTTTAAGTTTACACTAACCACAAAGAAATATTTTTTTTAATGTCGGCTTAATCAAGAGAATTGAGTTAATTTTTAAAACTACACATTTAAGCAGAGATGGAGACTTTTCCCCCATCTAAATAAAAAACAACCGCAAAGCTAATATTATTCGATCGAGAATATGACACACCAACACCACTGATTGAGATGTTTTAAATAGTTAAGCATATAAAATTCCTCAACTGAGAAAGAGCTTCCATAATAGCATTTGTCAATTTCTTTTTACCTGTATTTCTTTTCTTATATAGTTTACTTTTGAACTCAATAGAATGAGGGCCCATTTTTACGATCATAATTACAGACGACTTTTTCAAACGTAACATACTTACGTTCATAAAAAAAAGATTAAAAGTTAACGTGATAAAACCGTCGAGATACACGTCACCATGTTGTAATCTAAAGTGTTCCAAATATATTGTTTTATATTTTTACATCGTTATATTCAAAATGGTGGATTACGTGTTTAGTGAAGTGAATTTTAAGAAAAACCTTGAATGATTTGTGTTCCTTCTCCTTTCAACATTTTTTTGAATTCATATAAAAAATAAGTGTTAAAATTGATGTGCTATAATGTGTAACACCAACAAAATTATAATGTTATGAAAAAATATATGTTCTAATTAAGATTGAAATGTTTGTTAATCAAGTAATTTAAATGTGAAAAAGTGAAACAAATAAGAAGTGAAAGGAGATAAATCTTTACTGAGCTAAAACCAGAATTTCAATATAAAAAAAAACTAACCAAACCCAAATAAATCAACTTATATAACATATTAGATTAACAATGTCCTACATTAGAAAATTACACTTATAAAAGTATATATAAAAGAAAAACAAGCGAAGACAACCAATTAAATGTTATTTTCGTTTTAATTTAAATAAGAAACCAAGAAAACCGGATAAAAAATAAAATTCGAATGACAAAATGTTACGATTGACATCAATCTTATTAATATACTATGGTATGCCCATGATTGTATTGGTAAAATGTCAATTACAAAATCGACCGCCGCATTTTATCCCAGGGTCAGGTGACATGGCCCGATTTAGTATTTCAGAAAATACACCGAATGGAAGTGTGGTGTACCAGTTAAGAGGTAATTACATACATATAAAATACTAATGGTTTTCATTTCATGTAATTTTATTTGACTGTTATTCTGAATCCAAATATCTCATGACGTATTTTTTTTTAATAAAGAAAGTATTAATTCTCCAGTGAAGTTAATGTCCCTTTGAAGGCCAATTAATTCCACCTGTTTATTCAGGCACACACCACTCTCATTCATACAATTACATTTATAACACCTGCACTTTGCAAGATTCATATCAACCTGTACACTGATATGGACGGTGGGTCGGCGCTGAATTCGGCACTCCAACAGAGGGTCTTAATTGTGTTTATTAACATCATTGATCGCAATCAATTGTGAAAATTTGCTCTTCATCCACAGTCTCTGGTTGGGTTTGAACCCAGTACCTCCCGCTCCAAGTGTCGAAGCTTTAACCACTGCAGCACTTGTTCTGTAAGGTGCCAAATTTACAAATAACTGTCTAAAAGGAGATCTCATTGAAACTAGTAATTTACATTTCATATTTATGTTATAACATTGTAAAACTTAACGGTCCAGTTTTTCATATTTGGGTCTAACGATCAAATATTTTACTATTTCTTTAAAATATTACCTATATACTATACTTTAATTACCTATTAGTGGTAATTACTAACATAAATTCTAATGATTTCATCTTTCATGTCACGTGATTTGCTTTTACAAGCACATACGCTTATACAAGACAAATACTTAAGAATTGTTAGTAGTGCAAAAATAATTTTAACTTAACTTTAACAGTTTTTGTACAAAACTAATAGTACGTTCTTAGAATAACTGCAAACCTTATTTATACAAAATAAATTATCCAATTTGTGGCTACTTATACATATACTCGTAAAAGATTTTTTGCTTCTCACACTTTTGATGTTCCATGTCCCTATTAGGAGTGTTGTTAATGGTGTATACATATGCTACATTGCACTCCACGTGAACAAGGTGATAAAGTCGAAACGACTTGAAGGCAGAGTATACCTGCCCCATTCGAAACAACATGTGGGCTGTTTAAAAACTGGCAGTCGAGCACGCGGCACGGACTTTATAGCTTAGACACTGGATTGGATATATTAAGTAAGCAGTAAGCCTTAACTGGCTGTGTCGTCGAAACCTTGAAATATGAATTGAATGACGTTAATGTTGTCTTTTGTATCTGTAAACTTGTAAAAGAGTGTAATCAGGCAGACATGGCTGAGCACTTTTAGTTGTGAGGTCAAATATTTCATTAGAAAACCTAATATTCACAAAGCCAAATACGCTTTTACTATTAGAAAGGGCCAACTGAGAATCCTCGTTGTAATTCTGACTGAATATGGGAGCTTTAAAGATTATTTGCAGCGCATTGGTCTCACTCCGAATACCATATATGCGAAGTTTGTAGAATATGTTGAGTTTGTTTACAATACGCGTGACGATATCCAGGTCTTGTACACAGTATAAAGTTGAACGATTTCAGATCTCGAATCATTGATGTTGATCAACTGTCAGCTTTATCATGGTCAAAGCTTCTTTAGTTTGCTAAGACAGCGGATGGCACTTACGCTCTATGATGGAATTACTGGTTTTCTCCGTGTACTATTTAGGGAATTGACCACGAAACCCTTTCGGTTTCTACCAATTTATGGCATACACTGGGCGTATCAATGGCATACACTGAGCGTTCTCATCAAATTTTATATGAAATAAGAATTCTCTTGGATTTTAGTGAGACCTCAGTAGCATAAGCCCACTAGTTCTCTTATTTTATTTTAGCGCTTGTTAGATTAAAATGCTATTTGATAAATTTACATAACCAACATAATTTAAAAATCGTTGAGGATGAAATGTTTTTTCAATTATGGTACTGCTTAACAACAAAAAGATAGATCCGATTTGAAGTCGACTCTGAGAACGCGAACACGAGAACGAATTCTTGAATGCGAATAATATGATTAACACCACAATATGCAATACATCAACAAAGAAATAAGTAAAGATAAGTTCGTACACCTGAAGAAGACATAACCACCACTGTCAAGAAACACAAAACCACTAACGTTCAGTGTATGTGTAAAATCTGTGCTGCTGTATGGCTGTGGATTACAAGAAAATTCATTCGGTTATGGACTGAAATTAATGCTTACACTATTTTACAAGTGCAGTACAAAAGACAATATTAACATCATTCGCTTCATAATTCAAGGTCTCGAAGACCCAACGAGTTAAGGCGGTTATCTCAGCTTCAACAACAATACAGCGCATACCCAAACTGAATATGATTATGATCAAGAAATTAACAGTACGTTCTGAATCCCCAACTAAAACTAGCGCCCGTCCGGAATAACACACGACCGATTTGGATAGTTCATCTCGGACATTCCGAGACACCCCAAATTTCTCAATGGTTAGACCACCAAGAATGATTGAGAAAAGTAAAACTCAGCCAACAGTCTATCATTAGCCGCACTGTTTTCTTGTATCAATGATTTGTAATTGTTAAAAATTGGCCGGTTCCCTACTTCCCTACGGTACTTTACTGATGCATTTTTTTTCCGCTTAATTTTTGTTTTCGGATTTTTTTTTCGCATTACAGACACTACACTCACTATTGTATTTACATACATAGTTTAATCTTATATACTATAACTAACTTAGAATAATACAAGTAGGTATACGATCCTCCCGCGCTTTCACCAATTATTTAGCGTGGGTTGAAAAGTTACCGTTATAAATAAATTGCGCAAATTTTATATATAAGTATTTTTTTACTAGAGCAATCACTGTCTCGTAAACGACCAAGCCTCTTTTATTTTTCACTACACATTTTTTTTTGTCCTTTTAATTGTTTATATTATACATATGTACTTGAGAGGTATAATTTCGAAGTGCCAGAAAAGTTTTTTCTTTTTGCACGATCACAAAACTGAGTACCTTCGCGAACGCGAACTTTTGATAAGCGATACTTCGGTAAAAAAAATAAAACTTTATTGTTTTATGTTTATACTATTTTTTATTTTAAATTTTCGCAAAAAAAATTGGTTCAATTTGGCTAAGTCACTTTCATGTTTGACCCGTTGCCTGTCTTATAATATTTTTTTCGTAATTGATCGACCTGCATTATCGATCAGTCGATATTATCAATCGATCACTTTCAATTAATATCCGAAATACACCATATCATAGTCGACATTTAGGGATTATTATAACACTGGAAAAGAAACTTGTAACGATGACATCGGACATGGAATCGTTACAAGTGCAACAATAGCGTTCAAAGGTCACCAGACTACCGAAGCGTATAGCATTGTGCCATCGTACATGTACTACAAGTTATTAATACTTGAAAAGCAGCATTTTAAGGGTTAGTCCTCAAAATTTATCAAGAGCCGTACTAGATGTAACACTATGATAATATATCCCTGAACGACGAATCAAAAATGCTGGAGTTTTACAAGAAGCTCGACAACTACCAAAAGCCAAAATAAAGGTTGGACTGCTACCTTGAGGACAACCTTTGGTTACTCTGAAGGAAACTGTAAAATCATCCAACTCAACATCACCAGATCTAAGCATACATTCAATCCATTTAATAATAGTGTTATCAATACCAAAATTGTAACAGGTTTAGGGTATAGGTAAATTATAGCAAACGACGTGCTATCGAAAGCTACCACAATATCCAGGAAAGTACCCATGAAAAATTCTGTATGAAATGAAAGCACCAGAAGCGCTAGAAGATAGGTCGCCATTAGGTAGACGAGGAGTTTGAAGCCTGCAATTATCAATTTGGGCAGCTATTTAGCAAGAGAGTAAATGCTTAGTTCACTAGAACAACTATTACCTAAATGCCTTTAAGAAAATCGAAATGATGTTAAATTATGAAAAACTAGAACGAAATATCACCAATACGGTTGAAATAAAAAATAGCACCACTTATTTTTATTTCTTTTTAAATATGAATATCTGAACATGCGGTTGAAATTTTTTATCTTTTCAAACCCTTCAACCCGCAATAGAATAAAACTCGAAGCAACAACCGAAGTCAAGCTCATTGAATTGTATGCCCATTTCAAAATAGCGTATAACAACTTTAAAAGTTACGTTAAATATAGAGCAAAGTTGCAAAGTTCGAAAGAATTTATCGTGTGTTTTGATTCAAATTTGGTACATACAATAAATAAATAAAAATACCTGATGAGTCGAAATAACATACAAATTCAAAAAAAACATGCATTATTTTTAATTAAAAAAACTGATGAAGTACCAATACTGTTGTTTCAATTTCTCTTTCATATCGTACATTGTCCCTTCGCACCAAAATTACTTCTATTATTCTTAGCGGCAGACATGAAATTAGTCTCGGGTATGATAGATCGATTTTTTATGCAAAGTTTGAGTTTATCTCATATATGCTAAATGGGATTGAAACCGGCGTTAACTTCTGTCCAATTCATTTGATCCGTACCAACTTCTTCGAGATATAGAAATGTAATCTGCAGTGTGTGGAAGAGGCTTGTTGTGCATCAAAATGGATCCATCACAATGTTTACTACGAATCCCCGTTATTTATCGATGGGTGGTCAAATTTCCGTTTTCATTAAACATTAGTACATTTGCCCATTGTGCAAATCATTATTCAAATTCAAACAAATTCTGGATTCATCGCAGAACAACATTTTTTTAGAACTCTCAACCGTCTAGTAAGCATGTTCGCACAGATCTACCGGCATGTAAATTTTCACCTACCAAACTGTATCTGACCGTACGTTTGCTGACGTTGTCTTGCCTCATTTCTCGAAGAAACTGTTTAGCTCTAACCGCAATTGTGAAACGATTTCGTAACATTGTCAACTTTAAAAATCGATCGTCACACGCTGTTTTGATCCTTGGGCGATCCTTCTAGTGCACTGTTAGGTTTCGCGAAATCATTTTATATTAAAGTTTACTATAGAGAGTATACAATTATTGTGGCAGCATTTCGGAAGGTACCGCAATCGCCTACTGAAGCGGTAAACGTGGCAAAATCTTCAGGCACTAAATCGCATAAAATCACGCTATCACATACATAAAAAATGTATCCATACATACTCGTGCATGCCTATATTTTCTGAAAAGGCTTTGAAATAGCTTGAATTCGGTTTTTGTATCATGTTTTGATAACTACATAAAATATGGCCTGATTTTTGACACAGGTGTTCACTGTTAGTGCCACAACTCAAATTCATTGGCCCCTAACACGACAAATTATAAATACGGGAGCCGGCTAATTATTAGTCAGTCTAACTTCACCCGGTACAAATTATCACTAAACATACGTCCAGTTTTTAATTTATTTCACTATGATGCTACATAAAATATGGCCTGACTTTTGGCACAGGTGTTCACTGTTAGTGCCACAACTCAAACTCATTGGCCCCTAACACGACAAATTATAAATATGGGATCCAGCTAATTACGAGTCTGTCTAACTTCATCCAGTTCATATAACCTTTAAACATTCGAATTATGTGATATTGATTTTTCAAATTTTTTTCGGCGAAAATTTACTGTTAACTAATAACATGTAATTTTCGGCTAATATCAACAGTACTACCACCTGATACGAAATATGTCGATAATGTAGGACTTTTTCGGCTGAAATTTTCGGCTAACTTCAGTAGCATAGTCTAGGGCTGTAATATATTATTATTAAAATTATTGAGATTCATGATTTCATGCAAAATAGTTACTATGTAAGTTACAGCACCACCACTCGATGTGGATTAAAAAACGAATCTAAATCGATCTGCAGAAATAGTAACAAAGTTTCCAGAAATTCTTCTCAAAAATATCTGATAATTTAATTGAAAAAAAGAAAATAAATTATGTATTATTTAAATTTTCAAACAGTTTCCTTTTGTTGCAATTTATCTACGCTTTCCACAAGTTATTCTACTTAGCACTTAAATGTTCGAATAATCGTTATTTTTAAGACACCAAGAGATTCATGAAGAAACCAACAATTTAAACGAAACTCAAGTTCACTTACAATTTAAATATTTAGATCCAATTTTGTCGCTTTACCGTGATGGTCAATATTTTAATACAAATTACAGTAAATTCTTGAATAAACAAAAGTACATATAGAAATTAATTTCAAAGACACGCTTGTTATAACAGGTAAATTAAACAAAAAGACACATTTAAATTGTAACAGAAACTAAAATTCACACGATCTTGTAAGCCATTGAACGAGAACAATGACTATAAGACTTAAATAAATAAAAAGTATCCGAAGTAGATGAAAGTATTACAAATAAATAAAATTAAATAATTAGATTCACAATTTATTAAATGTAGTGCTTGTGCATGTGTACAAAATTACGTAAAATCAAATACGAAATGTGTGCACAAAAAATATAAAATGTTCACGCAATCATAAGCTTTTGTTTAAAGTGAAAATTCAAGTTTCTATTCTTCTCGGTTTCAAACTCATCAAAAGAATGACGATTGCGGCACAAAAGATATGTTTGATAAAAAGAATTAAACTATTTGGAATTACCGTAACTCGTCATGCCACAATTTGTTATACGTTTTGAATATGTTAAACAGCTGTTATATAGACTATTATTAAATCGTATATGTATTTATAAATACGGAAATGGAAATTAAGTCTTTTTAATTAAAAACTCCATGATACACCTTCAGTTTCGATCCGATAAAATCAGCCATCTCATCAAAACATTACATCCGAGTTCATGAGTTGTGTGAGTCTGAGTTGTGCAGAAATTGCATCTAGCAATATAAGATTGAGCAATAACATGTCTGTTTGTGTCGTTTTCTCCTAACTACTCTTAGTATCGGTCATGTCTAAAACGCAGGACGATTGATTTATTACAAGTTTAGTTTTATTTATTTTGTGTTACTGTTTCTAAAATTATTGACTTCTTCTAATTTAACCATCTTTATGATTGCCGCAACAAAATGTTGGGACTTCTTAGGACCGGGTTATTCTTTGGTTATCAATATCGATTTAAGTACGAGTACAAGTACGAAAGGGTGCTTATATTACGAGGATTATAGTCATATAGGTGAATTAGTCATATGCCTTCTTTATGGGTTGGATTCAAAAATGGTTCTACCTTCGGTCGAGTGTTTTAAAATGTTAATGAAAATTTGACATTAGTATGGCAGAAAATAGCGATGATTTTTTGTATTTTACATTAAAATGCACCGTTTAAAGATTTAATAGATTGATCAAATTTATTTGAATCAAACTAGATTTTGACCGAGAAAAAATTTCCAAATAAAAATTACTATTTAGTGTGGATTAAAAAAAATGAAGAAGTGAATATGTTGTGACTCCCTATATTCTTTGACCTCGAATGAATACATAGATCTCGAATATACCACACCTGATTTCTAAAGCGAAAAATTAAAGTTACCGCATTTTTGGACAAGACAGTTTTATCTTGTACTATAATCAAAAATTCCTGCTTAAATTTCAGAAAACCAACAAAAGGTCAACCCATGTTGAAAAGTTAATCTTTAAATTATTTGTTTTGTATATGTTTTGTTTCTTTGTTTGTTTGTTTATTTACTTTTGCAATCTGGTCTGCCACTTGCAACTGGTCGAAGCACTTGCAACTCTATTACGGTTTGCTTTTAACGTCGTACCTTATAGTAGTCAAATCGAGAACATACGACTATAGGTTGGATTTAGGTAGAACCATCTGGGCATTGCACAGCTCAACAACAGCCTGCAGTACTGACATGGAAGATGAGTCAGTCCATAAGTTCTGTACTCGGAGCGGGACTGTTCATTTACATCACCGATCGTAATCTATGATGAAAAATCCCTTTTGCATCCTGCCCTATCAGGTTTCGAGTCCGGTACCTCCCAATCCAAACACCAAAGCTTTATCCACTGTGCTGTTTAGTCGGTAATTTTTAATTTTATTTGAATCTTTTAATTCTTGCATCATTTCAAATATTGAAAAGCTTCTACGGAAGCTGCCACTTTCGGTACACAGATTTCAATCAAATTTCGCAAGGATCTCCCATTTAATGGAAAAGTTTAAGTGTGAATGTTTTCCGAATAGAGGTTGACTAACGGCTGAACTGTAGAGATCCCGAATTTTGGTGAAATAAAACTACGATTTCCGATGAACCAATATCAGCCAAACATCACTGGAACCTCCCAATTTATGAAAAAATCTGAGAATGAAGTTTCATCCCAATCAATCAATCCGTCTGGACTGCACAGAGGCCGAATTTAAGATGAAGCACATTTCTATTTTTTTCAAAACTCATTATTTCCGCTTAAATTTTGGAATACTAATCTGGGCCGATAATAATTTAGAATGTTTTAGTTCACAGTCGTTTTTCTTATGAATGATATAATTAGGGAAGCCACCACTTCCGGTGGACCGATTTCGACCAAAAATCACTACGATCTCCTAATTTATGAAAAAAGATTAAGTATGAAGCTTTACCCCGATCAGTCAATCCTTCTGGAATGTAGAGAAACTATTGACGGTTAGTCTGCACGGTAGCACACACTCCACAATCGTTTATTTAAGATAAATGAATGTCTTACACTTAATTATTCATTAATTGCTTGCAACACAATGCTACACTCATTTAAATTTTCTGAACCGAAGCATGTTCATATGTTAAAACTACTATGTATCATCGACGCAACTCTTCTCCGAAGCATACTAGTTTAGTAAGACTAGTACTAGTAAAAACAATCCGCTTATGTGGTATCGTGGTATTAGAATTTTAAAATGAGAAGGGTACCGTCATTATGAAACGTCGCCAGAGTGGATTTTGTAATAAGAGACATTGCGTAAATCAAATACTGAACGATTATGTTACGTCAAAATAAACCGTTATTGAAAATTATAATTTATTTACGTAAAAAGATTTAAACATAAATAAATAAAACACGTTAAAACCTTTCAATTTTAGTGATAATAATTATTAATTTGGTTAGTAATTTGGTACAATAGGAGACCGGTTTCGGGATATATTTATCCCTTTGTCAATCTAACTTTTAACTATCAATCGTTATTGAAAAGTCAAATTTATTGGCTACTTCCGTACTACGCAACCGATAATTTATTCACCACAATTTTCTTATTCTTCTAAATTAAACTATTCTATTTAATAGAAAGCACTTAGTAAGCACATATATTTCGTACTATGTATACAGGAACACAATAAGTGCTATAACTGCTACGTTATTACATGATTGCATCATTAGAATAATGGCATGGCTCTAAAGAAACGATCATTCAATGTCCTCCTACCAAACACCTGTCGAAGTTATGAAAACTTCAAAAATAAATTTCACCACGGTCTAACTCGTTAGGGCACTTCTGGCCTTTGCTGTTAGTGACAGCATACGAGCTAACTCCACAATTTGCGATTAAAATTTTTCTCAGAGAAAGAACGTTCTAAGATCTGAGAAAACTTGAGCGCGAATCACCCGGAAACGGTTCTTTAGAATTAACAAACTCATCATGGGAGTCTATTAAGCAACAACTCAGAGTAAAACGGACAATACAGCGTGTAGATAAAGATTTCATGACAACTTTCCATGATACAACCGTTCCCAAACACGGGAGTTACGGAACAACGAATTGAACACCGACATAGAGCAGTTGTTACAAGAGATCTCATTGGTTCTACAATTTTGTACCATATAAAACAAGAAGTTGCAGTAGAATTCTAGTGCGCACATATGATCACCTTACCTTCTCAAACATTGAACATACGAAAATATTAGATAAAATAGTTTCTCCATGAACGGAAGCAACACCACAACCGTTGATCATGCCTACAAATATAATTAATGAAAATGACGTATAGTCTCGCACTTGTAAATGACGTACTTGTAATTTTGTACTGCAAAGGCTTAATATTCTGGTGTATGTGGATCCATTCATCAAACCAACAAGCAATCACAACACAAACCATTAATGCTAATTTGAAGAAAATAATTTCATTGATATGCATAAAGTAATTTATTTTGTCGCGGTAGCTGATATTCAACACTGTGGACTGACAACTATGTGAACCGCAGGAACAATAAAATCCAGATACAGAATGAATCATATAGTATTTCACGATGGCAAAAAACGTTACAAAATACAGTGAATGCGTTTCGACGGAATGTTTGCCATTTGCAAAATAATGATCAAGGTAAACGTTCGGCAAAGCAGAACAACATTACGAACTAAATTCTATTAGTATACTAAAGTAGAAAAATAGGATTAGAATACTCTCTGTTTTTTCTAACAAGTAAAACAACACAGAAATTTACGAAACAAACCTAATGCTCAATAACCTCAAGCCGGTACCGATGCTATAAGTGTCGAGCAATCCTGCTCAGACATTTGAGCCAACGAAGTTGCTCATAATAATAATACCATGTTGATTTGTAATGTCTCAAATGAACAACATTCCAAACATGCAACAAATGAGGCACTGGTGATACAATTGAAAAATACACTCACAATTGGAAATCACTTGGTTCTAACGGACTATACAATTATTAACATAAGATGTTCACTAATCATTAGTTGTAAAAGGGAACTGAAGAAGAAATTTATTTTCGAAATCGATCTTCCTAATAACAAATAAATATTGCCACTCTAAGGAAAAATTGTACAAGTGTTTTATTAAAACAATTTAATTCAATTATATATACATATATGTACCCGCAGTACGTTAGCTCAATCAAGGTACTTGCACAGCCAAGACCAGTGAAGCTTCTATACTCATTATATTTTGATAGGAGTATTGAAATCTACCATACGAGTTCCAATATAAATCCGAATAAAATGCTTAGAAAGATAATAAAATATATGGAATTGGTTGCTGAATTGAAGCAACTGTGACACATGGTAAAAGTGGTTATAGAGCCAATAGTCATTTCTGCCACACATATTATACCTGACATGTTACATAGCAGTTTAAAACCACTTAGCCTTGAACCACATACTCATACATATCTTGAAATACATAATGTCGCAATACTCAACACCACACAAGCGTTTCCAATTTCCTATATCACAATGCTTTCGTTCGAGCCCTTCTTTAATGATCCTGTTTGTGCCTTGGAGGTGATCTTATTAGAGAGAAGAGTTCAGTTTACGTAGAAAAGGTTTATAAGGGGGTCTTCTTTTAGAGGTGGTCGTTCGTAGCAGTTTATAAGCATTTCACAAGAATTATACCTAACAGTA
The DNA here is from genome assembly GCA_963691935.1 of Nephrotoma guestfalica. Taxonomy (NCBI): domain Eukaryota; kingdom Metazoa; phylum Arthropoda; class Insecta; order Diptera; family Tipulidae; genus Nephrotoma; species Nephrotoma guestfalica. Next base: position 266,103,650 of record OY829915.1, on the reverse strand, counting down.
TCGGTAAACCACTGAATAATCTAGTAGTTGTGTTATAGCTGAGAATGTAAATAAATAAATAAATAAATAAACTATGTACAAAATAATAAAGTTTTGCCAAAGGTACAGAAAGGATGCCGTAAAATTTTATTTTTCGGTAATCGGTATGCAAAGTTTGATTTTGAAATTCGAAAGGTTCCTTGCCGCAGTATGGTAAGCCCACACATTAGATTTGAGTTTCTCCTTCCGAAGTAAGTTTGTATAGAGTATAATAATGAAAGAGATAATGAAAATAATAATGTATAGAGAAATCTCAAATTAATTTAAGTACAAACCTGAATTATAATAAATGTTTTACAATCAATTATTTTGTTAAGTGCCGCAACCAATATTTAATGAATAATGATTATGATTCAAAAAGACGATTCTAGAGTTGAAAAATTTGGCTACTTCTCTGATTAAATTAAATGTGATCTTAAACATAAATTAGTTAAAGTTTTCATATTTGGCAGAATTTCTATGCCATTTTGATATATGGCAAAGAAATGCTTGTATTTATGCAAATAATTTAAAATCAAACCATCACTGGTTCTATTATTATTTATTTTTTCATATTAAAATTTGTACATTTTTAAGATACACATATAAGAAACAATGGCATATAAACAAGTGATTTCTCATCCATGGCACAGGCCTATATAATTTATTTTAACTTCTTTTTACAATATTTAAAAACCTAGCTCATTAAACTGGATAAAAGACTTTTAAGCAGTGATAATTAAATTAATGTAAGCACCAAACCTCTGTTACCACACATTGGTTGCCATGCTTATATCGACCAGTTGATAATCAAAACTGGTACAACAAAAATACAGAAGCAACTTTCATACGATACAATGATTATTAATAAATAATTGTTAAAAACTATAAAACACCACGTAGCGATGATCACCTTGATGGCGTAATCAAATAATATCATCCGCGTATAACGGAATTTTAATTTTTATTATAACTCTTTGATATACGAAGGTTGGATAGATGACTGACAAAAAAGCAAACACAGTAAAAATGGTGCCAAATCACAGTGTAAATAATACTCACATATATATTATACTATTTTGCGAGTGTGTTTGTTCACCTTGTTTTGAGTCTAATTTAATCTTAGTGATTAAATAATGATGTACATTTATTTGAATTTATAATACATATAAACCCAATTATTTATATTAATTAAAAACTATAACATGGAATATACTGTTTTAATCCCAACAACACAAGGGAATGTATTATACAATCCATTCGTTTGTTTAACTAGAGAAATCGTACATGATTTGATTTTTGTATGTTACCTCAATATACAAAATATGCACAACATCTTTTATAAATCGCTACAATTCAATTTACAAAGAGAATTTTTGCTTCCGTTTTAAAGTAAAATAAAGTACAGTAATCATGAAAATTTTCAGCTTAGCCCTTTCCTCAAGGATGAGAAAATCGATATTTTACAGAATTTGTATATTAAGTAAATTGCCTTTCTGTGGTAAATTCATATTTCTACCCTCCCTAGGCCATAAAAACATACTTGGCGTTTGTCAGAGTTTCAGTGTACTCGACAAATTCGGCAAAACATTGAATGTTTCATTTTCAATTTGAATACAAACAACTTTCACTATCTTTATCCGAGTATCCAAAGACAAATTAAATTTAATAAATCATTTACCATTTGTAAAATAATTCAACCGACCCAAATAACAAAATACCATAAAGAAGAAGCCTATTAATATTAATTTCATTATTTTTATTTCTATTTAAAGGTATTGACCCAGAAGGCGGACAACTAAAATATAGTATCTCTGGCCCAGTATTCAGTGTTGACAAAAATACCGGAGTCGTGAGATTAAACCAAGAATTAGACAGAGAAAAACAAGACTTAATTGAAGTTATAATAAGCATAACAGATGAAAGTGTGTTAGGATCTGAACCCAATACTATTTCACTGCGCCGTGAAATTCCAATTCGGGATTATAATGATAATGCACCAATTTTTATTGGCCGACCATATAGCGCAAATGTCAGCGAAGCAATTAAATCAGGCACAGTTATTAAAATTGAACCAACCATTTTTGTAACAGATCGGGATGAAGGTATCAATAGTGAAATTACGGTAAAATGTTCCTCGGATCCGAATATCGACACGGACGATATTTGTGAAATTTTCGAGGTTAATACCGAAAAACTAGCCAGTGGAAATTATACGGTAGCGATACGTCTTAAAAAGCAATTAGATTTTGAAACGCGCCCTTCCTATATATTAAGTTTGAAAGCAAATGATGGTGCACTGGAAAATCGATTGACTGCTTTAGCTTCTGTTGCCATATCCGTGATTGATATTCAAGATCAACCGCCAATTTTTTTAAATGCACCATATTCTAAAACTGTATTGGAAAACACACCACCAGGAATACCAATATTAATGATAAACGCAACTGATGGAGATACTGGTAGTCCACGTCCCTTATTACTTACGTTGGAAAATGAAAAATTTGGGTATTTTACTCTTAGGGCAGCCAACGATACAAATCATGCACATGCCATATTATATACAACAAATATTCCATTGGATCGGGAAAATGCAGAAATATTACAAAATGGTGGGGTTTATAGTTTCACCGTTAGAGCCACAGAGCTGATCAATAATGAAGTCCCTGGTGATTCGGCCACCTCTCAAATAACCATTGTAGTGAGCGATGTTGATGATCATATACCGATGTTTAACCAGCAAGAGTTTAAAATTCCACTTACGGAAAATCTTGAAAATGATACTCCTCTTCCAGGACTATCGATTCTCGTGATAGATAAAGATTTAGGAATTAACAGTCGGTACAATTTATCTCTTGAGAACGTGAAAAATGCAGAAGGTGTATTTGCCGTTTCACCTACTTATGGAGAAGGTCGCACTCCAATCGTTGTGAAAGTAGCAGACTCCAAGAAATTAGATTATGATGTCGATGACATTGATTTGAGAACTTTAGTTTTTGATTTAGTTGCATCTGTAAATGGTACACGAATGGACTCAAGTCAAGTTAGAATTGAACTTCAAGATGCAAATGATAACGCTCCAGTTTTCTTCAAAAACTTCTACACTCTTGAAGTTAAAGAAAACACAAAAGTTGGATATAAAATATCCGATTTATCAGCAAGCGATCGAGACTCAGGATTATTTGGCTCCATCACTTACTTACTAAAAGGTTTTGGATCAGAATATTTTTCAACTGACCAAAAATACGGTGGAATTTTTGTAAAAAAAAATTTAAATTATGAGGTACAGAAAAGCTATAGCTTAACACTAGTAGCCATTGATGGCGGAGGTATTGAAACAAATGCAAATTTACTTATAAACGTACTAGACGTAAACGATAATAACCCGATGTTTGAAACACTTGAATATACACGGACAATTAGAGAAGGTGCTACAGAATTTGAACCGCAATTTTTTGTTAGAGCAACTGATGAAGATGGTCCCACCCAAGGAGGTGGTCAAATAACGTATACAATTGATTCAGAAAATAGTATTTCAGGACACGTGTTTTCAATTAATCCATCAACTGGAGAAATAACTATAAATCGACGTGTAAGTTCTATGGACACAGAACGAGGTCAGTATGAACTGATAGTATCGGCAACAGACCACGGTGTACCACCACTTAAAAATGATACGAGAGTGTTAATACGTGTTGGCATATCAGGAAATCAAAGACCAATTTTCAAAGGGCATTTCACCAGCCAAACGAATAATGCAATTCCAGGCCCGCCAAGTTATAGAATAACTATCCCGGAAAATGCACCACCTGGATTTAATGTCACAACGGTAACCGCATCAGATCCCGATGGTTTGGATTCTCTTTTAGAATATAGAATTGTTGATTCAGCTGACAACTTTGAAATAAATCCAAGGTCGGGATTAATAAAAGTTTCGTCTTTTGCTCGTTTAGATCGGGATACGAATTCAGATCAACATATCATTGTTGTAAATGCGGTTGATGCTGGATTTCCTATCCCAGAAACTGCGACAGCTACAGTTTACATAAAAATTCAAGATGTAAACGATAAACCGCCCAAGTTTAATTCACCAACGTATACGGCATACGTTTCAGAGCGATCCAAAATTGGTACGGAAGCGCTTAAAGTCTTGGCGACGGATACAGATTTAGACTTTAAAATTGAATATTCTATTATCGAGCCAATTAAGGCATCATCAAAAACGGGTTCACAATTAATATCAACAGTCCCATATGATTATCGATCAGCATTTAGTATAAACAACGAAACAGGACAAGTAATAGTGAACAGCACGCTTGATTACAATTCTGCTGCAGTTATCACCCTCACCGTTCAGGCGCGAGATATAAATGCTTTGTATAACAAAAAAGAACAGTTGGATACCACAGAAGTGATACTATTCATTCAGTCATTCAAAGATACAAATCCAATATTTAAACACCAAGGTTGGACTAGCACCTCTCCTTTCATTAATATGAAAGTTAAAGAAGAAGCACCCATTGGAATGACCATTTTTAAACTATTAGCAGAGGACCCCCTAACAAATGAAATAATCAAAAAATTTGAGTTAACAAAAAGTGATCCACTTCAAATAATAGAAATAAATGAATTTAACGGAGATGTGCTACTCCGTAAACGCCTCGATTATGAAACTCTGAATTCGTCATATTTCGAATTTGGGGTCACCGTGTATTCATCGGATTTAAAGCGAATTACGTTCACCATGGTCAATGTAACAGTGGAAAATGTTAACGATAATGACCCAATATTTGATCACAAGACATACCGAGTTACTGTTTTAGAAAATTTAAAATATCCAACCAAAATACTAGAAGTCCACGCTACTGACAATGACAGTGTTTTAACGGAATTAGATGAACAAATTGGATATAATTTAGTAACATACTCATTAACAGGGCAAAATAGCGCCTATTTTGTGATAAATAATAAAACAGGTGTTATACAAATTGCGCCAAATTACACCTTAGACAGAGAAAAGCAATCAGTGGTTAAAGTTTTAGCAGTTGCCGAAGATTCCCTAGGGAAGCCATCAGATAGTAGAAAAACGTCTGCTGAAATTATTATCGAAGTATTAGATGTCAATGATAATGCACCACATTTTCTGCTAAAATCCTATACCGCTGTAATACCAGAAAATTCACCTATCAATACTTTTGTAATAAATATGTTGGCTACGGACCCAGATGAAGGTTTTGGAGGGGAAATTCGATATGATTTATTAAATGAAGGTGAAACAAACGGACTTTTAAAAATTAATCCTAATACTGGTGAAATTCGAACGAAAACTCAGCTCACCGGAAGAGGCCGAAGTGAACCTTACGAACTAGTGATTCGTGCTCAAGATAATGGGGGGGAAATCCCAAAACAGCCATCTCTGCATTCGGATGTATTCCTGGTATTATATATTGGAGACGTGAGTGCAAATGATGGTATTCCATTTTTCATTTCACCAAAAGTTGGACAAGTTGCTAATATATCAGAAGTAAGTTATAGGTCGTACATGCATTTAATGAAATTTAGAAATTTAATTATTTATTTATTTATTTTTTAGAATGCAACTATAGGAGCCCCCGTTTTTCAAGTTATTGCTAGTGATCCTGATAATCCCGCAACTCCAAGTGGCCAACTAAGTTATAACATACAAGAGGACATTGAAAATAAAGACACATTCAGAATAGGTAATGACTAGTCTCATCGGTAAAATATTTCAACTTAAATTTCTTACGTCGATTATATTTTCAGATCATTCATCTGGCTTAATTACAACACTTAAATCACTTGATAGGGAAACAAAGTCTTCATATAATATAATAGTCGAAGTGTCAGATCATGGAGACCCGCCTCAAGCAGCCACAATTGTACTTTATATATTTGTCCTAGATGTTGATGATCATAAACCACGATTTATTCGAGAGGTGGATGCCACACCTCTAGAGTTGATGGTCCTTGAAGAGCAACCGGTAGGAACAATAATCAGTAATTTAAGTGCAATTGATGAAGATATAGATGAAAATGGTGCTATTGATTATATATTTATTGATGGTAATGAGTTAGGGATATTTAAAATCATTCGGACGGATGACAATCAGGCAATAATTACGACAGGCGATAGAATTGATCGGGAAAAGTATGACTCCTTTCTATTAACTGTTAAATGTTTTAAATACAAAACTAACCGAAATCTAATCTCACATAAATCTTATGATGCTTATGATTTATCAGAAATGCAAATTTTAATAAAAGTAATAGATATAGATGATCATCTCCCAGAGTTTAACATCAAGGGCCAGACTATTGGTGTTAGATTATATACACCTATTGATACGCATATTTTAACTGTGAGAGCAACTGATGAGGATCCCGATTCCGCTGCTATTATGTATTCTCTTGAAAATGTTACATTTATTCCACAGTATTTCAAAAAAGAAAATTCAAATTTATCTTATAATTTAACCGAATTGTTCTCGTTGAACTCTGAGTCCGGAGAAATTAAAATAATGAAAACATTGTCCGATTTCGTAGATGGATATTTTGAAATTGAAATTCACGCTAATAACTCGAAAAATCCTTCTCGATATAGCCATAATATAATAAAGCTTTACGTAATTCGTGATAAATCTCTATTACGGTTTGTATTTTCAAAACCGGCAGCAGAAGTGAACAGTATCATCGACGAATTTACAACAAAAATGCAATCGGAACTAAAAATGACTGATCTAGAATTGCAAGTATTTGACCCACAAGTTTTAGTTAAATCTGATCGTAGTTTAGATTTTTCTTCGACCAGTTCATGCTTCCAGCTGAGTCGACATGGTAGCGTCTTACCTCCACATGAAATGCAAAAAATTATGGATTCTAATGAAATAAAAAATATGCTTACTGATTCCTATATTAAATATAGCGTGGATGCGGTTGATTCGTGCCTGGTAAAACGAAAAGTGGCCAGTGCTGGCTTTATTACATCAACTGGAACATGGCTTGTAATATTAGCCGGGTTGATTGGAATTGCATCATTTATTGCAACAATATCCGCGTGTTGTCTTACAAGGCGGTATAAAAATCAAATTAAACGAGTACAAAGTACACCAATTCATCGAATAGCATCCCCGAATGAAAATTATGTTAACGGAACCCCAGTCATATATGCAGAACCAATTTACGGTCCATTATGAAAAACAAAAATATAGCTCAGAAATTACCATAATTTTTAATTTAAGTTTTGTGATAAAATAATTTTAAATTATTACTAGGTATTATTTATCGATTTCATATTATGAAAGTAGATGAGTTAAGCTTCCATAAAATTAATTTAAGAAATAATTTTGAAATGCTCATCTAGTTGTCCAGTAATAGTAGAATATAATAAACTAAATAGAATAAATAGTACAATAAATAATCGTAGAATAGTACACAAACAACAATAGTAGAATAGAATAAAATCAAAATACAAGATGTACTTTGAATTCGAAGTACTTGTTTAAAGTTAGTTTTTTAAATATAATTTTTGTTAAATATTTATTTTAAATTTTTGTATTTTAACAATTTATTTTATTTAAATTGATTAATTAGAAACCTAATTCATCTAAATTGAAATTAGAATTACATACATTTTACACATACTATGTAATGTAGTTTAGAAAATGTGCAGAATGTTTTCATCAAATAGCAATTGAAGGCTTAACGGATGTGTCATTGCAGGATACATTATGGTTGCTTTCCTTCCTGCATATTTAATGCATTTTGTTATAAATATTTAATATTAAAATATTAAAATATTAAAATATTAAAATATTAAAATATTAAAATATTAAAATATCAAAATATTAAAATATTAAAATATTAAAATATTAAAATATTAAAATATTAAAATATTAAAATATTAAAATATTAAAATATTAAAATATTAAAATATTAAAATATTAAAATATTAAAATATTAAAATATTAAAATATTAAAATATTAAAATATTAAAATATTAAAATATTAAAATATTAAAATATTAAAATATTAAAATATTAAAATATTAAAATATTAAAATATTAAAATATTAAAATATTAAAATATTAAAATATTAAAATATTAAAATATTAAAATATTAAAATATTAAAATATTAAAATATTAAAATATTAAAATATTAAAATATAAAATATTAAAATATTAAAATATTAAAATATAAAATATTTAAATATTTAAATAGTGCTCGTATGCATAAAGTATTCGGTTTTATATTTTAAATTTTGATTTTAAATATTTTCTTGTCGTAATTATTGACGTTTGTTGGAATAAATTTTCCCTACAAAATATTTTTACAGTTTTGTTGCCTCAGTGCCGTCGTATTTTATTTTACGTACTTCTCTTTACTTTACATACTAAATGAAATGTAATTTTCTGTATGTCAATAATTTGTTCAGAAAAACACTATAGTAAATTGAGTGAGTTCGGATTTTCCATATAATGTTAAAAAATACTAAAAACAAGCACAGTGACCTGATTCCCCACAAAATACCACTTTCCACACAAAAGAAAGGCGAGTAAAATTGTGTATTTTCGTTGAACTATCAGAAAAAACATTTTTAGCAAAAAATGGTTTAGAAAAATTAGTTTAGGATCAATTATTTTACTTGTACTGGACGAATTGTTTTAGAATTCGTTTAATTATCAGATGCATCATGAGAAATTGTTTTTAATTAAATTTTAGATCAAATAATTTTTGATATACAATAGAAATGGTTTTAGATATAACGTACTCGGATCAAAATTTAATGTGTTAATTGTAATTTTAACTGTAAATGGATATTTAAGTAATACGATTAATTATTTTTAATTGTTTTTATTGTACAGAAGTAGTATATTATTATCATTGATTATTTATAGAATAAATGCAATTGTATATTTTGTAACCTTATATTAGTTTAATTTATTTTAAAGGTATGCCACGGAAATATTTACGTAGTAAGTTTATTTACTCAATTATTAAATAGTTTTAAATAAAAAATTTAACATTTGTTACTCAAGTAGCGTGAAGTATATAATTACAACGCATTATCAACTTGACATTTAAAATAACGATCCGAAAATAAATAGAAGCATTTAATTATACTTGAACATTTGAAAGGAACATAAATTTTCGCATATCATTCAGTAAATCTAAACAAACACCCACTTGAAAAACATGAAATTGTCAATGAAAATTGTCAACCAAATAAAACATAAATAAAAAAACCATGAAAATATGCTTTATACTTACGTTCCAAAAATTTAACATCCAGTGAAAAGAAGATATTTGATTTTTGTAAGTACATAGCCTGTTTTATCAATAAACATATTCATTAAAGTATTGAATACAATTTAACATGAATATACCTGATAAAAATTTTTTTTTGATTTATTAATTGTAATAAAACCATAAAAATATTATATGTTTATTTTACATATGTGTGTACTAAGTAAATATATACTGATGAAATGTGTATTAAGTTTAATTTTCCTGTCTACCTGTTTTCGGTTAACATTGTGAAAATTATAGCACAATTGTAGACGTTTGTACAGTACTACTGTACAAACTTTACTGTACTTTCTAGTAAAATTGCAAATTGCATAATTAAAACTCCTATTACTACTACAGCTTTACTGGATGAAAATGTTTATAGCTTGATAGCGTATAATTATGGGTCCGAAGTTTCTTTAAAATGTAATACCAACCTCTTAGATAGATCGTTATTAGATATTTTGCAATTTCGCAAAAAAAAAAAAAAAGCTTGCTAAATTCAAATTGAAAGCTCTGGCCCTTGATCAGACCGTTTGCCAAATTTTTTTATAGTTAATTTTTTTTTTATATCTGCTTTCTCGTAAAATGTAAAATTCCAATGTTTGCGGATCATTATTTTGTGTTAGTCGGGATATTTACAGACTGCCCCTATTAATAAATTACACAACTGAAGCTTTTGTGTTAATTTTAATAATCTACATGACAACCTTTAGTTTTTCCACAAGAATCGTAACCTGGAATAAATATTTGTGGTTAATAAGATATCTTTATGTATTTTGAATGATATGTTGCCCCATTTATTATATTTTGGAATAATGGAAATTAACAAACACGACAAGTTTTCAAATTTGCACGTACACAGAACTCCCGTTTTTCAAAGAAATAAATTAATAAAACTGTACACTAATTTTTTCCTATTTTCATATCTCTATATTTTAAGTGGCTTATTTATTAGATATTTTTTTTGTTATCAGTCAAATATAAATATAATAGATTAGTGTTACAAGTGTTTCTCAAATAATATAAATTATAATTTATGCCTTTCATACATCACCACCACATCCTGGGGTAATAATTACAAGTGAAAGTGAAATTTAAAAAAATGAACGTATATTAAAAAACAATTGTTCAAATACAATATTAAATAATGTTGCACATATGTTATGAATTTTTATGTTATTTATGTAAGGTTAATTTTGTTTTGTATTTGGTTATGATGTTTCAACTTCTGACTTTATATTTGAATAAATATTCATGTACAAAATTAATTTTTCAACACATATTTCAATGTGAATAGTGTGTATATTTGCACGAAAATAAATATATATTGATTTCAGGATCATAATGAATTTTGAAGAAGTTCTAATGTTTGTGATTTGGGTTCTCATACGTTTAGCGTATTTCTTATGTTAAGGTAGTGAAATTTTTACCCTAATTTCAAAGTTCCTATAATTAATAAATTCCTTGGAAGACACAGTAGCTATATCAAGAATTGTATCAAATTGAAACTTTATTCAGTAACCAAAGCGACTAGGTTAAAATAATAAGGCCAACTGGCGCAATGCAACGTACCGCAGCCCGATTTTTTTATTTATTTATTTTCTCTTTCAATTCCCATTAGTATTAATGATCATTTCCCATTAACGATATTGAACTTGATTGATTAAAAGCTTGGATGTTATGTCATTTCAGGCGCTTGAGAATTAAATTAACAAAAAATTAATATAATATCTGTATTGGAATCCCAATACCAACTAACGGATTTAAAATAAAATGAATTCATATAATACTAAAATAATTCATTTAAAATATCTTCAACTACGTTTAACTAATGAAGCTTAATTCTAATATATCAATTTCGTTAACAAATCTGAAAATAAATTTATTTTTTTGGCTTAGGCCAAACGATTGAAAACTGAACCACCAACTAAACCAAACTAATACTAAAATAAATAATTTGTAAAAAACTATCCACTACTCACAGTCACAAATTTCATTTATATACAGAAACTTCAAATCTACAATAAAAGATTATTAATTGAATTATCAAATATTATTGTTATTACATGTATCTACCACTCTTTCCAGTTATTTTAAATCAGCTAAAATTTGTCACTTAGACATCATTAAAAAAAATTAACAATATAACTACTACTATATGGCTAATTTACTTATTTTGACTTTTTGGGTACTAATCTGCCAAAACGCAATAATACACTATGACACTACTACAATAATATACTAGTTTAGTGAAATTTAATAAAAACTTAATTTTAATTAAATTTAACTAAACAAAAGAAACACTTCTATTCTAATCATTCCTAATATTTTGTACAAAATCACTTTCAATTATGTTTTAAATATCTGATATTTATAACAATTCACTAAGCACATGACAATATGTGCATATTTAGTTACACTCAAAATTAAGTTCATTGCAATAGGGAATATTTTAAATTTAACACGAAGATTATTTTTACAACAACACAAGATTTTTTTGTCACCACGCTGTCACTATTTAGATAAATTAATTCCATTGCAATAGACATTTTTTTTCTACTCCTACTGTTAAGGACGGTCAAACTGCATCATTATTGCATATCACAAACTGTTAGCCAGTAATGATTCTGCATGAGCGAGACTTGTGATTGCAATACGAATAACATATCTATCTATCTATATATATTCTCAATTCGTATAATTGGGCATTTAAATAAAATTTAATAAAGCACCAATTAAAAATTAGACATTACTAACTAGTGGATTTACTGCAATTGACTGGCGAAAAGGAGCAGTTACTCAAAAGTTATCATGTTCTATTTCCGATAACAGTTCCGTTATCATACAGAACTATACAGAACATCGACATTACAAGAAAACTATGCAACTTTTATAATAGATTTTTTTGGTTATACTTAGATTACTATTAGATCTAAGTTATTTAATTTTTAAAAAAATAAATTTTTACTTTAAAAATGAAAAAATTTGAAAAGAGCTATCGAGAACTCAACCCGATTGTTTTTCAGAAAAACGCAGCTAACGCCTAATAAAACAAATATGGTTTAATAAACAAAAGGCTACTATTTAAAAATTGTACGTTCGTTTATAAGAGGTATAATTTGTAATTCGCCTAAATGTAGATATTTAATAAAATGTAAATATAATTGTGAATTGTCTATACTCGTATTTATAAACAATTCTTAAAGTTATACTACGTAAAATTTACATTAAAACTTAACTTACGCTTATATACAGTAAAGCTGGTAACGGAACCTTTTATGGGTAGGTTCGTAGATATGTGTAAGAGTTGTACCTCTCATTTTCTGGTTTTGTTAATGTGAAACGTTTTCATAGCCAAATTAAAACACGTTCGTTTGATCTCTTGCGATGGACGATTAAACAACGTAATAAAGAACAAAACTTATAGATTATCGGTTTCGCTTGATATTTTATACCATCCGAAACCGATACACTAAACCGTCGTTTTGTTTCCGGGTGTGTAATTTAATCAGTGCGTGGATTCCTTTTTTATGCAAGTTTCGTTTTCTCAATATTGAAAAAATGGAGAGTATATAAAAGAAAAGAAAATTCATTGTGAAAATCCAAAGAAAAGGTGGCGAAATAATTTCGCAAATTTTGAAAACCAAGAGTGTAGTGAATGATTGCAAATTTTTTTTTTCAGTTTAGCAATTTTTTTAGATACGACCGATTTGATCATGAAAATTTCAGTAGTCCAGAGCGCTATGAAGATTGTTGGTAAGTGATCATATTTTCATTTTTTTTAAACACAAAAATAGGAAATTCATCGGATTCTTTGTTTGGTATACATTTCATTCGCATCAAAAATAGCGATTACCGTTTAACCGTGTAATTAGTGTTTGTTCACATTTAATCGTTAAAGACAAATTAATTTGATTTTGCAAAATTTAGTTTTTTTTAAACTAATTTGCCTACGATTATGTTTTTAATATAAGAACTATATGTATGAAATCATAGTCGTTCATTGACAAACAACAATTGACAATGAAAATTAGTGGCTCGTTTCTTTTGTAGTTTTATATTTTGACACATGATTGTGATAAATTTTGTGTAATGCTAGCGGTATTCAATAAAATAAAGAACCCTACCATTCCTGGAGTCCCAGGAGAAATAAGATACATCAAGCATGTGCACCAAACCATCACTTCGGGTAACACAAATTCTGTGATAATTAGAGAGTAAAATTCAGATTTTCATTCAATTTTATAGTAGAAAAACGATTGAATTTTAACTGAATATTTTCGAAATAATGTGTCAGTAGTATGAGCTGCTGTTTTACCTTAGAATCTCAAAACACGTCACATTGGCGCTTTTTCTTATTATGATACTTAGGTAGGTATTAGTATAAGGCATTATAAAAAAATAAAATGATATTATCATATACTACTACAGTATGTTTAAGAAAGAAATAGAGGGGTGAATATGTTGTGGCCAACACCCAACTCTCTTTTACCATGAATGTATACATAGATCTCGAATACATCACACTTGATAAATTAATCTTACCGGACTTTTGGTAAAAATGTATTATATAATCAAAAATCATTATACTTGCTTAAATTTCAAAAAACAAACAAGGTCAACCCTTGTTGAAAATTTAATGTTTAAATTTATTTGAATAAATAAATAACATGATTGCAAAAATTGAAAAGTTCTTATTGAAGCTGCCACTTCAGACTCACATATTTCTACCAGAAATCGTAAGGATCTCCCAATTGATGGACAAGTTGAATTATGAAGTTTCATTCCGAATAGTCTCCCAATTTATGGTAACAGTTTAAGCATGAAATTTCATTCAATCAGTTAATCTGTCTGGGCTGTAGAGAATTAGCAACATTTAGTCAGCAACCCATCACGCATAGACACGGACACACAAAGATTTTTAAAAACACCTTTTTTTGTCTTCGGCAATAAAGCGAATGGTAAATCTGCAAAAATCTCGAGACCAAAATTTTTCATGACTACTATGCTTTTTTTACTACGTAAAAGAAGTAAACGGAACAACTGGCCTGTATAATTTACCAAATTAAAGGCAATTTCAATTCCTAAATAGTAGACTACCGATAATTTATCTACACCAAATAATTATCAGATATTAAGTAAAACGTAAACCATCTCAAAAAACAATTATTTGACACCCCGTATCTCAATAAATATAGAAAATGGGCCTCCTTCTCAAGAACAGTTTTGCTCAAAGTTAATCAAAAAATCATACATTAAAGGGAAATAATGATGTAATTCAAGTAAATTACAATTAACAAGTAAATTGTTTTAACCGAAATAAGCTTGATTTTTAAAGATAATTGACAGCCAAAAATAATCGTCTAAGGGAGCCACAAAAATCAAAAACATATTTTTAAAATACATTTGTAGTTTAACAATTGCGATACCTAGAAACCTTACCTTTAATACCACACCAAAACCGCAATAGTAGTGACACATACATTTTGGTAGAAATTACACTGATAGTCTGTTAGCCCAGGTCGTCATATCAAGTGAATATATAGTAAATAAATTTTAGTCATGTTTTACTGTAATAACTTTAAAACCATGTTAATTCCTAATAAAAAATTAGTTAATATTACTATATTATATTTTTTTTAAACTTGAAACTACATAATCTCTTATGCACGAGATTATAAACTATTGCTTACATCGTACCATAAATATGTTGTGTCCCGAATAAAAAATAAGATATTAAAATTGTTTTCACAATGAAATAAATATTAGACTAATCTCTTGTCATTTGATGGGTTGTGTAATTATTTTTTAAAATATTTTAAATAAATAAATTTTTTAAATCCTATTCAAAACTACCAATATTACATAGTGATAAATAAAATAAATGTTAGTTTGTATCATGTTCAGTTTCAACCCCTTTTCACTTCCGCGACACTAAAAGGTCCTTCCTAAAAATGATGAAAATCATGAATAAAATATAATTTTACACCCCTTTCTGTTGCAGTTTTTTGCTTACCAGTATTTCTTTATTGAGTCTATTATTATTTTTTATAGTCCCCTATTTTAGCTTTGGTTTTGAATATAAATTCGCTTTGGTTCTGTTTTATTTGAATTATTTTTTTGTTTGTGATTCGTGCCTAACTTTTTAGCTTAGCATGTGATCGCAGACGATCACTGATTTATAAAAAGGAAATATTCTATTTATGTATCAAACAACGGGGTGATTATAAAGTTCAAAACTCTTTCCAAATTTTATTTGTTTATAGTATAATGATATTGAAAATTTTGCAATACATTACAATCGTTATGTCGGAATGCACTTGAAAACATTGGCCGAGTATAATTTCTTAAAACACCAAACACATCCTGCTTTTTAAACCGCCACATTGGAACGTTGGGCTAATAACCAGCCTCCGCAAAATAGTTTATTTTTAAAATCATTGCCTTAACACTATACCGGATAGATCCCTAGAAGACCTGGCACAATAAAATTGGAGATCATATGTCCCAGAGCTATACGTTTCTATATGCTGGATATGGCTTCGGCAATATTGGTATAGAATTTCTTCTTTGACAAAAGGAACAAATCTCTTTCCTAAGTGATTCATACCAAATATGTAAGCTTCAATGACATGAAGTGTGGCCACATGTTCTACCTGAAGGTAACCAGCCCCGAACTTGGGATTTGTACAAAAATTCGTAACAAAAATATGTATACAAAAATATTTCTACTGAATAGAACTATTTCGCCAACTACATTTTCGAAACTCGAGATGAATTGAATATCGAGAAATATCGAGAGTCCATAAACAGTAGATCGAAAATAAGAAAAACTCAAAAACAACACAATCGGTTTTTAGAAGTAAAAAACACACAGTTTTACAATAAAAAAGTGAAATGCCGCCAACAATCGTTCACACCAAATACATGTTTATGAACTAATAATAAAATAATATTTTATAGTGATTAAAATTATATTTAATAATAAAAAAATATAATAAATGGTTTATTATAAGAAGATATACTGAGTGTTAAAAATTAAACCCGCTATCCTCACATACCTATTCAAGATTTTGAACTTGCTGGTTGGTGAAATTAATACACAACTCTGCGCAAGAACTGCGAGTGCATATTAAGATCGTAAATAATTTTAAAACAGTAAACACATTCCTCACAAACAATATCATCTTGAAACTTGGACACTTACTTTCCCGTAATACCACTCAAGCTTAATTGGTTTTGTTAATTTTGTTAAAACTATGAAGATGAAAAGCAGCGATATCAGTCACAGCTTGGAAACCAGGATACCAGTGCGATTAACTCTGGGTAAATTCTGTTTGGGTACTTCCCACGAGGGCTTATGAGTAAAGTTTTATGCTCAAACTTGGGTCTAGAGTCCACAAAACTTTTATTTTATTTTTATTTCCTAGGATAATTTGAACTTACGAAAAACCACTACAAATTGGTTAATCAAAATCTTGGCTTAGAAATTTTTGATTTTGACAACATTGATTTTCGAAATCCTGGTGGTGCAATTATTAATAATCCTGATAATTTTAAATCACAATTACAGATTTAATCGATTCTGATTAGTCAAATGATTGTGATTTAGAAGATCCGAATTTTGATGAAAAAATATTTGTTAATAAAAATCGTTATTTTTCCTGTTGCATTTTGAAAAACAACGTGTACCTCCCTCCTATATTTTTGCCAATTTAATTCAGATTTTTTTACGGCATAGTCGTTTGTCTTATACATAAATGTTATTATTTTCCTAATATTTATAAAATATTAGCAGGCTTCTGAGAAAGCTGTCATTTCCGGTGGACAATTTCGGCTAAAAATCACTGGGACCTCCAAATTTATAAAAAAGCTTGGTCCGAATTTTTATTTTAATGAATCCGCCTGGACTATGTAAAATAAAATAAACTATGTATATCATTTTGCCAGGCTCAGTAAGATTAAAAAAATACTAACCTACTTACCTAGGTGAACATTTTATTAATTTATGGTATTTATATCTTTTTAAAATTTGATTTGTGAATCCTAAATGCACTCGGTAAGTTCATTGTTCATCGTAAACATTTTGTACGAAGCGACAGTCGCCCCAATAAATTTCTTATATCAACTTATGGTACTCTTAGATCGAAAGACCTAAACACGAATTTCCACCTTATATTCTCAATAAAATAGAGATTAAATTGTTTATATTTTTGATACGGTACGAGTTCTTAACTCTCTGTTTAATTAATTACGTTAAGCTAATGTAAGAGGTTAATTTGTAGAAACTAAAATTGTAACAAACTACAATTTGGTAAAGATTGTTGTTTAAGAACCTGTATGAACCTTTCAATATGTTACTGGTAGAAAAAATTCCAGGTGAGAGTGATTTTTTATAGAGACTAAACATATAGGAACAAATATTTAAACGGACTCAACAAAACGTCAGTCTCTATAGCTTGATCAGAATAAATTATTAGAATTGCGAAAAACGTGTGGATCTAGCAAAGAGATCTGTTTGTATCCATCGTATATAGTCATAGTAAAGTTTGTTAAATAATCTACTGAACTAATTGTAGACTATCGATTAATTAGAGTAATAGATAACTTATAGAATTTTTAAACGGTTTGCCTTCGTTTGTTTTGAAGATTACGGAGCTTGCGGAGATCGCTACACCCCCCCCCCCCCATGGGGGTGCGATGACAATCTATGTTTCTATGTAATATAAGGTACTACTTTCGCACAACACTCAAACATTCCTGCATAAAACGAAATGGTAGTAATGTAGTGTCTCGATGTCGATGTTACTATTTAAGAGGGTGTTAAAATCAATAATATCTAATAATTCAAAGAGTTTGGCAAAGTCTAGCTTGCGATAGTTAAAATGGTACAATGTTTCTGAATCGAAGGAATCGTGGCCATTCTCATAGGAAAGAGTGATTGACATCGGTGGGTGGTAAGAGTCAACAACGATTAGTTTTTGAGGCAATGCAATTTTAAGCAAAAGATGTAAAAATCAGATCGAGTTAAGCCTGTTTAGTATTGCTGGTATAAACCGGACTTCAACATATTATAAACAAAACTTGACTTATAAATAAAACTTGATTTATTGTATGTGAGTGCACCATAGCAGACCAGGAAGATTCAAAATCCCTTAGTACCAGAGCTTCATATCTGATGTCAAAAAGTAATCAATTCAACTTCTACCTGGTAAGTCTCAATCGAGCTAAGTGAGCGCATGTAGGTGGATAGAATGAAAATGTGTCAAATAGTTCATTGAAATTTTTTTGTATTAATAGTAATGTTACTTTATTTCGATGATACGGCATCTTTCAGGCAGTTGAAATTAATTTTGTTGGTTATTTCATTGAAGTTACGTAAGGATCCTTCTACATATTCATTGCCTCTCAAGAGTGGTGAGATCACCTCAAAATTTTTATATTCATTATAAATAAATGAAATTTTTTAGTTAAATTGGAATCACGTCCCATTATTATTATGAAGATTTAAAAAAAATCAAAGTTAAATTAGATGACATACGAGTACAGTATAATAAAGATTTCACTTTCACAAATAAGAATGGCAGGTTGTAGCTCTAAAACTGGAATATGTAGCACATAAAATGCATTACGGCCATGACATGCATTGTACATGCCATAGAACATAACAATAAGATTTAAAACGCTAAACGGTAAAATTTCCACAAAACAAAATAAAAATTATCACAGTTAGGTTTTTGTTACTGGATACAATTTTATACTTATCAGAAACTATCGCACATTACAATTATATTATATTATATTATATACATAGATATTATATAGTTAAAAACAGTTAATTTATGATCACAGGATACATAAAAAGAAACTAAAATGAATAAATGATGTATCGCAATCAGTAAAAATAGGCTTTCAGAAAGCGTTGACAGAGAGATTAAATCCGTGGCACGATCGACAATATTTTTACCCATCATGTTTCAAATATTAAATTGAGATCTTTATTTCTTGTCCGCATATGCAGTTAATAGACTTGTTTAAGCTCTGAAAACAAGGATAGTATAGTGTAATATTTAACGACCAAACAATGTAGCCTGCATTTCACGAGCATGAAGTTACAACCCGAGAAGGAAACTGTCATCATCAATATACGATATTACAGATATTTTTGCTTACCCTATGATCCTCTTAAATCACATAACGTTTTTAAACGAAGGGTTATTTATTACCGATTTTTCTGTACAAAGTCCGACTTCCCCTTTCTCCTGAATACATAAAATGTTAAAAGGTTTTTTTTCAATGAACAACAATAATTATTACCATACAACACTAGTAAAAAATCCTTGTTACAGTTTTGTTAGATTTTAAAGACTTGAGGGCTAGCAACAAGGCGCATTAAATTTGTGGATTGTTTTATGTATTTATTAGTAGTTCAAAATCGAATGTGGGTTAAGCTTAAGGGGTTTACTTCAACCAATAAGTCCTACGTAAACAAACAAAAATGTAAAAAGCAAAAGTTTTATTATTAAAATATGCAAAATTATCCTTATCGTCATGAATATAAAATTAAAAATAAAATAAATATTACAATTCAAAAATCCACAATAAACAAATTTCTGATCAATCTCACTCCACGAAAACAACACAGTCTAATTGATAAGTGATAAATTATAAAGTACATAGATGTGCTTTAAAAATTGTCAAAATATGTAAATTTTTAATTTTCATGCATCATAGAATATTGGATAACAAAAGAAAGAATCGGATAACAAAAAACCGAAAATGAAAACAAGCAACATTACCATAATAGAATAAAGTAATACATATTCCAAAGGACCTAATTTGCATAATAATAGAAAATGTTAACGAGTGTTAATATTAATACAATTTCGCTAGGCCTTAGTTATGATTTTACTGTTAAAAATAATAATGCAAAAATGAAAGATGTTACATTGCAAAGAATTGCACTACGAATCTAAACCCAAGTACATCCAACACATATTTAAGGTAATAAAGGAAAACTAGGAAGGTAAAAAATGTTTAACAATGTGTTGACACTTAGAAAGGGGTTTATGCCTAAACAGGATAATATTAATTTAATAATAAATTCGAGGCACGTGTTCAGACCCGTAATAAAACCACGATACGTGATTAAGAAAATTTTTATAAATCAACTTCTCGTGTATACTACCTATATCTGATATTTTATGGCATTTAAACATTTGTACCAGTATAATTGAAAAACAAACCATAAATGGTAAACGACAAGTGATTTATGACTTTCATTTTTTATGAAATAAAAATTATTAGAAAAAGAATCGACAATGAAAGGATTCATTCAACTTACCAACTGCAAAAAAAGTTAAAAATTTATGATCTATTTTTGCGCTTTATTAATTTTCGCTTGGCAACATCTGGTGTGCAATAATTTTATTTATTTTATTTTTTGTAACTCTTTGATTTTATTTTTTATAGTAAATTTGTGTGTATATATAAATTTACACGGTGATTTTTATAATAAAACGGATATTATTTTTAAAACATTTGATTTGTTTCACAAAAAGTTTTATTAGTGGAATGAATCGAACGAATTGATTTTAACGAATTTGTTTGGAGTATAATTTCGAGGGAACTGAATTTCTATTATCTTAATGTAAATAAAGGCCCTAGTATGTAATAACTGTCGTAAAATTTAGATACGAATACAGCTAAATTTTACTGGCAACTTTAAACTTCTTATTCAAATTCAACGCGGAACAATGAAAGGCAGACAAAACATGGTTAATATTAGGCGGTAAACTACTTTAATTATTTTAATTAATACCCAAGTTTAAACTTGGGTATACATTTCTTGTAAGTAAGGAGGAAAATAGACTCGGTGAATAAATCATATAACCAGACGAATCGATAAAGGAGCCTCAACTGCCACTTACAAAATACGTGATGCAGAACTAAATAATAAAATAGATTTTGGAGTAGTTCTAGCTCTGAATATTTTGTCTTCCAACACGTTATAAAGGCCATAAAATCAAATAAATGTAAATCCACACACTAAATTTGGAAATTGTAGAAAAAAGTATTATCTAATTTTTTCCATCTCTTTCTTTGGTAAATGCGTCTCACACAATGTGATTTATTGATTATTATTTTTAATTTGCTTTCCAGACTTTCTTTCCAGAATTAACGGAGTAGTTAGAGCCGTTGTTGAAATGCGTTATGGTTGCTTTTAGGAGGCTATAAGTGTGATGTATCCCTGCACAATTTTGTTTTGGCCGAGAATGGTAACACTGACTAGTTTCTAGAATGTGCCGTGTCTGATGATAGTCAAATTAAAGAATACCTGGTTACAATATTTTAACTGAAGTAGAGTGAGATGATTTCGATTTAATGTCAAAACTTTAGTATGAGTATCACACTCCACAGTTTTTTCTGAGATATATCCAAAGCATGTAAGAGTGAGTGTAGGCTATATTCTAGAATCTATTAGTTTTCTGTAGTATGCTGGATGCCAATGTAACAAATAGAAAGAAAAATATTTAGAAAATTTTTTTTATTGTCGCATCATAAATTACATGTTCATCAAATTGGTCCAACGGTTCATCACTCGCTCCCTAATGCTTTGTAAAGTGCCAATTTACACGACCGTGAGAGATATTTGGTCGAAGCAACCTTGATTGTGCGAAGAAAACTCAATGTCCGGCTGCTATGGCTTCTTTGTCTGCTTGGATAACGTTCATTGATGTTATAATTGTATACGTAAAATAGACTTGTAGCAAAGCGCAAAACAGCAAAAAATTCATTGTAAAACAACTCAGAAATATATTATGAACATATGTACTTGTATAGGCCCAACATTAACTTTTTTAAAATTTGTGATTTTGTAATACTTTGTGTTTCTACGAAAATCAGTCCATTTTCGACGTTTTTCGAAATACGCAATAAAACCCAAATCTAGCACTGTTGGAAAAACATTCTAATTTCTAATATGTTTTCTAATACACTTTTGCATCAACCTAAAAAATCCACTAGAAATTCGGGAAAACGCAAATTCCCACTAAAAATTTCGGTGCAAAACAATTCTAGAAAATGTGCTGATCATTGAGTTTGAACAAAATTGTTTGAAATTTTAATTTCAATCCACGAAATATTAAAACCCAGGTTAGAACTATGTGGGATAAATTTAGTAATGTTAATGTCCTGACAAAAGGTAGTATATTTGAGCTAAAAGTGGATTCAGTGATACGGTAATTTTCTAAATATACCGGTAAATTTCTTAATTTTCATGAATCAGATTTGACTACAAAAGAAATATTACAATATTCGAAAAATTATAATGAAATTTAGCTTCACAGTTCAAAACTCGATTGAAACTAACTCGAATATAAATGTAATATTTAGAGTTTATTACTTTAACTTACCGTTGGGTTAATGATCGCTGAAAAATACTTCAATATCTGATAAGAAAAATTAATCAAATCATTAATTAATTATTCGCCGCACATATTGAAACCGATGATGAGATTAATCAACCGTTTAAAGAAAACGTTGATACCGATCGTGGTGTTCAATTTTTTTTAGATTCTAAATCTCGTTGGTAAAAATTGCATAGACATGAATACACGCATTCAATATATCATCAGAAAATTTCACAGTTGCAATCTTTTAAAAAATCAAATGAATTGTTAAACAAGTTTCTACTTGAAAAGCTCTACGCAGGAATTATTTAAGTGAATAATAATTTCCAAATTTTCACCGAATTTATAACACTATTCCCAGGGAATGCCTGAACAATATACCACAAAACTTTAAAGTTGTTTTATTAGTGGTATTTTGAAATTCCCCTAAATGTACATCCCTATTTCGACATGGTTTAATTGCAGGAGTGCATCTCCTATCCAATTATATTACGTGGAAGGTATGGAGCGCAGTCACTAATACAAACTTACCTCAAGAACAAAATTGTCCTATTAGAGATATTTCATCTAGTTTGTTGACTCCCGCTGTATTGGATGCCAGCGATGACCCCGTATTTTTCAGTTCTGATATCTTTGGTTATTATTTTAAATATATAGTGGAACTAGAAGTAACCGACAACAACACCAACAACTACTACACGTACATGTGTTACAAAGGAAACCACGAGCATCATGGACGATTTCAAAGTCCAGTACAAATGATAGTAAAGCGATAAAACTTACAACTGTTGAACAACACGAAAAGCAATTTCTTAACGGCGATGTTTTTCCGAAGAACGAATAATCCGAACAATTAAACAATCACAAAAACAACATATAAATGTCAAAGTCAATTAATTTATTACTTTGAGTTGATTTTTTATTTTAAATAAAAAATTTAACATTTGTTAAATACTTAACTGGAATGAAGTTAGCTGTAAAGCACATGCAGTACATACCATACGCGTATAATCAATTGAAGTCGTGTAAAATAATGCAAATTTTCAACATTCTGCGAACCATTTTCGGGTAAAAAAACAGCCATAAATTAGTATATTACTCTACAATATATACCATTGTACCAAAAATGAATAACTATTGTTAATAATACATAAAAATAAGCAAAATAAATTTATTGAGGGAAACTCAACTAGTAAATCGTTGCAATCGGTATGAACGAGACAGAACCACATATCAGTGGAATATATTTATTTTAACGCAGTCTGCGGTATGAAAAGACCTTTAATTTGCTCGCGTTTTGCAAACAAAAAACCAGAGCATTCGATATTTTCTCTCTAAGAGATACAAACCTTACTACTTTAGTAATTACCGTATGACACACTTTTCCAGTCGTATTACTGAAGTAAAATGATATGATAAGAGGCATGCGGGTGAAAGACAATGGCTATCATTTAGGAGCATCTGCAACCAAATATCAAACAACATATTAGAGCGAATTATACTTTGCGCGACCGTCATAAAAGGCCTCTCCAAGGTAAAGGTGCCTAACATAAAAGACTAAGGCGAATTGCAGCAAGTCTATTTCTATTTGAATTGGAACTGATAATGGTCGAATATTATTTTTATAATAATTTTAATTATATATGTTGTAAACAATGTTAAAGCTTTCAAAAGTTTATGGAAACTTTCAATAATAAATATTATTAAATCGAAAATTATTTATAAAACTTTGAGAGAAATGTAAAGAATATCATCCTCTATAATCTGCAGAAAAACACTTTTTCACGTCTTCAACTTGGCTACTACGTAAGATAGAACGTGAAAAGACCAGCACGAAAGAGTTGGGAGTACTTTGGCCCCAGAACAGATTGTAAACATTAAAAAATAGACAAATAATGAAAACTATCTATGTTTCTATAAAATTAAATCAAAATAAATATAAATGTTTATAAAATAAATCACAAATTTAAATAAACGTTGTAAGTGTTGATAATTTATCTCCTCAAATAAATAATCAAGCCCAATCTAATAAAATCTACAAATTTGTTAATGACCACAGAGAAAATCGACGGTCTATCACAATCAACAGTGTAAATCTCCAAACTTCAAATTTTTACTATTTGTGTGCATCTATAGTTTTGTTTTAAATTCAATAGTTATTGTGTAAAACTTTAATTTAGTAATAGTGTTAATTAAGTTAATTTAATTTAGTTTAGTGATTTGATGTCGCTTACGAACAAAATTCAAACCGATTTTGACGATTTCGGCCACTAGAATTTTCAAGGGAAAGTGCCTTTAACCACATATAGCGAATACTCTTTGTTGAAAATTACTTAGGAAACAGAGACAACGTGAGACATGTAAACTTGCAAAAATCGTGAGGTAGAAATGTTTTATGATTGCTATAAACAAATCAAATAAACTAAACAAAATTTACATTTAACTACATATTTGCTCATTTAAAACGCCGGAAAATTTTTACAACTCGTTCGAATTATATTACTGAAAACCAAAAAGCATGATTTCAAACAATCGACGTATTGCTGTTGCCCTCGTTGCGTCTGGAGCTTCATGACAATAATGTTTGGAATTCGAATTGAAATCATGAGACAAAATATTAGAGGATCAATAAATGTACAATGTAAAATGTGCCATCCATTAGCCAACATATGTATTTTCCAAGAGTTAAAGAGGTAGTTGTTTCTAATATTATTAATATTTCCTCACCTTTCCTTCTTCGACAGCACAAACAACTCATTTTTCAAAAATAACAATTCTTCAGAAGGCTTCTAAACTATTGTATTAGATTCTCTAAAAACTTCATTTGTCCGACGAATTCTTCCAACTTTCTCTTTCTGCAATTTTTTTGGAAGTAATTTTTACTTGGTAAGTAATCCTTGCAGTTCGGTTGGCTCCTAATACCCGCTTCTCGTATTATCTGAAAAGGTTGCAATGACGAGAAAGACAACGTGTAACGCGTTGGATTGTGTAACATATTTTTTAAAGTCATTTGCTACTAAAATATAATAGAAGTTTCTCAGCGATATCTTTCAGATTTTCATTTTTGGATTTATTTTGTGAGGATTTTGTGGGTCTCCGCTAGGCCTTAATGACTTCTGACATTTACTTGTAGGGTCTAACGCCTTGTTAATTAATCTTATAACGATCTTGGGATTCTCGCTATCTCCAACATTTTACTGTACAATGACAAGCGATCACAACATATTTTTAAAAAAAAAATGTGGAAATAATGGCCCCGACATTGGTATATTGATTCTTAATCTTTATCTAGTTTTTGCTAGACACTACAATTTTGTAAACAATACTCTACTATATGCTGTTGGTTTTATTTAAACAGAATCTGCGCTCAGTCTTCACAAATATTTGTCTTGAACAAAAAATACCTATTTGCGAGTATATAAGAAATAAAATGGTTACAACATTTGTTGAACTTTAAATTTTCAATATTTTATTAAATTTAATTTAATCACATCAAATTCACTTTTAAGGTCACTAAGAGTTCGTTACGAGTTTGCAACTTATAATATTGGATTTAAAAATAAAAATCAAACAATTAATAAAAATATAAAATTTATTTAAAAATAAACATAAATTTGTCTATAAATTTTAAAATATAACCTCATAACATCGTCTCTTGACCATAGCTATGAACAATTTGATCGGTATTTTCAACCCAAGGCGGAGTGTGCACATAAAAACTACTGCTTTGATGAATGTGATTTGTTTCTGTTGAATGATAATTATCCGTATATGTTTGAGTTGGTGTTAGTCCTTCTAATTGTGCTGGTTCATTATACGGTTTAGCTAAAGCGTCATTAAAGGCTTTATTAAATAGTTCGTAATTTCTTTGTGAAAAGTTGGAATGATCGTGTGCTGCTGGATTAACTATAGGAATAGTTTGCGATTGATAAGGATGTATTGCTTGATTTGTGTATTTACTTAAGTAGCTACTTTGATGATGACTTGGATTATAATTATAATGGGCGCCAATATTAGTACTGTTCGCGCCACGGTAAAAACTACACGATGATGGTGGTAATGGATTAATAAAAACCGCTTCAAAAAGTTCCTTGGTTATTCGCTCTCCGCTCAATGTAATTGACTGCAACTTTTCCAAATCTAAATTTACTTGTCCTCCGTTGTTTAAAATTTGTTCCAAAGCAAATATATAATTATGAGCAAAACGTAGTGTTTCAATTTTTGTTAATTTCGTATCCTCAGGAAATGTTGGCAGGGCCAAACGAAGCCGTTCTAACGCTTCATTTAAATTGTGCATTCGATTGCGCTCCCTGTCATTCGCCTTCATACGCCGATTTCTTTTAATTCTCGCCACTTGTGACGGCGATCTTGATCTTGTCATACGATTTTTACCAACGGCATATTTTCGCTTTGGTTTTATATCATTTTTATTTGGTGTACTTGTTTGGGATCCCAAATTTGGTTTAAAATCCACGTTCGACGAGCACGCATTTTGGATTCCTTGATTCAAACCAATTATCGTATTCACTTTATAATTTATGGTTTCAAAACTTTTTTCAAACCCGCTATCTGACGAATAATCATCGTCAAAATCTAATGAATGATCATCGAATCCACTGTAACATGATGACATGATCATTTATTGATATTGCATACAACTTTAAAATTTATAATTTGTAAAATTGTGTTGAAAACACTGCACGCACAATATTATCACAGATATGTTGCACTCTAATAGTATTCGTCTAATAATCACTATATAAATGGTCACTATAAATTTATGCAATTAACAGGTTTTTATTTTACTGTTTACGAGTCCTAAACTAGATTTCAACTAACTGATTTCAATAAATTTGCAACCTTTTAACAGTAACGAAATATACTAACCCTCACAATATATGTATTGTTATAACGACATTTATCGGGGGTTGGACGAAAACTAACAACCAATGAAATACGGCGGTGGTGGAGGAAAATTCATTCATGCGCTGATAATTTTCCCTACGGTAGATTATATTTTGAATAGATAAAAAACTTAAACGAAATTAGGGTCGTAATAAGGAAGTTGATTTGAGTACATACTCATATGAATGTATAAGTATTATATGTGTAGGTGAAGCTACATAAGTAAATTTGAAAATTCAATTCTTTTATTTTGTACCGTATTTTATTCTTGTTGCAACAAGTGGAATTTAAGCTAAGAATATTTTCTTATTTAGATTTTTGTTAGGAGGTTTATTCATAACGGTTTAAAACGGTTTTCATAAAAAAACGATACCGAACATGTTGAAGTGGGTAAAATTTGTTAATTTCATTTGTTATAGAACACATACTTAAAAAAAATAAAGAAATAAAATAAAATGTGTCCATAGTTATAATTTGTCTTATTTTC
This sequence comes from Nephrotoma guestfalica, assembly GCA_963691935.1. Taxonomy (NCBI): domain Eukaryota; kingdom Metazoa; phylum Arthropoda; class Insecta; order Diptera; family Tipulidae; genus Nephrotoma; species Nephrotoma guestfalica. The sequence goes on along the minus strand of OY829915.1, from coordinate 266,075,517 downwards.
TAATCTAAATTTGTTAATCTAAGTTATCATAGACATCAACCCAGTACCAAATTCAATAAGACATATAAAAACATAAAAAAGAAAAACAAATGAAATATGATAATAATTCATAGCTTGACACCTTAGGGGGTCCCTATTATTATTATGATTATTATTGTTATTATCCTTGTATGCTCTAACGTAAATCCCTATTATTTTATTCTAATGTCGTTTTTATTTTTCCTTTCATCCCTTACTGCACAAAAACAATTTTCCAACTAAATTTTTGAAAATCAAAACTACAAAATAGATTTGGAACGTTATTTTTCCGAATTGAAATACTGGAGTAAAAGACACCCTTAAATTTAAGATTTTATTTTATTATTGTTTGTTCAGTACGATTTTTCATGGGGTGAATCGAAAACAATAGCCGATTTCACGTCACCTGCCAACCATTATAAATACTAGCGCGTACGTACAAATGTAGAATTCGATTTAGGTTAGTTCATTTACAAAAATGTTTGAATAAGTCAGGGATGTTGGTACAAAAACTTAATATTTTTAACAATGCACCCCCGATAAATTGAACTGTTAGTTTAAACAAAATTGATTTTTAATTGTTTAACATTTTTTTGAAAGAAGGTCTTACGTCGACTGGTCCTGCAACATAATAACCATATTGTTTATCGCTGGACCACAAATCACTTCGAATTAGACTTGAATAGAAAGTCAGATCGGTTTTCAACAAGAAAGAAATGTGGCAACTCATGTTCACTACATTAATTTGTTGAACTCGAAATAACTCAACAGTTCATCATTTTGCTGTTAAACTACAAAATATAATAAATTATCAAATGTAAATACCTGGTAATATTTGTTTAGTGTCAATGCTTAAGCCGTACCTGGCTTCCATGTATTATTTACAACTGAATTCTAGCCGCAAACAACCTTTCAAATGTAGTGTTCCTTTTATACCCTTTTATATCAAACTAAATATTTACTCAATCTCTTCATATCAAACATACTCGTATATAGTGTGTCATTGGAGTAAATCCTTTCTAATATTTATTTTTCGAACAAAATTTAAATCGAACTATTTTTAAATAAACATAAATTCAATAAAAATTTCTGTCACAAAATAAATAAAAAGACATCCCCAAACGATTTGTATGCACGATTAATATTATTAGACAGTTCGACAATTTTGATCTTTATATTATTTATGTAATTTACATAAAATAAAACATAAAACTTTTAGTTTTTGCTACTAGTTAAATATTGTATTTGTTGTCAAAATTTGATATTCACAAGCATATAATAATTCTTAAGCATGATATGGTAGCTAAACAATTTGAAAAAAATGTAGATGGATTGGACACACAATCCATATACATAAACAATCAACGGCCGCTAAAATAGAAATTAACGGCCATAAATTAGTTTCAACGGCCGCATAGCGACGATAATGATATAAAAGCACCTAGGATGTATCATTATAATATTATACATATATTAATTATAGATTTATCTTTCTGAAAATTTTAATTGGCGATTAGGTTGTAGTGTAATCAGGAAGATAAACAAGGGACACGCTTATCGTGTCGAATCTGCGCAACTATGACAGGTGATCTACTGCATCATAGTGGCGACCACCGATAACTATTCTGGGTGAGGCTTGCAGATTCCTCGGATAAATTTGGGATCTCAACAATGTTCCTCGACACGAATTAAGAACTACGTTTTAACTTTCGGAGCATGATATGTACTCAGCCTGAACAGCGTGGAGAACTTAGACAAGTTCTTCGAACTGGCATCGCAATATAAGCTCGGTCTTCAGCACTACAAAAAACACAACTAATCGACAATAATTGACGTGTTTTATGACACACATTGATCCGGATCAGTTCAAATTTTATATGGAAAACCGGATCCAAATTTTGTTTTAGCTCATAAATTTTGATTTGAAATCTAGTAAGCCTCTTTACGTTGTTTCATGAAACATGAACTGAACCGGATCAGATCAAGCATCAAGAAACACAGCTAATATCGTTGATTATAATCGCCGTGGATACACACTTTGTCGAAGTAGTAATACTAACAACCACTATAGTAGTTTAGAGTTGGTTTTCAGATGAACAACTGATATATCAACCGATATATTGTCCATTGGTGACTCATTTCATACCTGTCAATAATCGAATTTATTTACTCGTGCAAACGTACATGCCCCTATTAAGGATAAACCCAAACAAACAAAAGATGTTTTCTATGACCATCAGCTATTAACAAACGCTGATAAAAAAAAGCATTTTGAACCGCAACCTCGTCTCCTTAAAAAAGTCGTCCTGTCGTTAAAATCAACAGTTTACGAAATTTCCCTAGAAATTGAAAAAGCGAAAACGTGTGGGTAACTGTAGCACCTTCCGAATTTCAATAAGAAAGACATTTGAATGAACGACTTTCTGACATAAAGTGTTCTAAAAACCATTATACTTGGCACTCCTGGTTCATTGCCATCCGAAAAATATAGGGGCTGAACTTGTGTTAATCCAAAGTTGACCCGATTCCATCTTATTTAAATACTTATTACTCAAATATACTACTTCTTGTTTAAAATTTAGATTAAACAGTTTGTAGATTAGAATTAAGCTTATCGTATCCAAATATTTAAATGTGTTTATTGGTCAAAATACAAAATTAAATAAATTTGTTTGGTTAAATTTAAATACTTATAAACTCAAATTTAATCTTTTATATTGATTAATTTTGCGATGTATACAATTTCTGTTTCTGTAATACTAAAATTTAAAGCCCATTACTGCCTAATATTAGTTATAGTTATTATTAATACTGTATCAAAACATCCACTTCAATTTAACGAACCTTCTAATATTATATAGTAGTATTTATAATTATTTTCAAGTGCACACTCAAACATTAATCAAACCAAAACATCATCAAACTATAACATTATCTCATGAATCAATAGAAAACCAAACAACCGAATTACAACATTTAGAGCGTAACGCATCATGGAACATCATGAATATCAAATTTCAATCTTTCAATTGAATTGCAATTAGCAAGTTTTTAATGCTGTAGGTTTGGAGGGTAAATTTATTCTATATCTTATTTACTTGTAGTTGGTAAATTAAAAAATAGAATATTCGTAAATTCAATATCGATGTGGCAAAGTGAATAATATGGATACTTTCAAGATATTCAATATTTTTTAGAATTACACAATATTTTTGGCATCTGTGATTATAACTGATTATAAGTATTGTTATACTAAACTACTGTATGTATAGAAGCAGTATAAAAAGGTGAAGGGGATGTTGCATATTTTAACAATGGTAATAACAATTAATATTGTTAGATACGTTGTGGTTTGTTCAAGAATAGCCTTATTATATTAAAAAAAAATTAAGGTTTCAAGCTGGTGTTGGTATAGAACATTCAAACGTGCATTAATAAATTTGTTTGTACACATATTATGACACTTCTTTCATTCGCTTGGTATTTCAACAAAAGATTTATTCCAGATCGACTGATTTAATCTGATAATAGTGTCTTCATTACTATCTATAATCTTTTATGTTTATTAAGGTGTCTATAATCTCTTTATTGAATCAGTGTGACAGTATATAGGTACATGTCACGGTTGGTGATCTTAATTATTTTGCCGGATTAGGAATTCATAATAATAATTCAATACGATCAAAGGCGACAATTTGGAAAATTTGGTGTTTTGTTTCCTGCGGTTTATACATCAAATAGTTTAAATAGCCGTTAAACTATCAAAAATAGCGTCATTTTTATTCAATTCAAATATTCTAAGATAATCTAAGTACATATAATGAATTGCTAAATTTATGAATTATTTTCTAATTATTAAGACGTATATTTATACTCAAAATTGAAAGTAACACAAACAAAATCCTATTTAAGTTTTTGAAATCCGTGAAATTTGTATTTTGTACCTTAATTCGATACACCATCCAGTTGAAAAAAAGGTTCGGTTACTAAATTTAAATACAAATCCCCTGTTACATCCAAAAACCACAATGTACATGCGTTTATGAATTCTGATTAATCTTGTTGATTTAGTAGTTACACTATAAGGGGCACACTATGGTAGGATTATTTGTCTATCAGAACGAATGAGCACAAACAGAAGGATATTTTATTTTTTATAAGTTGATTACACGATGGTGGCGTTTTGCTTTGATTGGTTATTATACAGGAAATAAAAATTTATTGCTTCTCAAAAAAAATATAAATAGGATTTTAATATTTGATTTATGAATTTTCGAAAAGGAAATAAATAAACCGAAAAATTGTATTCATATACTTTTCGGTTATCGAATAAGCCAGATGGATAGGTGACAACCGAACAAATTGGCTAATTACAAAAATTAACAAATATTCGGCATATGTATTGTATAAGGGTGAGTAGGGAACTAAATGCTTTACATCAAAACAACGGATATCCTAATATTAAAATTCGGGGAAATACACAAGTTTTCAGGTTAGTGACAATAAATGCAATAAAAATAAATAATAAAATTTGAACTTATATTAAATACAAACCAACAATAAATTTAAAATCTTAGCTTGGGGCAAATCAAGGAAAAAGTGCTCAATTTTATGTATACGATGAACTAACCCAAACATATTCCAAATCACTGTTCATCAGCAACTGTTATTTCAATCCAAATTTCATTTGATTTTTTATACAATAAAAAAAATATAATAAAATATAATTAAACACAAAAAATGTTATGAAAGTCCAATAATAGGTAAATAAGCTAATAATAGCCCATCCAAGCCTGTATAAAAATAAATGTGATTTGCCAACATTAAAGCCATTTCGTGGTCAATATCACACCCAGTGTAATACACTTATACAGAACAATTTGGACCACTTAGTAACGTTCACAATTTAAATTTACGTATTTACTGTATTACGCTCAGAAGTGGCTTTAAGGACGTTTCATACCGGTTACGTTAACTTTGGACTTCAACAATGAGGAAATATGTTATAAAACCTTTATTTACCTAAATTCACCTTATTTCGATTAAAAGGTTAAATTTATACCATGTTTACACCAAAGCTACTTTAATAGTATAATACTTATTTGCTAATAAAGTATAATACCCGGCCAGTTTACATCACAAATGGTGTAAACCCATACTATAATATTTTATTACTTTTTTGTTGACAAGTATAATTTTTTTTGTTTAAAATCACATATGGAAATGTAATACTGTGAGCAAAAAATAGTAAGACTTTGTTCATAATTTTAAAATTTTATAATTTATTTATTTCTCCAAATCTATTTCGTCCCCCTCAAAGTAATCCCCCCCCCCGGCCTCAATACACTTGTGCCAACGTTTTTTCCAATCCTCGAAACAGTTGTTAAAGTCAATTTCCGGAATAGCCTCCAATGCGCGTAGCGATTCACGTTTAATGTCTTCAATTTACTCAAAACGGTTTCCCCGGAGCGGTCGTTTGAGTTTGCTGGACAGCCAGAAGTCACACGGAGCTAAATCAGGCGAATACGGTGGTTGCGGAACGATATGGGTGTAATTTTTGGCGAAAAATTCACGTAAAACCAATGCAGTATGAGAAGGTGCATTATCGTGGTGCAAAAACCAAGAGTTGTCGATCCATAATTCTGGCCTCTTTTTACGAATAGCTTCGCGCAAACGACGCATAACACTCAAATAGTATTCCTTGTTGATAGTTTGGCCGGTCGGAAGGAATTCGGAGTGCACCACACCTCGGTAATCGAAGAAAACTGTCAACATCACCTTGATTTTTGACTTGCTTTGACGTGAGTTTTTCGGCTTCGGCTCACCTTTGGCACGATATTCGGCCGATTGCTCGTCTGTTTCCGAGTCGTAAGCATAGATCCAAAACTCATCGCCAGTTATAATATGTTTCATGACATCCTGGTAGTCGGAAAGCATTGTTTCACAGACGTCAACGCGGCGCTGTTTTTCCAAAAAATTGAGTGATTTTGGAACCAATCGAGCTTTCACTTTTCTTAGGCCCAAATGATCTTTCAAAATGGTTTTCACTGATCCTTCCGATATTTCAACGATGCCAGTAAGGTCTCTGACTGTTAATCGTCGACTCTGGAGCACCAATTCCTTGATTTTATTAACGTGTTGATCATCAGTTATGTTGATGGCCGTCCTAGACGTGATTCGTCGTCAACACGTTCTCGACCCTCTTTGAACAATTTGTATCAATCAAAAACACTTGCTCGCGACATACAATTATCACCGAAGGCCTTTTGCAACATTCTGATCATTTCAGCACCACAAAATTGATTCCGCACACAAAATTTAATTTAAATTCTTTATTGAATAATTTCACACATTGTAAAAATGGCCGAATGCACTTTTTGTACTTCAGAAAGACAAGCGTATACTAAACACTAATGATTATTTTGATGTAAAATTTGGCACAGATGTCACTGACAGTTATACCAACATAGAAAAAAAATATTTCGACGAATGGTTTTCCGCGCGAAATTTAAATTAAAAAGTCTTACTACTTTTTGCCCACAGCAGTAGTGGTCAAAACCCCCACCAGTGGTAAGCGCACTATTCTTTAAATAAACGTCTATAATTACATCATATAAATTGGTTAATTAATAATACATATAAATTAATTTTTTTATTGTTTTATATAGAATCCAGTCGCTGCAAAATCGAGAACCGCAACAGAAGGAACATCAAGAGTGTTAGTACGAAGTACGACGACAACCACCACAACAAAGTCAGCAACAATCATGGGTTTTAAAGAAAAGGACGGGCCCATCGTCGATTTCTAGGTCCAGTACAATTGATAGTAAAGCCACAAAACTTACAACTGTGAAACAACTTGAAATCAATTTCTTAACGGTGATGTTATTTCCGAAGTAGGGATAATCCGAGCAACCAAACAGTGTCAAGCACGAACAGAAACTACACCACCAGTTAAGAAAATTTCTGACGTAAAGGTACATAAATATTCGATGAACGAATTACATCTTATAAATTAATTTTTTTCATCGTTTTATATAGAGTTCAATCGGTACAAAATCGGGAACCGATCAAGTGTGTTGGTACTACAACAAAGTCAACAACAATCAGCGGAACTAGAAGTAACCAACAACAACTACACGTACATGTGTTACATAGGAAACCACGAGCATCTTGAACGATTTCCAAGTCCAGTACAAATGATAGTAAATCGACAAAACTGACAACTTTTGAACAACAGGAAAAGCAGTTTCTTAACGGTGATATTATTTCCGAAGAACAGATAATCCGAACAATTAAATAATCACAAAATACATATAAATCTCAAAGTTAATAATTACTTAAATAATTTATTACTTTGAGTTGATTTTTTATTTTAAATAAAAAAATTTACATTTGTTAGTTACTCGTACCTTTATTCAAAATAATAATAATAAAATAAATAATAAATAATAAATTTATTTTCTCTTAAATTTTAGTTAATTTCAACCTAAATAATTAAGGTTTTTATATCAAGTTTTATGTTATCGATTTTAGTTCACCCAACGGACGATACTTTTAACATTTTTGGTTAAAGTTACAACTAAATCTTAAAATTTGATACTTTCATAAATCAATTATAGCGTAGAATGAAAATATGCAATAATGGGTTTCTGGTGAACAATGCCTTGTAAAACTAATTGAATGTGCACCTTTAATTTGTATTATATTCGAGGCAAATGTTCATTGCTCTTTACCTGCATCAATATATTTGGTGAACGGTATGAAATTTTATTATTATTAATTGCCTTATCTAAATACTAGCATACCCAAAAAAAATATTGAATTAACGAATTCCCAAAATAACTATCCCAAGATAATTTCCAAATCCCAAAATAATTATACTTTACTCGCGAGTAAATAGTTACGAGCACTGACTGGTTTATTTTGTTAATATATATTTGACTACCAAAATATTATATAATTTACTTAATTTTATTTATGTTGTTCATATGTGTAAAATTAATTAATAATTTCTTAATTTTTATTAGTTATACTCCAAAACATTGCATATTATAATAAATTAATGACCCTTGGACACATTAATTATTATTTGGTTTGCCGCCTAGCGAAAACAAATTTATATATATTAAATCGTCATTGTGGCGTAAGACAAAGAACTTATCGTTTAGGTTGAGTCTGGCCTGGCTCAACCCATGGTTTTCTGCTTCAAGGATTATCGTACAAAATCCACTTTTCATTATCCGTAATGATTTTGTGCAAAAAATTCTTTCTTTAGTACCGAGAAAGTAAATTCATGCAGATGTCAACTCTTTGGTTTTTGCTTTCTTCGGTCAGTTTATGAGGATTCCATTTTCCTTCCTTCAATATTTTCCCATTGCATGCAATCTAAGTGATATTGCTTGGTGAGTAACTCCTAATTGTTCCGCAACCTTTGAGTTTGATCCGAATTTTCATCCAGTACAACCTTAAGTTATTCGTCTTGCCATCACGAAATCTTGCAAACCACTTTCTTACTGTTGAACTACCGACTTACCAATTCCATAGCTTGAGCAGCATTTTTTCATTTGGAAACAGAATAGAATGCAATGACGTAAATTTTGCTTAGCATCACAACATCCATATCTTAAAATGTATGCACACGGAACGACAGCAGAGCAATGATTATATATATAATCTACAAATATCCAAAATAGCGGGCGATTTGGATGCGTTTAAGTATATTTTAATTCAACGAAATTCAGAGCCGAGTTTCTAATTGCACACCTAATAATTTAGTTTTTATAGACACTTTCGTTTCGTGATTTTATAATCGAGATAATTAAATTATAACAATAAGCCGGTCTGCGTCGTAGAAGAAGGACCTCGACTGCTCTGGCATGACGACATCGAACAAGACCTACGCATATTAGGAGGTCGAAATTGGAGGACGAGAGCATTGGGTCGATACGGATGGAGGACTATAGTGCAAGCGGTAAAATCCCTTCATGGGATGTGAAAGCTAAGGAGAGAGAGAGAAAATTAAGTTACAATGAAATATGGCGCAATTTATCAAAGGTTCAATAACCTATCGGTTAAACGGAGCAAAAAACAGTTTCTTAAAAGAAAATTTCATAATGCTGTAGTTAAACAATTCAGTATTTTCATTATTCGCGCACAGCATGCTAGTAATTGGTTCATGTTTTCCGTAGTCATTTCTATGATGATCCTAAAAGGCAGGGAGATCCTAAGATCAGGTACCTTTCTCAGGACACAATAATTCACGTATAGATCTATCTTTCTCTTGCCTCAATTCTGTTAACGTGATCCTAATGATAAGAAAACCACATTATGCTATCCTATTCGAGTAAAGGCCGAGCGAATGTTGTAACTGTCCTAACGTACGGATTAAGAAATCCTTCGGCCCAGCATTTAACAAAGCGTAGGCTTCAGTTCGGTATCGCAAATGGCTTGCAGATCTCTTATTGAAGTTATGTTTACAATATCATTGCTATACGAGTAATAATCTCTGAAATGGGAATTCGCTTGTTTGCGGGAACACGTGATGGTTTATCATTTATTTATAATTAACGCGAGGTTGTTATCATTAAACAAATTTTGGTTGTGTTTGGTAGTGGGTTTAGCATGCATATGCTTGCTAATTATCTTCAAACGAATAATGTAATAAAAAGTAATAATTTTCTTAAGAAAACGATGCTATAAATAATGGCCAGTTTGATTCAACGAAGAACGGATCTCTTGGTTAACCCAAGAAATCCGCTAAACAAGTTCAAAAACAGTTAAAAACTTTGTTTTGAAGATTTTGACAGCGACATTTTATTGACCATTTGAAAATTAATAATATTTAATATTAAATATAAACAATAAAATATATACAAAAAAATTGTTTATTATAAAGGGTGTTTTTTTAAGAGGTTGCCGATTTTTTTTTTGAATAAAACACATATAAAATTATGAAATGACCAAAATTTTTTTTTATTTGGTAGATAATTTTTTGGCATTTAACATTTAAACACAATTTCTGGCATATGGCTACCACGACTATTTTTCACAAATGTCATTCTGGAGGTCCAATTTTCCAGCACTTTTTCAAGCATTTGAGGGCGTATGTCAGCAATGACACGTTGAATATTGGTTTCCAAAGCGTCAATCGATTGAGGTTTATCCACATAAACCAATGACTTCACGTATCCCCACAAAAAGTAATCGAGTGGCGTCAAATCGCACGAACGCGGAGGCCAATTCACCGGACCATTTCTCGAAATAATGTTGTCGTTGAAAGTTTCTTTCAATAAGTCGATTGTTTCACGTGCTGTATGGCAAGTGGCACCATCTTGTTGAAACCACATTTCATTCATATCCATATCTTCAAGATTTGACAACAAAAACTCATTTAACATGGTTCTGTATCGATTTCCATTCACGGTAACGCGTCGTCCTTCCTCATTTTTAAAGAAATATGGACCGATGATCCCACCAGCCCATAGACCGCACCAAACAGTACATTTATCAGGATGCATTGGTAATTCTAGAACGGCGTGTGGATTATCTTTGCTCCAAATGCGACAATTTTGTTTGTTGACGTATCCATTTAACCAAAAATGCGCCTCATCACTGAAGAGAATTTTACGGTAAAAAAATGGATCTTCGTTCAATTGATTTAACGACCAATCACTGAATTCACGGCGCAAACGATGGTCGTGTGGCTTTAATTCTTGCACCAATTGAATTTTGTATGGCACCAAACCCAAATCTTTACGTAAAATTTTCCATAAAGTCGATGGACAAAGTCCAATTTGCTGAGCACGACGACGAATCGATAAATTGTCGTTTTCTTCGACACTGGCCTCAACGACAGCAATATTTTCTTCTGTACGAACTCTTCTCATTCTTGTCGGTGGCTTGGCATCCAAAAGAGTGAATGTAGACCGAAATTTGGTAATTACGTTCTTTATGGTGGTCTCTGACGGACGATTATGTGCACCATAAAATTCACGAAGTGCTCTATAAACATTTTTAATTGAACACTGATTTTGAAAATAAATTTCCACGATTTGAAAACGTTGTTCTGGAGTTAACCTATTCATAATGATTTGCCAAACAATACTGAGTAGAAATGCCACTTTGAGCTGTCAAAACAACTGTCATAAAATAAAACGACATCTATCGGAAAAACAAACCTCCTAAAAAAACACCCGTTATATACATATACGAGTACGTAATTGAAACGTAATTTGAATAAAATACAAAATCAACAACTGTTTATTTTACGTTTTCCTCGATTTTGATACCGCTCGCTAAAATTGAACCTGACTGAATTAACTGATAATTCTAGAGGTTTGTAAAACAACAATCAACTAGGTGAGCCTCTTCTGAGGCTCAATGAACAATTTCGAATAAAATTCGATTACAAATTAAATTAGGTAAAGCATCACGGTAATTAAAAATTCCTTCGTCTGGAAATTCTTTTTGCAGTTCCGCAACAAGTGAAGTCCAGGATCGTTTTCCGCGATTTATATGTATAGCCGCCGCTTCGTAAATTTCACACAAAATCATTGCTTTGGACTTTTTCTGTAATAAACAATATCACTCCGTATTTCCCATTAGTTTTAGTCATTTTTGTAATTTTTTTAATTTATTAAAGAATTCGCTAATTTTAAAAATTGTTCAAAATAAATCAAGTAACTTAGTTGAAAGATTGTTCGATGTGCAACTTTTCATTTCAGCGAAAAATCGGACCACTAAATAAACGGAAACTACCCCCGTGAATACGAGTATGTGTAAATTTTTGTGAAGTGAACAGTAAAAGATCAAACATTATCTTCTCTTCATTAATTTAGTACAGTACTAGTGAATAGAAACTCAATTACGATTATACATAGAAAGTTAAGAGTTGTGCTCTTCAGTTGAACAGAATTCCTCAAAAATTCTTTGGTTGGAATTGATTCTAAATACAAAAGAATTCTCCATATTAAAAATTCTCAGCAAAATTTCTTCCAGTGCAATGCAGACTTAATGCATATTAACCAAACCCTTTCTTTACTCGTAGACAATCGCATTACTTATTCCACCGTACAAAACTAATCGATCGTTTACAAGGATCTAACATTTGTCACCGAATATAAAACACATCAACGATATAGTTTTGTTTAAATGCAAATTGAAAATGTGGTTATTTACTAATTGGATTTAAGTTATTTATTGCAATTTTTTGTAAGTTTGTACACTTAAAATCTAAAACATCTTGAAATACATATATATATATTTTGTGGTCACAGTCATTTATTTGTCATAAAAGGAATAATTTCGTTAATAAATAAATAAAAAACAAGGGAACTGTCATATTAAAAAGGTGCCAATATCACAATCTTGCAAAAAAAACTTACCGTGGGTGTTTAAAAGTCCGTCGTCACATTCATTATCTAAAATTTTTAAGAAAAATCCCATTATAGCTTCAATTGAGCATAAGTCACGTGTCAATATAAACAATAAATTATAACACCATAAATTTTCTCTGCACGTGGACTTAATAATTTAATTTAACCAAACTGCGAATCGTTTTCAAAACAACAATAAACAAACAATAATGTTATTACACCCAAAAACACTCATCAGGAAGTATCATTTTAATAAAGATCACAAAACACCCTCAAAGAAAATTACGATTATACTGAAAACTGAAAACCACTTGAAAATATGAATATTTCAACAGTTGTAGCTTGGTTAGTACACTCGTAGAGAAGAAAATCGACACGTGGCATGCATATGACGGAAAATCATTGCGAAATAATTGGTATGTAAAATAAATAATTGAGACATTGATAACCGTAAAAGTAAATAAAAGACATTGAGGAAACAGTTTTGGTAAACTATGCCACGCTTTTTGCTGCGATATTATGTTTAAGAACTACTATACCACATGTTGCTGTTTCATTAAAAATTGTTGTCATGGTATTTAAGGCTTGTGTGAAATTAGTGTTTTTAGAAAATTAATTTTAAAGTATGGATCTCTAAATCAAAATATGTGTCGTATCGTTGCTTAATCGTGTTAAATTAGAATCTAATTCACCATTGCGTTGCAGCACCAATGGAAAAATTATTAATACAGACATTAACAACCCGTTAAACACATATATAGGGCCAGGTTTATTATTTAACTTTTTAAATTTTTGTTTACTATTCTCGTGTCTATATATAATACTACACAATAGGGGATACAAACAATTAATTTTTTTCAATTTAATTGCATTTTCCGTAATTTCCGTATTTATTATATACATTTACTTTGTGAAATACCTCCTACCGGTAATTAACTTATCTTCAAATATATCAATAAATTAGTAATATAAAATAACATTGTACATTTCTTTTAATAGGTTATATAATATCCAGGTGTTGGTGACTTACGAGTTTGACAGTTTTTAGGGAAATATCATACAACACCAAATAATTCAAATTAACTTTTTCGTGTTGTGTTTTGGTTAACAGATGTGATTTACATAATATGATTTAACTCAGCGTAACTCGATTTTTAAAAATGCTACACAAGTACGTAATTTGTAGAAAATTAGCAATTTGTAAGCAACGAATTGCTAAATAACCATTTATACTCCTCAGCTTGCCACTCTAAAGTTGATCAATTTAATCTTCACGGCATGCATTTTCAATTAATTAGAAAAGTGGAAACTGTAAAATATAATCTCTAGTTATTTTACATAATGTCCCTTCATTCAACAAAACCAGTGATCTCCCCAGAGACCAAACGATAACAGCAATGCTGAATTACAAATGAGATAAGTAGAATTCAATTAAAAAAATTTAATTGAATCTCTTATTTATTATGGATTTGTGTTTTTAATCAACAATAGGCTTTACAATTCACTTAGGGGAACCAACCACTTTAAATTTGGTGTAATTATTTTGAAACTTTATTATTTCTAAAAAATATGGGTAATCTCCAATTCAGCAAAACCTGTAAATAAGTAAACCCACGTAAGTAAGAAGTCGATAAATCGATTATAAGCAACAGTAATAATCGTATAGTTTGAAATCACAGTGAATAATAAAGGAAAAAATATACGAGATTATGAATTTCTTTACATTTTACTAAGGTGCATTCAATAAAGAAATTGATACTGTATCAACGACTATATAAACTATATAAAGAAAAACTACATTGAAAACAAGAATAATTTTCATAAAATTTTATAGTTTAGAAAAAAAATTTGTAGTTTTACTGCTCAATTTATATACACCTCTTGCTCTAAGGAATACTTTACTCGCTTTTTCTCCGAAAAAGTGCCTCACTCACACAAATTGAATGCGAACTTTTTATTATACTAATATATACTTTTGAAGAGAACCTATAACCTCATAATTCGATTCCCTGTCGTTTATAAATTTTATCTAGTTTTTCCTTTGCCATTTATAAAATGATTCGCCGCCTTTTCACCATTCCATTCCGCAACTAGCCTGAACTTGCTGCACACGGTTGCGTCGTGTTTTTCGGTCGAGTATCCATAATACACGAACCGAATATATTTTATGAAACCGTACTGTCAAGGAACGAATTTATCTGACCAGTTTGTATTTAGGTACGGGAAATCTGGAACAAAAGTTGGTATGTGTAATGAAATCGAATTTAGAGTCTAACAGCATTTTAGCTTGTTGCTGTTATACTCTAAATTCGACTTCATTGCACTCACTAACTTTTGCTCCCAATTTACTCAAATACAAACTAGCCAGATAAATTAATGTGCTACTGGGTTTTACGAGAGGCACTCGATGAGAAGGAAATAGCCAAAACACACTGATTGAGTTAATAGGGATTCAAGATCCATTCTATACCTATCACTATACCAAATGTACTGAATGCCTTAAAAAGAAAATTATGCCCACACCCTGGAACGAGATAGTCAGACTCCACATGGAACTATACCTATTCGATGATACTGTCATCATAAGTGGTCCAAATTTATCAAACCATTATTTTACCAACCGTCAGGATCGCTTTCTAATGGTAGAGGACAAAAATTTGACCGGTAAAAAAATATTACCGTTTACCATAACAAGGAAATAAAGTACTTTATAGTTCGCTAAACCTCGAATAACCAACTATTTCCAGAGATGTTTAGACAACAACAGTATTTAGTCAAAGTTAATATGGAGGCTGATACTGATGGAATATTTCCCTTCATTGAAATGGGCTAACTTACGAGTATAACTCACCTCGACAACATATTTAGTAAAACTGTACTTTCATCGTCGCTGTTTATTTTAATCTAATTGATGAGTATATGAAGGTCATCACTAATAACTCTGCGGCCGAGTATATACTTGAAAATTTGGGAGCTGTGTTGAGTATCAATGAAACAAAATCCTGGTTTCATGTTAAAGATATTTTCTGAAATAGTTAATTAATTAACATAATATAACGACTACAATAATAATTAAAATGATATTCATTTTTCAGGAAATCCACAGCCAATAGATTTATGGGGACAAAACAACCAGCGGGCAGTATACCAACTACTTACATTCTAACACTCGCAAATTCCATGGAAAATTGGTACATGCCAATGAATATCATCGACTAAGCCTTCTAGAATACGCTAAAATCGGATGGTTTCATCATGCCAAAGGACTATGATATTACCTAGCAGAACCATCTTTACCAAGCCTATTTGGTGAATGTTCAGCAAATCGAGATTTTGAGACTCAGCTCTGTATTTTGTTTTCTTTATTAATTACAACTGAGACTGTGCTCATCTAGCAATTTATCTTTCAAATTTACAAATTTTACATTTCTTAAATAATTCTGATTTGTTGGGGTGAAACCCAATGGTTAGTCCCAAAATTGATTAAACCTATTTAAAATATAATTTTAATTTGGTATGTATACTAGGTCAAGTGGCCTCGTTCTTTGAAGGAACCTTATTTCGTGTTTGGCGGCGTGCTTTTTTATTTCATCTTTGATGTATTCCATCTGTAAGTCCCTGTGAAGGTCTTCATTTCTTGTGTACCACGGAGCATTTACGTTGCTACGGAGAACCTTATTTTGAAACGTCTGTATCATTTTGGCGTTTGTTTGCTTAGTACATCCCCAAAGTTGAATACCGTAGGTCCATATCGGCTTCAGTATTTGCCGATATAGCAGCAGCTTGTTGTATATTGTAAGCTCAGACCCTCTACCTATGAGCCAATACATTTTTCTGAACTTAATATTAAGTTCTTCTTTTTTCTTTTTGACGTGCTCTCTCCACTTGAGCTTGGCATCGAGAGTCATGCCCAGATATTTAGCTTTGTTTGCATATGGCACCGGTCGTGAGTTAATTACTATCGGTAGATGGGAAGCCTTTTGATATGTAAAGTTAATATGCGTGGATTTCGTCTCATTAAGCTTGATTCTCCAGCGCTTGGTTCAGTTACAAACCGCATTGGTAATCTTCTGGAGTTTGCTCGTTGCATCAGCGACATTACTTCCAATGGCCATGATTGCTGTGTCATCTGCAAAGGTGGCTATGGTTCCTTCATCTGTTGTTAGAATATCCCTTGTATATAATAAATACAGGATTGGTCCTAAGACACTCCCCTGTGGGACACCGGCAGAGATTTTCTTTTGTTCGGAGTATTCATCCTCATATTTCACACGAAAATGTCTATTGGATAAATAAGATCTTAGTATGGCCTAGAATTGCCTCGGCAGATCTCTATGCAGCTTGAATTCCAGTCCACTGTGCCAAACTTTATCGAATGTTTGGGCGACGTCCATAAATATGCTGGAGCATACTTTTTTGCGTTCTAACGTTCTTTCAATAACGTTGGTGATTCTATGCACCTGTCCAATTGTGGAGTGCTTTCCCTGAATCCAAATTGATGTGGAGGAATTAGTTGTCGGTTCTCAATTATTGGTTTAAGTCTTTTTAGTAATAATTTTTCAAAGAGTTTTGACATAATTGGCAGCAATAAAATTGGCCTGAATGATTTTTTATCCTTAGGTGGTTTATCAGGTTTTGCTATCATGATTACTTCTGCTACTTTCCATTGCCACGGAACATATTTTAACCGAAAGCTCTGTATCGTGGCAGAAAATAAATCGCTTCAAACGCGTTTTCAGGCAGAATACAAAATTTGTATCGCTTTTGCACATCTGCCGAAAGTGATCTTATAATATATAATTACGTCACAGCATATTTCATACGCCAAAGCGATATTTTAAAACTCTAACTATTGATGCAGCACTTAAACGAAATCTAACAGTGTCAACTAGGTTAAAATATATATTTGCCTCGACACCAAGTGGCGGAGGTGAGAACCAGCGGCCGCTAGTAGCATTAAAATACACGATGTAATTTATTCCGCAACACACCGATCACCAACCAACGAATCACTTACAACATTATTACAGAATGATAATAGGGTCTTAAATGGAACAGAATACGAATAGCATTCACAGGGGGTTTGTGTAGCCGGCACAAATACGGAACATTCACAAAAGCCAGGAAAATGTGAAGAGATATTTTAAAATATTTGAACAATCTGCTGATCACTGTTGAAAAAGTGAAGCAGTTTTAAGTTTATTTTCATAGACAAATGATTTGAAGTTCCGCACCCAAATAAAGAATCAAGCTGAAGTTAAAATGAGTTTATTAATAATCCGAGTACCTCAATATATTATACGGGATCCGTTCAGAAGTGCATAATTTAAAATTACATTTTTCAAAACGTCATATTAAAAACCGCATAAGGTACAAAACAGCATTTTTCAAAACTGCATATATCAAAACGGTATAAGGGTTAAAACGACATTTTTCAAAACGGCATTTTTCAAAACGACATATTTCAAAACGGCATTTTTCAGAATTGCATTTTTCAAAACTGCATACTTAAAACGGCAGAGGTACAAAACGGAATTTTTCAAAACGACATTTTTAAAACTGCACAAGATACGAGTAAAATGAAATATTTTAATCGATTGTGAATCTAGAACTATCTTTTCATTAATTTCTGGAATATGACCAACAAGTACGGTTATTTATTAACGGAACACGATGAAATTTGACATGAATGAAATTTTTGAACGATTCTTGGATCAAATTCTAGGATAAAGTCAAATTCTAGGATAAAGATAAGGAACTTGTCCACTTATTGGTCGATTAAGATCAAATTTCACATGTTCCTGTGGTAGAGTTGAATTTACAAATGATTTTGCATAAAATTTATGAAATGAAATTGATTATGACAAATTTCTTCTACATGTTTTATATAAAAACTTTAGTAGGTATGTTACAATAAAGGTATTTACCTTCATTGGAATTACAAATTATTTGAAGATTTAGTATGCATATAGTAATCTCCTTCACCTAAATTTTTATATAGAGCTTCGAAATTCTAGTTAGTTACTACAATTGCATGGTCGTAGCGAATTACTCCATATTGGAATACATTTCATGCAAGGATTTTCTTAATTTATCGGGTTTTTCGAAAAATTCGATTCGAAAATATTAGTTTCAAGATATGTAGCGTTATTGACGTACGTCGCCACTACAATTTTTGTTTGGGGGATTCTCCTATTTATGGTCCTGCCCAAGATAGTACATTTTTATGAAATTACAACAATTTTATGTTTATCGCACCTATATAATATGGTGTAGAGCATACGTTTACGTGCGAATATCGTGTATACTAACTACAGCGAAGCTCAGGTATATATTTATACATATGGCACCTGGTATATATATTATGTTAAAAACGGTTTGTCATAGTTTTATTAATTTTATGTCACTTAGAAGCAGTGGGCGAAGTGCAACAGAAATACCTACTAAAATGTATCGAATATTTCAGCAGCAACGAACATTAATATTTACTGCATTTCAAACTTATAATAATTAATTGTTATTGATGCCGCATCCCAAAATTATTCAGTTTTTACCAATTTCCCTTAACCGAACAAAGTTAAATTTCTATGGTAATGTATAGTGGGATGGTAATGTATAGTCCTCCTCATAAAGCGTCTCCTCGAACGTTTGATTCTCTGTTGTCCCATTGAATAGTTCATACATTAAAGACCTCTGCAATAAGTTTAAGAGAAAGTTTACGAGAACTTCTTTTTATTCCATAACAGTTGGGAAATACGGCAAGTGTGTTGTGCCATTTTTTAAATTAAATCATAAATCGGATTGTCAGTATAGGTATATGTATTCGGAAATGAAGTATAACCTTTTTGTGGCTGTAAATTTAAAATCATGAATTGTTATATTCGTAATTTATAACTTTCAATACCCACAACAAACATTATACAGAAACGGAAGACTGCATATGCATCTTTAATTGTTTTTGTTTAATTAATTTTTAAAATTCAAATAGCGTCTATGTAAAAAATAATCGGTTTAAATTCCTGCCTTCGCATAGTTGTATGTGTATGATAAACATATATGAAAAATTCAAAGTGCGACAAAGGATAAAATCTTGCAGACAGAACAATAGCGAAATATTTTGATCACCCCAATAAATACTAAAATTATGATTTCTTTTTTGTTACTATCAAACTAAATTTGAACATGTAATTAACGTTCACCCATAAAAATCATTTGATACAAACGAATTGTTATAAAATTGACAATCAATTAAACACAATTTTTGGGATAAAAAGTGATTTTTTTGTATTTTGCGAGAAATAAATACATTTTTTGGTAGTTATTAAGTATCTAAAATCATATAGAAACTAGCATTTTTCAAACCTACAAACTGTAACTTTATAAGGATTATCACACATACGTATTGTTATCAATCCCTTTTAATATAATTTCTAAATTTTTGGAAATAGAATAGAATGAAATTGCAGAAAACGATTATCGCGAAAAAACCGTTTGTGGTAAAAAATGATTTCAATTTTGTATATATTACGTGTATATTACTATATATTTCAATTCAAGCGAGTAAATTTAAATTATACAGCTGGCCACCAGCTAGTTAATAGTTTTTGGTGGCGTTAACCATTGAACCTATTCTTTACAGAGGTATAAAGTCTATTTCAATTATGTGACCCTATTTTAACTTCATATTTCAATAAATCCCTCTAGTTCTTTCCAACATAAGAGTATGTTGCAATTTTCAAAATATTTACAAGAAATATAAACTTCTAATATTGCAACATACGAGTACTTCTCATTTACAATTTCATTAAAATTAATTGTAAAATTCAACAGAGATTTTACTATACCTATATGCTATATATAGAGATTTTACTATATATACTATTAATATATATTTACTATATATTAATAAAACATTTCTATAAATGGACTAATTTCTTAAATATAGAATTATATATATTTAAACATAAATTTATGTATATATTATTATTATTCTGTAGTAAAAATTAATGGTAGAAAACGATAATTCTTCCGGCGAAAAAAATATTCTTAAAACCGCACCGTTTACGTTCAAAAATTTGTATAACACAATACTACACGTATATTTTAAAATGACATTGTTAATAGAATTGTCACTGTCTCTTTGCCTAAGAGTGTTAGCTGCTTTCCAGTCGACCACAGCAAACACCTGCGAGTACTTAGGCCAGGCGAATAGGTTAAAAATCGGCTTTATATTTATAAAATATACGTTTTATATTGGGCGCTACCAGGATCTGAACCGTTAGGATCTGAATACTTTTACTACATCACAAAATATATTGCAACCACAATAATGTTTTGTTTCAAATTTAACAGTCATCAAATCAGACGTTGCTTTTACTTTATTTTAAGGAATAAAATAAATAAATTTTTACAGATTTACCTAGCCAAAGATAATAAAGTAGTGTATGTGCGTGATATGTGTGCATGATATATGTAAACCAAAAGTTTGTAGCCTCTCTACAGACCAGACGGATTAATTGATCGTGACGCATCTTCATACTTAAGCTACTTTCATAAATTGGTGATGTGGCTTTCCTTTTTTTGCAAATAGTTTGGAAAGTATTTCATTTATAAGAAAAACGATTATGCAATAAAAGATTGTAATATAATTTTGCAACAATATCGGCCCACATCAGTTTTCCAAATTTTAAGCGGAAATGACGAAAAAAATGTTTTTCAACAAAAATTCGGCCTCTGCACAGCCCAAACGGATTGGCGACCGGAGTGAAACTTCATACTTACGCTTTTCCATAAATTGGGAGGCCTCAGTGATATTTGGTCGATATCGGCCCGCCGAATGTAGCAATTTCCAGAACTTTTCCGTTTTTTATAAATACTTTAGAAAGTATTTCATTTCAAAAACCATCATAAACTAAAAAATTCTAAAAAGATTTGTGATAATGCCGGTTCAGACCAGTTTTCCAAAACTTAATCGGAAATTACGATTTTTGCCAAATCAGATTTTCAACTTAAATTCGTCCTCGGTGCAACCCACCCATACGGATAGATTGATCAGGGTGAAACCTCATACTTAAGCTTTTTTCATAAATTGAGAGATCCCGTGATGTTTGATCAGAATTGCTTCACGTTTTCCATTTGAGACCATTTTCTTTGAGCTGGTTTGAAAGCTTTTGATCCATATGCTATTGGCCTTTCATTTTTAATTATCACTGCTCCAACTCCAGTGCTGCTGACATCTACACTTAGCTTAGTTTCTATATTAATGTCGTATTTTGTGTGTTTGTTCATCCCTGACCAAAATATGATTGATTCTTTCAACTCCTATACGACTATAATGTAATTTTTTCAGTATATCTTCAATGGCATATGGATCAAAAGCTTTCTCAATGGCTCAACGAAATTGGGCTCAAATAGAAAAGGAAGCAATGGCTATTTTATTTGTCTGTGAAAAAATTCACCAGTATATAGTGGGAAATATAATTATTGTAGATAAGGATCATAAACCTCTGCTACATATATTTAAAAAACCATTAAGTGAAATTCCAGTACAAAAAATTAGAATGAGACTTCAAGGATATGATATAAATTTGAACTAATCACCTGTGGCACTATTAGCAATTTAATCAAAATTGTATTTTTCTGGCCTACTGTTGGAATTAGTCCACGCAGTCAGTCTTGAGTCATAATAAAGCTTTAACAGTACATCTCTTCAAAAAACAGTTATGTCCTCCTCTATTTACTTTTCCAAATCAATGTGAATTTCATGATTCAAATAGAACAAAAAAAATTGATGTGTTTTACAGTTGCGGCAAAAATAATAGTAGTGCTACATCATAATTGCAACATATTCGAATTTTCATACTTGACTGTATATGTCCTTGTCTATATTTCATAAAAACCTTGCTGTAGCGATTTACTTTTCTAGAAACTATAGGTTTTTGTTTAATTTTTACGGTTACGATAAATTTTCCAAAATTTAGAAGATGCAGAAATAATATTAGTGAATATTAGTTGCTGTCGAATAGTTTATTCTGTTTATTTAAAAGTGACATTTTATAATTTTTTTTTCTATTTATCAGTGAGTTTTCCATTTCACAAATTTAGTACATCCGGAAAGAGAGATCAAATTATCAGATTGGTGGAACAAGGCAAAACGTATGTAGATATTCCAAAAATTGTTGGATACTCACCGATGATCTTTAATGCCAAAAAATATTTGGCAAATATCCTCTGAAACGAGAGGTCGAAAACCGTTATTAATAGAAAAATGGGTAAATCGTATTGTGCGATTTTCGAGAAGCCACCCATTTACGCCCGCAACGGAGATTAAAAAGAGTTAAATGTACCAGCAAGTATTCGAACAGTGAGAAATCGTCTTGTCGACAATAAATTAAATGCCCGAAGCCCACGAAAAGTGTCATTATGGACAAAACGACATATAGGGAAACGGTTAAAATTCGCTAAGGAACATATACAATGGCCCATTGAAAAATGGTATAACATTTTATGGTCGGATGAAAGTAAAGTGGTATTGTATGGCAATCGAGGTTCTCGCCTTTATGTTAGGAGTCCTCCTAATACCGCATACCATCAAAAAAACACTTTTGCTACTGTGAAACTTGGAGGTTGTAGTATAATGATATGGGGCTGCTTCTCTTACTACGGAGTAGGCCCGTTATTTTGGATCAAGGGAAATATGGATGCCGATATATACGTTAGTATATTACAGAATACTATGCTGCCTTATGCAGAGGAAGAAATACCCATCAGAATTGTGTTTATGCAGGACAACGATCCGAAACATACCAGTAGGAAAGCAAAAGATTGGTTTAGCATAAACAAAATTCAGGTTGTGGACTGACCTCCACAATCTCCAGACCTGAATCCAATAGCTAAAAACTAAACCCACAAATAAAGAGTAACTATGGCGTACTGTAAAAGAAGCATGGCATGTGATACCTGTAGGAAGATGTCGAAAATTTGTTCATTCAATGAAAAATCGTTGTAATTTGGCAATTAAGAACAAAAGACATTCTACCAAATACTAAACTGATATATTACAAAATTATGAAATTTGAATTTTAATCTCAGTATTATTAGTTTAATTTTTGTTAGTTTAAAACGCGAAATTTAGTGTCACTACTATTTTTTCCCACCCAAAAATGTAATGAAATATAATTGGAGTATTGTTTTTAAAATTTTGCTTTGTTTTCCAGGCGGTTTGTATTGAATAATCTTGGTTCACAGTATGTATTGGCGTTGAAGGCATTGAAGGTATTGAAGGTATTAAACAGGATTTTATTGTTTATTTGAAGTTTAGAAATGTCATATCAAAACGACAACAATTGTGAACTCCACTATATAAAATTTTATGTAATATATTTCCGAACGAATAAACATTACATATTTATTAATAACGATTTAACGATTAAAATAAATTTCAATTAAATTTAAAATACATGCTTTAAGTTATTTATAATTTAACACACTAATTAACGTTTCTACAAAAATTGACGTTTTTGTCCATCAAAAAAAAGTTACGAAAAAATTTACATTTTTTAAATTTGATGTACATCAAAAAAAATGATTTTGTCAAATACCTAGAACAAATTAATCTTTTGTTAACAAAAATTCATATTAAAAGGTTATGTTTTGTTATGTACTCATGTCTGTTCTTGTTATATTTGTATTCTGTTGCGATGCAGTATTTTAATCTCGCTCTTTTTTACTGAAAACATGTTTTTCATCATAGAATAGACGATGATTCGCTTTTGCAACGCAAAAACATTTCGGCAGCGATGTGTTGTATGGACATTTTCCTGACGTAAACGAGGGAGGCTTTGTTCTGTGGGAACAACAAGTGTCAATTTTGACATTTGTTCAATGTCATATTTTTGCATTTGCACAGTTTAAAAAATGAAATTTCATTTTAGTTATTAAAATAATATGATATGTAGATAATTTTTCAATAAATAAATTCGTCGGTATCTAATTTGTTGTCAAGAGTTTCGGTCGTTTTACAAATTCATTAAGGTTTTTTATTATAAGTAAATAAAATTAATTTTGTTTCAAGTTTATGTACATATTAGTTTTAGCTGTTTGTATGTATTTCACTAGTATTTAAATTAAATTGAATTGGTTTTGATCAAATAATGTTCTTATCAGTACATTGTGTTTAACCACAGTTGTCTGTTCATCAAGAGGTCATTCCCAATAGTACTTCATCAAATATACAAATAATATGTAATCTTACTACATTACCGTACAAAAATAAGTCTCTAAAGATAATTATTTTACGACAACGTGTATTGTTGTATTTGTAACCAAAGTTCTTCACATAATAAGAATTATAAGTGTCTATGCTAGTTGTGGTTTAGAGTTGAGAGCATTTTCTATTTGAACGGTTTAAAATACAAATTAAAATAGTTACTATAAATTATCTTTTAAAATTAAATTTTCTCATATCTTTATTTTACTTCTACTTGGTGGTCATGAACCAATATTGTATTGTACGTTCATTAGTACGTAATTGCAATAATAAATACTTGCAGCTAAATTATAATTTATTTGTAAGAAACTATTCCAGTAATAAAATGGACAAAGCTGGTAAGAAGCATTCTGTATTGTCTATACAAAGCCATGTCGTACATGGATACGTTGGAAACAAAAGTGCAACATTTCCACTGCAGGTGAGTCACTCATACATCATAATTAAATCTTTGTTTAATTCTTACTCCTCTACTATATATTCCGGAAACATACACTCGTATTTGATAAACTACATTTAAATTAAGTACTAAGACAAGCTGAAATTTTAAATTGGCTAACCATAAATTTCCTAAACAGTTAAATACCTAATTTTTCTTTTTATATAATTTAGGTTTTAGGGTTTGAAGTTGATGCTATCAATTCCGTCCATTTCTCAAATCATACCGGATATGATTTCATAAAAGGCCAAGTAATGGATGAGCAACAATTAAATGAAGTGTTCGATGGTTTAAAGTCGAACAATCTTTTAAATCACTATACACATTTACTAACTGGTTATATAGGGAATGAATCATTTTTGCGAAAGATTGTTGATATTGTGAAACAACTACGCGAAATAAACCCAAACATAGTTTATGGTAAATTATAATTTGAATGTTTGTTGATTTATAAATTATGGTATGTATTTGGAATTTTTTGCAGTATGCGACCCTGTTATGGGAGATGATGGATTCATGTATGTACCTAAAACTTTATTGCCAATTTATCGAGATGAAATCATTCCGTTGGCCGATATAGCGACACCAAATCAATTTGAAGTCGAACTTCTTACTGATATTAAATTAAAAACAGAAAATGATGCATGGAATGCCCTCGAATGGTTTCATAAACGAGGTGTTGCAACAGTTGCACTGTCGTCAACCAATTTAGGAAAGGAGGATACACTACTTGCATTCCTCAGTCATCGAAATAAGATTACGGGCAACCTTGAAAAATATAAATTACCAATTCCAATCCTAGGGAATGGGGTTCAATTTACTGGCACAGGAGACTTATTTGCCGCATTATTTTTGGCTCATACGACACTTGGCAGTGATATTGGTAAAGCACTAGAAGCAACCTCTTCCACGTTACATTCCGTTATCAAAAACACAATCAAAGTTATGCCCAACGAAGTGTTAACACAGCAACGAAAAGTTACATCGCGAGAACGGGAGCTGAAAATTATTCAAAGCAAAGAAGTAATAGAAAACCCTGAAGTTCAATTCCACGCCGAGAAATTGTAATAAAAATGTCCTGCAAGTGGCAGCTAAAGACAATAAAATGTTGTAATCAAGTGTAAAAAATGAAAGTTTAATAAACAAGTGTTAAAAATAAGGTGTATAAATTATTTTTTAATTTTTTCAAAGTACATATTACTATATACATTGAAGGTGAAATAATTTCATGCAAAACTACTCTATAATATACGCTAATCACACATCCAAACCATATATTTAACAGTATGTCTAAACAGCCTCTATCAATGTGCTATCTTTTTGATTTTTTACGATATGACCGTTTTAAATTTTAGTAAAACTTTTAGTTGTCTTTTTTCATACATTTTGGCAAGAGAAAACTTTTTGAATGTCTTTTAGCGCATCGACCCCTTGTGAGTCATAACGGAGTCTTAGCCCGACCCGACTATAGGTAGATATAGATAGAGCAATGCATGAATGCGCAGATGGTGCTACGTAAATCAAACCTATAGCCTTACGCCTCAGAACTGATTGTAAAGATTAAAAACAAACAAAAAAGTTTCGTCGCGACAATATATTGGGCAGGGTTCATTTATTGAAATTTTCACTCGTTTGTAGGCGGATTTTATTTTCTCAGATTTCATTGCTCTTAAAGGATTTTTAAGAAACCAAGTGGAATTAAAACAATACGATCACAAATGCGTTGATCAATAAATTGCGGTTAAGAAAACACCTTTATAAAAAATTTAATCAATTAAATTCCTTTTCATTAAATACAGTACTCTATTGTTATTGATTCTTCAAAAAGGTGTTTAGGTTTCTTTTAAATAACTGAGTTAAGTCTAAGCTCTGCTAAAAATTCTCAGACTCTTCTAAGCATCCCTATCGAAATAAAATCTATGAAAAACAGAATTCATTATTACGCCTGTGTTCTAAAGATTCACGAAAGGAAGTAACGAAAACATTTCGCTTATGATTCTGAATAGGGTGGTTTAATATACAAACCCCTTATTCTAAATTATATCGAGATCCCAGGCAAACGAATCAAACTCCATAATATGCTTTATATAAGGTTTATAAAATTTTACGGTTTCAAACGGGAGAAATTATGACGTCTAATAAAACTCAAACACTACCTATCTCAAGAAATTAAACAAATTGGATCTTTCCATTAAACGCCACATGAAATGTCCAATCCCAACAACTTAAAAGTAGTGAACCTTTTAGCAAGGACCACCACAAACCTTTTAATTAGGAATGCAATACAAGACAACCTTCTTTTCAGAAAAGAAACGTTTTGGAAATTTATACCTATCTTACCCTATCCCCTGAATTCCCTTATCCCTACATCAATTTTTTCCTATTTAATCCACATCAATCGAGTATTAAGTAGATTCCCAGAGCTAAAAATGCAGGAACTGCGCATTCTTTCTGACTGATGAAACCAACTACAGGTATGTCTAATAATATTTGATCGAACCTTGTGGGGATGATTGTTCAAAATAAACTTATAATTTGTCGGAATTAGATTTTACAAAAATTTTGTTTCGTAATTGGCTTAGTTGGCATATCAAGCGAGCTGATATCTCATTAAAAATGTAGAAATAGAAAATATCTCAACAAAAAATTCAAGAATCACTTTTGTGAGGCTAAATTTTTTTGTCTACATTTGAGCAGTTATTCCACTTTTAAGTTTGATTCTCCGGTTGGTCCGAAAGTTATGACCTTTATGAAAAAATGTCTGATAAAAAAATCCAAGAAACCAAAAAGACGGTATATGTATATAAATTTCATCCCGTGGGCGTAGTCTAATAATATACGTAATTTTTTGTGAGTACCTGAATTAACAGTTTAAATATTAGTTTACTAAATAGTTTATGAACTATTTAGTAAACTGACAAATTGTCGTTTGGTCATTTTTTTTTTTATAAATATTATTTATGTTAAAGCATATTTATTTTAGAAAAATATAAATTAGGGATGAGAAAGACAAGTTACTTTGACATTATATAACTTTCTGTTTAACTATTTTTTTTAATAACTCCATTAAATCAACAGATTCACAAAGGCCGTTGAATATAGAAAGGTGGTGCGTTCTTTCCCTGCTTTGATACTATTTGATGGTTTTGCAACGAAATGGACCAATCAAGCATTCATGCGAAACCACCAAGTCCTTAGTTATATCAGAAGGTGAACACTCGATTCCCCTTTGCAATATTATACTTTTATTAGTAAATCAAATAAGCCTCAAGATCATCTGAAGAGCGACACTTAGGAATCCCACATTTTGTCAGATAAAAAAGTAGATTTGAGATTCGTTAATAATTTTTGAATTTATTGAGGAGTCTCTTTCTTTAAACAGGATCATCCAACAAGCAATGACAGAATTTTAAGGAGAGTACTTCTCGCTATATTTGGAACAGGCTCGCTATTTAACGTTTTTTAAAATGATAGAAGAGCATCTGTCACCATCCAAGTAAAATTATTTGAGAAGCGGTTTTATCTAACATTTACGCGAAACAAGTGAAAATGGCCAAAGTTGTTGAAACCTGTGTAATTTAAGATTTGATAAATCAAAATTTTATATTTTATACGTAAGTAGTTTGAACAAGTTATTGTTGCCACAAATGTATTTTTTGAAAATAGCACCTGGCTCAGCAAATTAATAACTACATAATTGCATATTTAATTCTAAAATAATTACATAAATTTTCTTTATTTTATTATCCGATATCATTGGTTTTAATGCAATTATAAACTGCCAAAATACATAATCATAATAATTTAGTAAGATCCATAAATTACAAAACTGATAAATTTTAAAATATTTTTTAATTATGAAATTGATTAATAATAATCCCACTGCCAATTCTGTGCTTGAAATCACCGACTATCACGTAAAGTTCCGTTTCGAATATAATTTAATATATTTTACCAAATTAGGTTACACACAATTTGGCCTGCCCACAAAACAATAAAAAATGAAGAGAAAATATAAGTTAATTTTTTAATTTGTTGTATTCTACAGATACTTCAGATCCAACGGACTTGAGAATCAAGAAAATATGTGTTTTGAAATTAGTCTTATATACAAACCAATTAAAATTATAGCCCTAAGTGTTTTTGTTAAAAACTAATTCTAAAATAAATTTACATCTTTATGTTAATTTACAATTTTAAACAATTAACTAATTTCTTTAGACGATCGGATATCAGTATATATAAATTATATTGAAAATGACGAATTGTAAATAAAATGTTGAACAAATAATTTACTTGAGACTAATTTTAACTAATTTGTATTTGGACTATCGGTTCCAGAACCACCACTATCCTTTGAATCTTTTTGTGATGAATTATCATTGTCTTGTAGTAATAGCAATTGTTTATTACTATTTTTATTATTTCCTCCAGTTTTTTTGTTTGATTTTGTTAAAACTGCAACCTCTTTCAATAAGGTGGCTATTTTTTTATTCAATATGTCAATTTTAGTTTCAAACAAGCGCTCAGTGTCTTTCATTTTGGTTCGCAATTCATTTTCGGTTGTGAAATTCTTTGCTTTTAACTCTGTTATCTAAAAACAAAAATTGCTTAATTATAATAGAATAATGTAAATATTTTTATTTATTTACCAATTTATCTTTCTCTAACAGTTCTTTGTCCTTTTGCATTAATTTTTTTTGTAAACTAGCTATAGTTTCTTTTAATTCTGTCATTGCAACCACATGATCAGAACTGTTTGTATCTATAATACCAGAATTTGCAATTCTCGCGACCTTTTCTGGTATATCAGGCATTAATGGTTTGCTTATATCATTACGCTGTGATTTTTTTGATGATTGCATATCCTTCGCTGGTTTATCATTATGTGGCCGTTTTTTGACAAGACGTCCTTCCTTTTCCACTTGTCGTGCTTTGGCCACCGCTCGCTTATACGAACATGTGCACAACCAGCATAATAATTTCCCATCGATCTAAAATATAACAAATAAAATATTTTAGTAAGTTTTTAAATTTACAATCAAAAAATAATTTTTGACTATGACGCTAAAACGATTTATACTTTCACTATACATGATTTGAAACCAAAAATGGCGAAAATCGTGTTTCTCTGAACAGAATTTACCAAGTTATATTAGCACGGGTACAAATTTAGTAACCGTTTTAATAAATATTTTAATTTACATATGTACATTTAAAGACTTAACGGTTTAAAAAACAAGACATGTGTTTTTTTACAATTACTTATTCTTAAATTTACAATTTATAAGAGCTAGGTAGACGATCTTAAATGCTAAAAATAATTTCAAAAATCGTATATTGGTAATCCTAATCTGCATAAATTTTGTTCTTGGAGAAAACAGACTCGCATTAATTTCATTTTTAGTTCAATCATTGATTCATTTTGTATACATATGTACTCTGGATGTGTAGACTCTCACGAACCTTCTTACTTTCATCATGCCTATCGAAGGCACATCGCTGTTTACATTGATCACACGATACTGCAGGTCCGTATTTCAACTCGGAGTTTGTACACCTAATTATAAATGTTTTGCGTCATAATCAAACGTGCATAGTTTTTTGTATATTATAAATTCGGGAAGGAGTTTTATTATTTTGATTTAATACAAAAAGGAAGTTCCATTAAAATTAAAAAAAAACTGGTATTAAAAAATTAACCTTTTTGTATTCAATAAAATAAACATTGGGGAGCAAATTTTTATAAAATGTACACAAACCTTTGACATTTGTTCCCTACAAATGCAGCAATTATATTACAATATTGACATGCGGTTGGTTTTCCGTACTGTTTCACACTTTGCTCACATTTTTTACATATAGTTGAAGTGTTCCCTTTGCTGAAATAATAATAATCAAAATTAGTATAAATATTTGAATCAATTTCGTGTAAATAGCAAATATCCGCCATTTTACAAGATAGATTTGGATGTTAAGTACTTACCTTGTTTGTTGAAATTCTGAACGACAATATGTACATTTCACAATGGGAAAAGCACCTCGACAATCCTGAAAAATAGAAAATATCATTTGAATGTTATGTATCTTTGTTTTTATTTGCAAATGTATTATGTGCACATTTAGGTGATTTAGGTCATGGTCGCCATTTTTGTGTCAAAGTTCTGCGCATTTTATACTAAATGAGAATTCTATGAATATGTATTACATACATATATGAACTATATTTTCACATTTTTTATACTTGTTAATAACTAAAACTTGTTAGTTGCAGATAATGTTTCAAATTTTGTTTTGGCCCTCAACTATTAAAAAATAAAATTCTTAGAAGCCACGTCATTTGAACAATTAGTCATCTATAATCTCGAATCAATCAATAGAAATATCGGGACACTTCCACAGCTTATAATAAATTAATTTGACACTTAAACATACCTTGCACAATTGTTGGCCAGGTGACAATTCTTCAAATGGATGTCTGGAGAAACATTTGGAACAAGCATAATATATAACTTG
The DNA here is from genome assembly GCA_963691935.1 of Nephrotoma guestfalica. NCBI lineage: Eukaryota > Metazoa > Arthropoda > Insecta > Diptera > Tipulidae > Nephrotoma > Nephrotoma guestfalica. The sequence continues at coordinate 266,043,899 of OY829915.1, read as the reverse complement.
CGTACTCATTTTCTTTGTTATGTTATTCCCTTTTAATTCCAAAATATTTTTGTTAAAAATCAAATTGCTATAGCTTTTTTTATATTAAAACAAGTGCAATTTAATTGCACTTAAATTTCAAACAGTATTATAATAAAATTAAAAATAAATACAAAATTAAGATTTAATGAAGAATATAATTCACTTTTATTTCAATTCAAACTACTTGTATAGTACGACGCGTCCTTTTGCTTTTACACAATTAAATTTAAAAAATGGCGATAACACGAAGAAATTCCAAATTTTGTTCGAAAATCGAAAATGAATTCAAGCGTACCAAACCAACAAAAAATTAAATTTTCCACTGAACAGAAACATAAACCCTCACACATACCCTATGCTCCAAAACTCCAACTCTAATACCCCATTTCCATGCGAACAATATTTTTCTTCTGCAAAATGAAAGAGATATAACATTGACTTCTCATGTCTTCCCACATGAGAGACAAGAAAAGAAACATATCTCAACAAAATTTTGCAGATTTTTTAAGCCACTACATCGCTAAAACCACTATAAAAATGAAAATGTTGCCATAAAATATATTCGATCCGAGTATTTTTATGGCAACATTTTTAAAATTAATAAAATAATGATTTTATATTTATAAATGTTAAGGATTCATAATAAAAACCGACGCCATAGTCAAAAATATAAATTTCGCATTTGAAGTAATTAAAAATAAATTAATAATTTTCCTATAAACAAATAATGGCATTACTATATATGATTATTTCTTTCCCGCATGTTGAATATTTTTATACAGCGCATGCTTCTTATTTACCTGCATGCAAAAATTTGTAGAAGAAAACAATTTTCTGCATGTAAATGGGGCATTTATATATTTTTTTTAAATAGAAAATAAAAAACCAAATAATATTCAAGCAAAAATGTAAAAAACTAGAACCACCCTTTAAACTTGGCGAATCGAAAACGAATCGCAAGCGACGAAATTTATATATGTTACACATCGTAAACGTATCGCCTTAGCGAAGCAAAAGCGATTCGTTAGTATTTTGTTTGGCGTATGAAAATTAAAATGAAAGCGAACTAGTTTGTATGGATAAGTAGTTCGTATGTCTCTTCATATTCGTTTTATTTACGAAATGTTTTGGAATCAGAAACGAAATGCAGGTGATATGAAAGCGTATCACTAGCGAACTGCTTTTTATTACGTAGTTACTTCGTTCAAATCTTGGTTTTATTTATATTTATTTACATGATTTATTTAATTTCATTTAAAATATCACAATGAATCACTATAAATTCAATTTCTTTATAGTAATCTACCTACTTAAATAAATGATCTGTTAATAAAAAAATATCTAATAATTGAATAAATAATAATTGATCTCTTTGACTTATAATTTAATTTATGATAATGGCACCAATAAGTCAAAATCATACATATTTATTATTTAAATCACATGAATAAAATAAATGTTTGTAGATAATTTTATAAAATACATATATGTAATACATATATAAATCACATTGTTTATTTTGGCTTTATGATTTCAGTAAAACTTTTAGAATATTTTGAACACATTTCAAAGATTATTATTGTTATGAATTACTATATAATAATTAATATTCACTATTTTTATCACTGTAATCTTGTTATTGTTAGTAAACACGAATTATTTTGTTAAAAATCAAAATGGATTCACACGTCACAGAATATAAAAATTATATATATAGCATAAAATTAACTTATATATGAACGTGGTAGTGTTGGTATCATAAAAAAAAAACGATTTACCTACGTTTCGTTTTCGATTCGCTTTGGTGAGACCTCGAAATATTATATAGCGGGCATTCGCCAATTTTATTACATTTTTTACATTCAAGGCACCTTCATGAAGCGGAATTATTTTTAATCCAACTCTTTAGCCAATCATATCTTTATATTCAACAAAGCCCCGCCGAATTTATTCCGGTATAGGAACCATGCACAGATTTTAGCGACAAAAAACTAGATTTCATTTTTTTCGTTTAAATAAAAATAAATGATTGCAACCAAAACTGCTACACAAATTTTGAGTATGCAAACGACATAAACACTCAATAAATTTAGACAAAATTTTATCAGCACCCAAGTGTTACAAAACGAAAAAAAATATTAATGTACTAGATTTTACCCGAAAATATGACGTAGGAGTCGGAAAAAGTTGGACATTTTGCATTTATAGTGTATTTGTGTGTTGATGAGAATAAAATAATGTATATAAAGATATATTTTGTTTGTGACGCCATTCATTACTATTAGAGTAGGTGCAGTATTAATTTGTATGAAGTGAACATTTTATTGTTATTTTAAAATATGTATACTCAAGTATAACAACACTTAAGTATAACAAAACGGAAAAAAATATTAATGTACTAGATTTTTTCCGAAAATTTGATGTAATAGTCGGAAAATGTTTTACATTTTGGGTTTATAGTTAGGGTTTGGGTTTATGGCTGGACTATAGATAGAATAAAAAGAATAAAAAGAATAACGTAAGAAACGAAGACAAAAAATTATTATTCCAATTTGACGTTACGGCCATAGATGACTTGAAATATTAAGTTCATTCAATTATTTTTGTGATATATTTCCTACAATTATGAATGAAACTACAATATTTTTGAGTATAAACGTATTTATATCAACAAATATATGTTTTTAAAATTATAAAAATTGTTTATATGCGATTTAAATCACCACAATTCGATAAAGTATTTTTTTTAGGTTAGGTTTAGAAAAATACAATTCTACAGTGTATTGCAAATTATTTCTGATATTATATTCATATTAGCATATGCATACATGAATATTTTGTATTAGTATATATATATTTAGTATTGTTTACGACGCCATTAAGTACAGCATAATTTTTGTGCAGTGAAAATTTTATTGTTATTTTAAAATATAGTGAATAATGAAAATTTTTCAATAGTGTTATCACTTTTTAAAATAAATCGTCCCAAAAGTAAATAATAATTTCTGTTGATAAAATTTGTATTGTAATACTAAATATTAAATTATATATTAAAAAATAAATTTCAAATAAAAATTTTTTAAAATTAACACATATATTATTTTATTTTATTTCTCTTACAAAATATAATGGCGCCATACTATTTAATGTACAAGCCCCGCCTATTTTAAAGCAGTGCGCACCCACACATGCACAAGTTGTTGTTTACTCAAATTCATAATTTGTCCGACTTTTAGCGACAACGTTCATTGGAAATATTTAAATATTTCGGACACTTTTGCTGACAAAAGTCAGCACAAATACTACTCAAAAGTCGGTCAAATTTCTTTCATATTCGTTTACATAAAATCAGGGCAAATTGTTGTTGTAAAAGTAAACGAATATGCTGTTATAGATTCATTCTATATACTCTATTTCTATGCTTGTGACACATGAAATAGCAAATTTTGTATGGGAAAATCTGCTATAGTATATAATTCTATGACTGGAACATACGTTTTTTCGCCGGTAGGGAGACCGATTCTGTTCTAAAAAGTACCGTTTTTCAAAACCATTCCTACATTAGAATACTACCAACATTATAATACTAAAAACAAACGTTTAAATCATAAGTAGAAAAGCAAACGGTTCGCCGACAATAAAAATATTTTTGTTTAACTAATTTTTCACAAGTTAGAATTTATTTTAAGAACGTGTATTTTTTTTGTAGATATTTTGCATATTATATATTATTATTCAATGCCGTTTTGCCATGCAATTTACAATATTGTGAAATCAAACAATGTTTGCATTTCGTGAATAGGAAGGTTGACATTTTAAAACTAAAAGTACAAGATTTTTTAGTGTTGAGGTTATTTGATAAAATATAAATAAAGATAACTAATAACTATTACAGTTAAATATAATAATGGAAAAGCATATGCGTGTTGTGGTGCGTGTTCGCCCTTTTAGTATGAGGGAAATGGAACAAAATCAGCGCAATTTAATTCGGGTGGTGGATGGAACAACTCTCATATTTGATCCCGATGAGGATATCGATGAATTTTTCTATCAAGGTACAAGACAGAATTATCGTGATATTACTAAACGCATAAATAAAAAATTAACAATGGAGTTTGATGAAGTATTTGATGCTGATTCTTCAAATCAAGCCGTATTTGAAGCTTGCATGAAACCTTTGATTACATCTGTGATGGAAGGATTTAATTGTTCGGTGTTTGTTTATGGTGCAACTGGGGCTGGGAAAACACATACCATGTTAGGCAATGACCACTGTCGCGGAATTACATTTTTGACTATAAAAGAGTTGTTTGCTAGTATTAACAACTTAAGTGCTTCTAGAAAATTTGATATTGGGATTTCTTATTTGGAGGTATATAACGAGCAAGTTATGAATTTACTCACTAAATCCGGCCCTTTAAAATTACGCGAAGATACCAAAGGTGTAAGTGTAAGTGGATTACATTTGAAAAAAATTGAAAACGCTGAAGAGTTGTATGACTTACTTATTTTGGGAAATAAAAACCGTACACAACATCCAACGGATGCTAATGCTGAAAGTAGTCGGAGTCATGCAATTTTTCAAGTTCATATTCGAATGACTGATAAAGAAACATCTCAAAAACGTACCGTAAAATTATCTATGATAGATTTGGCAGGTTCGGAACGAGCTGCGAGTACAAAATGTATGGGTCAACGATTTAAAGAAGGAGCCTCAATTAATAAATCACTGCTTGCTTTAGGAAATTGTATTAATAAATTGGCTGACGGTCTAAAGCATATACCTTATAGAGACTCAAATTTAACACGTATATTAAAAGACAGTCTTGGAGGAAATACACAAACTTTGATGATTGCCAATGTATCTCCATCATCTTTGACTTATGAAGATACTTATAACACACTAAAATATGCAAGTAGAGCGAAAAAAATTCGATCTACACTTCGTCAAAATGTTCTTAAAACAAATATGCCGAAGGAGTACTATATTAAAAAGGTTTCAGAAATGCAGCATGAAATTGAAAAACTGCAGAAATTGGTTAAAAATTCAGAAACAAAAATTGTTCAACCAATTAGTGCGCAACGATACGATGCAACAAAACAAGTAATAAAAACACAAGACACTTCTAATCAACAAATATTGGAAGTCGTTAAACCGCCATCAAAAGAATCTTCAACAATAATGCAAGTAGCAGGGTATGATTCTACCGAATTAAATATGTTGTGTCTTAATATCGATGAGTCATTTTCAACTCTTTTAAATGCTCATTCAACATGTCTAAATATTTTAAGCCGAATAAAGATATTAAAATTGCGGTCAGATCTAAAACAAAAGGCAGAAATTTGCTCCAAAATATTATCATTAGATGGCAGCCATCTGGTATTGGTAAGTTGTAAATTATTTAGTACACCTGTTTTAAAAGTTAATAAGATAAAATTTGTTGGCTTTATTTATTCTTCTATATTTATGTATATAAATTTTAATAGATAATAATAATAGCTAAGCTTTTCCATCTCCAATGAGTTCATTTTGCTTTGTTTCTAACAGCTTTTCGGCTTCAATTATAAATTTGTCGGCTATAGAAGTCACCTGAATTTGAATATTATGCGAATCATCACTAGCTATTTCGGTGTTCTTCTTTAATTTTTTTATGTGTGAATTTTGAGCGTCACGAATGGAATCTCGGCATTTTATAAATAGCGTTTTAGCGTTTTTTGATAAATTTTCACGATGCTCCTTTGTTACTTTTGGCACTGGCACGAATATTGTAGTACCGTCCTGTTGAGGATTTAAATTCATTCCACTTTTGTGTAATGTTTGCAGGACTGATTGTATCGCTTGTGGAAATGAAATCATATTAATGATTATAGTTTTGGGATTTTTTCGAATTATTTGACCTATTTCTTGTAATTCATGATCTCGGCCATCGAATGAAACTTTCAATGACTCTATGCTTCCGGTGGTCGAGCGAATTGATAAATTTTTTATAAATTCTTCCCGCATTATGTCCACACATTTTTGATACTGCGAATTTAGGTTCTCCAAGTCAATGTAATCCCTTATTAGGTTCTCGTTTATTTCAACTTTTTGTGTTTTCTTTCCTTTTAAATCCTTTTTTTTGTCTTTTCCTTTTACGTATTGGCGAATTGGGGTTTCCACTGGAATCTTTATAAAATCTGGTGTGAATATTTTATTGAATCCTGTCCAGTAAGAGTTGTTTATAAATCGAAGATTAATTGACAAGCGACTTATATTTCTAGCCAAATTCATTTTACCAAAATTGGTTATCGGAGCTCATCGATTTCGACTTTTGTTGACTGACAACTTGAATTAAACTTAACCTAAAATGTATATATTTTGTTCTGTCATCTATGATCGGAAATTTGAACTAATAAAATTGGCCTTTCCACACATGTATTAAGCACAACACATCATGATAATAAGAAAGTTGCATTCAACGAGTGTTTGCCATAAAGTCCAGTCCCATTTACATGTAGAAAGTTGTTTCGTCTGAAAATATTTGTAGGTAAAAAAGAAGCATCCTTTGTATAAATATATTCAATATGCGAGAAAGTAATAAACATATAGTAACGCCATAATTTTTTATAGGATTATTATTAATATGGTTCTTTACTCTTCATTTTGCAGGAGAAAATTGTTGGTCGCATGTGAACAGGCTAAAATGCTTATATTCCATTCCCATGGAAATAAAAGGTTACTCGGACAAAAATATAGACTAAATATTTGGGGAATGACATCCGATTTTATTTTGCTGAGCAAATTGTTGTGTTAACATAATTTTTCGTAAAAATCAAGTACAGGTAGGCAACCCTCAAAGAACACGAATTTTGAAAAACACGGATACCTCCCCTTAAATTACAAGGATTCAAACTACACAATTTTCGTTGATTCTCTTTTATTTCTCTTATTTTGTTTTTTATAAACCATAATAAATAACACACCCCCAACACGGAACCAAATAATCGTGTTCTTGAAGGGTTTCCTGTATTATTTTATCAGGGTATGAATTCTGTTCCTTTTTGTCAAGTAATAAGTGGGAATTTATATACCTATACGATTGCTTGCCGTGTTTTTTTAATTAGCGCCGGATAGATATATTTGGAGCACCCAATTTCCTATGTCAAAACTTATATTTAGTGCGTTATTTTTGCATATAATTAATTTATTGAACTCCAAATCGATATAAAGATATTTTGCTCTACTTATTCATCGGGCGCCGTTATCCATTTCAATGGGAAATTTGAAAAGGCATTTGTTTTATACAACTCTTAAACCATAACAAACTCAATCTTACAATAGCCGTTTTCGGAAATAGCCCATGGTAAACTTTGGGTAATTTTAATTTTTTTTAATGTTAATAACAAAAGTTACTCAAGTTACGCTGGCTATGTAAAACGTAAGATTACATTTCGCGTGTGAATATTTTTATCCAGCAAAATTCAATGGCGTATTTTTGACATTTTTGTTGCTCATTTTTGTACAATTTGTACTTTAAGTTTGTAATTTAATTTTTCTGATACTTCTAATTTAATATAAAGACAAATACAATAAACAACAAAAACTAAATTACCCTAAAGTTACTCTACATGTTCAGAAATAGATTTGGTAATTTATTGTCAGCAAGTTACTCAACCGTTAGCATGGGCTATTTCCGAAAACGACTAATAAAATTGAAAATACAGAAGATGGATTCTTGGTATAACGTCATTTCAAAATAATTGTCAATGGGTATATTTCAGGTCGTTAAAAGTTTGTTTTACAGCCCACTCGGTATAGCGAATAAAAAAACACACCAGCTGTGTTGTAAATATATCGGGCGCTAATAAAAAATGGCAAATGTGTAAACGAAAAATAAAATAAAAATTTGCTTTACAGGTCGTAATTATTATCACCAGCGGTCTATTATGAGATTTTCGTCATCGCAAATTTTCGACACTGTCGACCAGTTCGACAACGTCGAATATAGCTATTATGAGATATTCGACAACGTCGAAAATAATATCAATCACAAATAATTTCGAATTGCTCGGAGTTTGTTGAGGTCCTAAAAAAAATCCAACAATAAATGTAAATTTAAAATTTAAATAAATTTAATTATTTTAATTAAATAAAATTACCTATTCACATAAAATTGAAATTTAAAATTAACACACAAAATAACTAAATATGTAAATATATATGACTCACATTTTATCAATTGATAATTTTCTTATTAAATTTCACGATTTACGATTTATTAAGTGAAATCGTTTATTTACGACACCTCAATAGCAGTCGAATAATTTTCGTTTTTATCTAAAATAATGCGCGTCGCAATTTCATAATAGGGAAATTTGTGATCTGGTCGAAAAAAAAACACGCCGAAAAAATTTCGTAATACCTATTTTCGACGATGTCGTAAAAAAGCGCGCGTCGAAAATTTCATAATAGACCGTTTTCTATCGTTTCTTGTTTTATTAGAAATAAGATTGTTATTTAAAAGGAAAATAGTTCATAAGTTTAATCCATTAATAAATGCACCACAATTATCTCTTGCTGTAAAAAATGATGCATATAAAAATTGGCTTATTTCTTTATTATAAAAAATTACAGCACCAAACAGGAATTTGATAACCTTTCTCCTTCACTTAAATTCACATCTCCTTCACTCATCCACACTAAACAGAATAAAAAAATTGAAAATTTAAATTATAATGAAATCTGTATTGATTTTACTTCTAGTTGAAGTATGGATGTGTGTGTGTATCATGTTTTCGTATATTTATTATATAATTTTGTGAACTTTTTCTGTATTTTTATACTAATACAAATGAATAGACGACTGAAATATTTAATAGGATCAGTCAGAATCTACTTAAATATAAGTCCAACTAACTCCCCACATATGAAATAAACAATAACTAACTAACGGTTTGTTGGTAATTTTCTATAGTAATTTTTTTTTAAAAATAATTAGTATTAATGGGTTGATGCAGAAACAAACAAAAAATGACGCAAAAAGGTAAAATTTTCATTGTATTGTTAGTGTAACCAACACAATCTTCGATATTTTTATATAGGTATCTGTCAATGAGAGTTAGAGCAGGACTTATATTTAAGTGGATTTTGGATCGGTGTATACTCATGGTATTTAAATTTGAAGAGGTAGAAAAGAATATTGTGCATGTTATGTGACGTCACCTGACGACAACAATACGTGATTTCGGTTTTTTTTATTAGTTTTTTAAATAAATGGATAATATATAAATGTATTATCTTTTTATAAATCTCTACAAATTTTGACGTAATGTCAATTTTTTGTTTGTTTTATGATTTCGAGAAAAACATACGAAACTGTTTTTTTAGTAAAAAGTATATATATAATATAATTTGCGTAATTTGTCTTTTTTTATTAATTTTATGATGTATCAAGCTAGGTTTTTATACAGAAATTTATCATTTTATTAATAAATTAATTTCAAATATTTCGCCATGTTGGTTATCATAAGTGGAAAAAAATGTGTATAAAAACGACACCAGTGAATAATAGCTGCAGTTTCATTAAAAATTTCCCTTCGATAGTGCTTGATAATAAAAGACGGCTATTTTGTTAGTAAACATAAGTACTAAAAGTTTTATAGTTTTATGTTATATACCAAAATCTACTTAAATATAAGTCCTGCTCTAACGCTCATTGACAGATATCTATATAAAAAAAACTACCAAAGAGTTTGTTGGATACACTAACAATGCAATGTAAATTTGAATTATTTTTTTTCATTTTTGTTCGTTTCTGCACCTCCACATTACATTTATACTTAGTTTTAAAAAAAATAATACTATGGAACAAAAATTACCAATACATCTTTAGTTAGTTATTGTTTATTTCATATGTGTGGAGTTAGCAGGACTTATATTTAGGTAGATTTTGTATATACTCATAATTATTCTATCCCTCTTTGCCGCCGGCTTGAAAAATATATCTCGACGGATTATTTTCTCAAATATTTCGACCATAAAATGAAACAAAGTATAATCCATAAAAAAGTGTTTAGTTAAACTATAATTATCAAAATTAAAAAACGTTTAAAAAAATTACGCATATTGCAGATTTATTTAAATAATTAATCGAAAAATCGCCAAATTCAATGTAAATTTATGTTTTCTTGTCGTCAGGTGATGTAATGCACACAAAACGACGAAAATGAAACATGGGAATATTCTACCTCTTCAAATTTAAATGTTATAGTGTTTACTCGAGTACAGTTCGGCTTGTAGAATATATTTGTGTTGGTTTCGGCAGGACTTATATTTAAGTAAATTTTGGCACAAAAAATATAAATATTATATTTATCACATAATGGTTAATTTAGGATTTTTCTGCTTCTGTCGAATGATTGATCGGTTGGTTCAGTTTCTTTGCCCAATCATTTTTAAAGGTCATTGAATGAGGAAACGTTATATTCAAGTTTTAAACTGATAGGCTCCATTTTTCATATCAGGTGAAAATTTTTGACGTACATGAACAAATTAAGGTTTATGTAAGTTGGAGAAAAAATGTTACTAAGTTGCGTTCTAATATAAAAATTGTTATTGTGGCTTCATAGCTTCTTATTTTTTCAAGAGCGTCGCTTTTAGAAATGTGGCTGGTCTTTAATTGTTTCAATTGTTGGTTTTCCTCCAGTATTTGTCCCCAAATTTTGTAATACACATTTTATAAAATTTACAGCTGTAAGAGTAACTACTAAATATTACAGTACATATTCCATTTTATACTAATTTTCTGTCGTTCATTTTTAGGATATCGCAAAATTAGAAGCCTCGATTGGAAAGTATGATAAAGATGTAACTCGAAATGAAATTGAACTTTCGAAATGGAAAAGGAGGAGCGTATTTGCCCTGAAGGAGATTGCAAAAATACGAAAAGAAATTTTAGAATCCGTAAGTATAATCGCCGAAATAAAAGCCGTGTTTCTAGAGAGCGAGGTAGATTTAAATTTGAGTTGGTTCAAATCGCATTACTTAATTGAAATAGAAATAAGATCAAAAATATTTTTATTATAAGATTTTAATACATATCGATAGTTATCCGTGTTTTGTTTAAACCGGTCTAAATCAACAAGTAGTCTTTAATACGGCCAATATTATAATTTCGAAACTAATTATAAAATACCTTTATGTTTATTCTTTTTATAGAAATTTTCACGGTTTCTTAAGAATTATGTAGATCTAAAAGAAAATCAAATTGAAATCGCCAAATATAAGGCCAAAGAGCAACATACACTGCAAATAAATTCGATATATTTTTCTGAAATGGAATGTAATTCTAAGGCATTGAAGTTATGCTATGAAATTATACAAGAGAATTATTTATTATTAAGGGCCAAAGGACAATTAGATCGAAACCTAACTGATAAATTAGATAAATTACTAAAATTGTTACAAGGATCGCGATCGGTTAAATTTGCGATCGATGAAAGTGAACAAAATGAGTCCGATTTGCAGAATCTTAGCCTTGAATTAACTGACAATGATGAAACGGCTAAGGATTTAAAACGCAATACGATGGTTTTAAGTAGCGGAAATACTGTTTTGAAAGGTGCTAACGATGACTATGAACCGAGAGTCAAAAAGAATAAGATAAATCTGTTTAACAATAATGAAACATTTTTACATCCCATCGACTTTCCAACGAACACTACTTCAAATAATAATAATTTCAATGTGAATAATGTTATCCCATCGACATCAAGCAATTTCAGATCAATTAAATCTTCAGAAGTCTTGGATGGTTTAGAGTATTTGCCTGAAGTAAATATTATGAATAGCACATTTCAACTCAATCAACCCAGTGAGCTAGTGGCCCAGAATACAAGGACTGTGTTATCAGAACGTAATCTAAACAGACCGTTACCAACTTCGAAAAAGACTCTTAACCGAGTTATTACTAAACCAGTGAGCAAAACTAAAGTTCTGTTGTCGACTAAGGAAAATAGAAAATTTAGTCCAAACAGGCATCATCGCAAAACTCCTCGAGCTTTATTAAAGAAAACAGTTATTAAACCGAAAAGTAAGTGATTTATATATTAAATTTAAGTGTATTTATTTTCCATATTTTATATGTTCGCTGATTTAAATAATTAAAGATAAAATCTCTTCTTTCTTCTTTGTGATGGTAATTTATTTGCAGCTTGTATAGAAATCGTTTTGAAATTACCCCATCAGTTTTATTATACTATTTAAACAGAATGAATGCAGTACTATTATTATTTATTACCTATATGCTCTAGTAATTATTTATTAAAATGATCTGCGTTTAATTAAGCTAAAAATTATCACAAAAATGGGAGAATAATAATCAAAATTTAAACATACCATTTGTATAAAAATACCATTTGATTTTATCTTTAATTAACCATAATTAATGTTAAATCCTTTCGAGAAATATTACTCTAAAACGTCATCTCATATTCTTTCGAAAACGAAAACTTGCTTTTCATATATGAATTTCTTTAATGTCAATTTTCTTATGCCAATAGAACATGAAAAGCAATTTGATGTTTTTTCCGTGGTAGTAATTTGGTTTTGTTTTGTTTTTCAATCTCCCAATCCACACTAGGTCTTTTGAGTCCGGTCTCATTCTTCATTTGTTTTCCCTGTTTTCGTTTTTCCGATTTTATAGGTAAAGAGGTATAGGTAACGAAGAATGAGACTGACTCAAAAATCCTAGTGTGGATTAGGTCATTCAGATTAGTATGATGTCAAAAATCTTTAAAGGAAAAACTATAAACGTCAAATTTTCAATTTTCATTTTCATTTGTACGGAGGAGTAAAATAGAGAGGGACATTACAAAACAAATTGGTGAAAAGAACAAAGAAACGTACATTTTTTTATATACACACATCAAAAACATCACACTAGTCAATAAGTGAATAACCCGGAGCTCATCACTCTGAAAAAAAGTTTACTATTAAATTATTTTGAAAATTGTAAGATTTTTGAGTTCAATAGAATATAAAACCGAGTATCAACTACCGTGTTTGCGGTAGTATGCAGGACATGATAGATAATATAAAAAGATTATACAAAAATTTTACTGATATTTTTCGCACAACGTCGTATCTTATCCACTTTTAATCACCAGTAATCATTCGCTTTGAAAATGGCTCGATTTCGTTCCGTTTCAGCCGCGTTTCGCAGATAGAAATCCGGTCCATTAAATTTTTAACTGTTAGTTCATGTGGTATCCAAACGTCAAGCTTTTTTTGTATCCAGCCATTTTCAAATAGTGTAAAACTGGTTTGTGATCAATATTTAGTTCTTTACCAATTGCATGGCTACTTATATGCCGGTGTTCTTCAATTTTCTGCATGATTTCATCGACTTTTCCAGTGGTTGCTCGACCAGAGCGAGGTGCATCTTTGACATCCATATTTCCAGAACGAAAGCGCTTGAACCATTTCTTTGCTGCTAATTTTGATAAAGCACCTTCTCTATAAACAGCACAAATTGTTTCGCAAGCCTGAGCCACGTTTTTACCTTTGTCGTAATAAAATTGTAAAATATATCGAATTTTTTCATTATCTCCATCTTTAAAATGTTGTAACTTTTGCCGTTAGCGGGCTAGGAATTGTTTGATATTCAAATACGGAGTTTTGTATTAGGTAGGTTCGAATGGTAAAGAAAAAATTTATAAATAGACATTTATGAAATTTAGTTGTTAGGTTAGGTTCAGACTGCGTACATAACATCGGGAGTTAGTTCGGAAAAAATACTATGGTATCGTACTGAATGTATTAAAACAACAACAAAGTTAAAAATATTTCAACTCGAGTATGGAACTAGTAGGCGGGGACATAAAGCATTTCACGAAATTTAATTGGTTTTGAGTTCGGGAGTTGAGTATGATGTTTTTTTCGATGTCATGTACGCACTGTCAACAACAAATTTAATTTAGTAAAGAAGGCGCTTATTGTGCGTACATGACATCGGAAATAAAAAGCATCACACTCGCTCCTGCACTCAAAACCAATCAAATTTCGTGAAATGCTTTTTGCCCCGCCTACTAGTTCCGCACTCAAGTTGAAATATTTTTAACTTTGTTGTTTTAATACATTATGTGCGAAACCATGGTATTCTTTCCTAACTAACTCCCGATATTGTGTGCGCAGTCTTAACTACACAAATGTGTTAGTGCAGAAACAAACAAGTTATAATTAAAGTTGTATTGTTAGTGTAATCAACACAATATATGGTGGGGATTTTATATACAAATATCTGTCATTTAAAATTTATACATGACTTCTATTTATGAAAATGTTAAGATATCTTAACCAATATTTATACATATTACAGACAAAAATCACATACAAACTATGATGTTTACTATTTCGGTAAGCATAGGTAAAATTGTAGACATTTTTCAAGATTATGAAATATCCAAATATGCATGCCGAAATTTTATCAGTAGAAACTCATTAACACTTTGAACGCTGTATGAACTATATACAGCGGCTATTTGTATAAAAGATAGCCGGTTGCTAAGTCACATGTGACTGAAGGCGAAAGTTGCAATGGGCGTATCCATCACACTGAGATTCTAAGTGTTTTTAGTGTGGCCTCATCAAATATTATATAAAACATTGGGTATATCCAGCCCATGTAAGCCTCAATAAAAAATAGTAGGCCTCACACATCTTATGGACTGGATGCAAAATATATCACTAAAAATATGTAGATACCTCAATGTTTAGTGAGGCAAAAATTTTATGTCCACTTTTGAGGAGATATTTTTAGGTTTAAGCCAGTACTCTATATGACAATTTAGTTAGTTTAGTTAGTGAATATATAAATTTTAATAAATTAAGGAATGTGATATTTTCTTAATTATTAAAATCAAGTATATTAGACATAAACCAAAATAAGATGAAGATATTGCATCTAGCCAATATAGAATTCTACAATTGAAGTAAATCTACAATTGAGACATCTCAAATGTAGACCTACATGGGCTGGATATACCCATTGGACATTTCCAGCACACTGAGGTCTCACTAAAAATAAGGAAACATTTCATATGAATTTTAGTAAAACCTCACTAAAAACAGTGATAATCTCAGTGTGCTCGTTACGACCATTGGGTATATTCAGCATACTTAGGTCTCAATTAAAACAAATAAATAGTCGTATCCACACTGAAGGCGAATTAAGTGTTGCGTTCCTTCGTTCATTCTTTATTCAAGGAATTTTTTTCGACCAAGTTACCCAAAAGTTAGCATGGGCTATTTCCGAAAACGGCTATTATAAGAAATAAACACACTAAAATTTGCAACGTAGACAACACAATGAACTGTCAATAGAAATTTTTTGTTTTTTTTTTTTCTATTTTTGACATATTTTGTACTTTATGTTTCAATTTTTTCGTATCGTGTTCTTTGATACACAACAAATCAATTTATTTCTGGTATTTGGAAAGAACTTGCCATCAGACACATTTAAAAACAAAATTTAAATATCAATTTTGGAAATACTCTTTATATGTAGAACGAATTATATGAAAAAACGTTGCACAAATAAAATTAAATGAATATAAGGCAATAATAAATAGATAAATATACGAGTATTATATGTATTGCCAATATAGGCACCATCATTTACAATATTTTCGAATTAGTACAAATAAACTTAATGAAAGATAGGGAAATAAATAAACATATATAGTAATGTCATAATTTTTTTATAGGATCATTAATTTATTTTTAATTAATTAATTCAAATGCGAAATTTACATTTTTATCTATGGCGTCTGAACATTTATAAATATAAAATAATTTTTTTTGTTAATTTTAAAATTGTTACCATAAAAGTACTAGGATCGAATATATTTTATACCCCATTTACATGCGACCAACATTTTCCTTCTGCAAAATGAAAGATATAACATTTTGTTTGGATATATTTCTTTTCTTATCTCTCATGTGCAAAAAAATGAGAGATAAGAAAAGAAATATACCCAAACAAAATTTTGCAAAGACTTTTAGAGCCACTACACCGCCAAAACCACTATAAAAATGAAAATGGTACTATAAAATATATGAGATCCGAGTATTTTTATGACAACAATTTTAAAATTAACAAAAAAATATTGTTTTATATTTATAAATGTTAAAGTTTGATAATAAAAACAGACGCCATAGATAAAAATGTAAATTTTGCATTTGAATTAATTAAAAATAAATCAATAATAATGCTATAAAAAATTATGGTATTACTATATTATGTTTATTTCATTTTTGCATATTGAATATTTTTATATAGCGGATGCTTCTTATTTATACCTGCAAAAATTTGTAGAAGAAAACAATTTTCTACATGTAAGTGGGGCATTAATGTTGTGAATTTTGATTATTTTTGAAATTTGTTCTGTTATCTGTTAAACTATAAATAGCACTTTCAACGTCTGTTATAATTTGGTAGTACGGTACAAATTCTCCAACACTGGGCGGACAAAACTCGTAACCGAAACTTAAAATGAATTTGACGAGAACAGGATGATCAATGTTAGAAACATTAATTAACCATTTATCAGAAGTATTAATTACACTATTTGTAAAGTGCTATTCAAATTATTTATCAAAATATTTTCAAAATACTAAATTATTTTGTCTTACCTTGATTTTATTAAAATGAAGGTTATAACTGGTGATTCTGCCCGGTGTAAAAATTCTCCATAAACTGTGTTGAGTAATCAGTCTTCTAGATAAGGTTTTTGGTTGTCTTAATTTGTTTGATGGTTTCGCTTATCTCATCATTTATAACTCCAAGTATAAATTTACCAAAAGCAACGTTTTTTATTAAAATGTCGAAAAGAAAAATTCTACCCCGATGTCAAGAAAACTTAAAAACATGTTCATCATAAAATATTAAATTTTCGATCGGCTGCAGAACAAATTTCCAAACAATTTTAAAATTATTACACGCTCAGTAACAAATTTTAATAATAACATTTTTTCGAAATTATAAAGATCTAGTCCGATTAAAACATCAATCAAACGTGCTTTACCAAATTTGTTGTGATAGCAATTTACCTTATGTTGGCCAAGCCAAACATAAAATATTTTTGCAATATTAGAGTTTAAGACCAATAAAAATTTTAAAAATTGTATTGGTAATTTGTCAAAAAATGTTTACTGTTTACTTGCGGTTTCTGTTTACAAAAGTCCTTTCATAAGTGTAACGTCGTTTTCGATTGAAAATGAAATGTTACACGGAGTATAAAAATGGTACTCCAAATGTTGTCAAAATATTCAATTGAAAAGAAAATAGCCTTAGGTGTAATTTTTTGCTGCATCCAGTGCAATTTGTTATAATCTAGGTTTTTTGATAGAATATACTAAATCACACAAAAATAATCAATCGAAATCGACATATATATGTTATTGGAAACAATGAGGAGAACAATTTATCAAAAACTAAAAAATGATTGAGTAAAAAATTGGTGTAAATTTTTTTTATTTACATCAAAAAAAATTTCTCGAAAGGAATTCACATATAATAAAATATTCCGCTTCCTATCGCCCACCAATTCCTCACTTTCCTTTTCCTTGCAGGAATACCTTTCATAGTAACGCAGACTTATTACTTATGTTATGAAATTTTAAATTCTCTTTTTTAACAGTTGGTTTAGTAAATCATCAGAGTTCGACTTCATCCTCAAGCGATTCGAGTAACATACCCGCTTCAACAAATAAGTTGAACTCAATATTAAATATTAAGAAATAACTTTATAAGAATTATTATTATTTTTTGTTTTAAATAGAAATACAATTAACATATATATTATATATAAATAAATATTTTATAAAATAAATTTTTTATCTACTTTTTAATATGTCATTGCGTCGATAACATTAACACTTTCTGGAATGAACATATGAACATTTTGAAAAAATATTAAAACCTTGTAAAATATTAGGATGTATTGGAAATATTTTTAAGAAACAATTAAATATTTTATTACTAGATTTAAACATAAATTACTTTTATTTTTAATAGTTTTTTTTAATCTACTTTTAAATGAGTGGTGTGTGAATTGAATTTGGTTGGTAACAGTTTTTTCTTATTCGATAACCGCCTTATTCCGGAGTGAGAAATTCCACAGGATGTGGTATTATAGAATCGTGACCAGGGATTTCGAATCTCTTTATGTACCGACCCTAACTTTAATCGAGTTGGTTAAAGAATTCGCGACACTTATGATAGCGAGACGTGATATAATTCTATATTTTATGCTCTTTACTATAGCAGTCGTAATGACCGAACAGTGCGGAGGTGGGCCGTGTGTTATCGCTTCGGAAATGCCGTTCACATCGCAATGTGTGATAGGCCGCAAAAAACGCGGAAATTTAGTTGCGCACCTAGTAGAGGGACCAGGTGGATATTAGTAAAATATTAAAGTTGTTTTGTCAAACTCCACTACGGGTCACACGCGGAAGTACCGAATGAGCAAAAAAAAAAAGAATTCGCGGTTAATATTTTGTACCATAAATTTACACCAACCACATCACGAACAGGAACACCACCAGTTAAGAAAACTTCTGACGTAAAGGTAAAAATTCAATGATCATAATACATCGTATAAACTGATTGTTTAATAATAAATAATTAATTTTTTTTATCGTTTTATATAGAGTCCAATCGGTGCAAAATCGGGAACCGCAACAGGAGGAACATCAAGTGTGATAGTACGACAACAAAGTCAACAATCACATAAATCTCAACAAAAAAACATATAAATCTCAAAGTTAATTAATTTATTACTTTGAGTTGATTTTTTATTTTAAATAAAAAATTTAACATTTGTTATGTTATAACAAGTATTCAAAAGAAAGGTGTATTCCAATTTATTTCGGTTGACGTAGAAAATTAGGTCTATTCGATTGAAGTTAACTGAATATTCTGAACTGAGGTAAATCGATGTGATATATTCAGTTAATTCAGAATATTCATTAAATTCACTCCGATCCAATAGACATGAAATAGTCAATCTTAATAAAGATAAATTTCGAGGAGCAACACGAAGGAATACATATTTGTGCAATTCATCTTGATTTTACTATGATTGATGTTGGGCCGTTTTTCTGTTAAACACCAACTAGTTGAATCAACAACACCAACTGTCAAATCCAGAGCCTAATCCTATTATTTTAATAATATGTAGCCAGTCACACGATAGGTATTAAATTAAACAAAAACTATACTGTTAAATGTTTGTCTACCTTTAAATTTTGTCATTTTTATATTATTTACCTTTTTACAAGACATGCAATTTTTAATTTCAGGTAATTTGTTGATATTTATTAAAATCTTGAGAAGGAGAAAATTACACGTGCTCAATCGCTATGACACAAAGGCGTCTTAAACTCATTGATATCACGGTTTCATATTATCTTTCTTGTTGTGAGTGAGTTATAGGAGCATGTGCATTGCTTAGTAACCTGGAATCACCACCTAGATTTTTTTGTATTATGGATCTCGCAGTGAGTTAGACAAATGTCAAAAATGCTCGCCTAATTTGCAATGTCGCCGTTCTAACACTTGTTTTATTATTTCGCAAATAATTAAATTTTTGAATATATTAATTAAACAAATTTTGTCCAAAAAGCTTAAAAAATCACTCGATCGATTTCGACTTCATCAGGAGTATCTACTGATTTGTAAAAATAATAATTTAGTTATATATAGTAGAAAAAAGCAAAAATGAAATAAAAGAAGGAGAGGCAAAAAATAGGCAATAAAAATTAATCTATTGATCGTCCCAACCAACTGTTGTTTACACGGAAAAATTACAAATAAAAAACGGGGTGGGATAGCAGGTAAGCGATTTGTCATCGACTGAGTAACAAAAATCCAAGGTAAATTAGAGTACATTTAATTACCCGACGTATTAGTCATATTATTAAGAGCGTGGGAATAGCACAGGGCGGGATCCATAATTGGTGAGAAACGCAGTTCTCTCTGTTCGTTAAGGATATTTTGGTGAAGGAATATAGATTTTCGAATTTCGTAAGATTCTAAGGCATCTATGCGTCTGCTTTTGAGTTGTATATGTAATTTGTCTCAATTGTTTAAGCTAATTAAAAGGATAGTTGGTAAAGTATAGTAAGTAAAGTTAAAAGATTATGGAATGTTGATTGACTCCGTTCTTTAGCTCTAACTCCAAAATTGCGCCTAGTTTGTCCCATATAGAAGAAACTACAATCATTGCAATTAATCCTATAAACGCCAGACTTGGAAAGGCGATCAACTCTAGGTTTATTGTTAAACACCATTTTCTTTATTGTGTTATTATTATAAAAAGCAAAACTAATATTGGTATAATCGGACACGATGTTACTAATCCGTTGGCTAGTTTTCCTATATACTGCAAGTGACGCCAATCTTCCCGCGTTGGACTATCCGGTGGGTGAATACCCATTAGAGCTTTACGCTTTACCTTTTTATTTAATAACTTTAATATAGTTTTAGTTGCATGCCCGTTATTCGTTGCTATTTGTAGAATTATATTAAGCTCTTTGTTATAACTTGAATTTGTCAAAGGGATGTTTATTAGTCGTTATCGATAAGTGAGTGGAATTGTTATATCTAGAAAATTAATACATTTATTTTTTTCTCTTTCTAACGTTAAATCAATAGAGGGATATTGAGAATTTAACCAAGTAAGGAATGAGTCTAGCAGTCTATCAGTTCCATTCCATAGTCATAGTATGTCATCAAGATATCTATCAATACCAAAAGATTATATGACGAAAATAAGGATTGTTGTTTGATAAAATCATTTGTTCGAAGAAATTCATGAAAATTTCTTCTAACAAAGGTGACAGAGGGGAGGGAGCCCATGGGTAGACCATCAGCGAATTTGAAATATGGATTATCAAAATAGAAATAGATTTGTTTAATACAAGTCTCAAACACCAACTTCAGTTCACGACATAAGCTCTCATCTACAACATCCCTATCTAAGTAATTACCAACAATTTGAGATAAAGTTTAAAGTGGAATAAAAGTGAAAATACTGACAACGTCAAACGAAACTAGTTTTGAATGTAATGGAATGTCGATATCTTGAATTTTGTTAATCAATTCTAACCGAGTAAGCCGAAAAGAAATTAGTATGTCCATTGAAAAAATTTATAAAACCTTTACATAGCTTGTAGGCAGAAGCATTGCAATACGCGACTATTGGTCTAATCGGGATGTCCTCGTTATGGATTTTTGGTAAACCATAAAGAATCGGAGCAGATGGATACATGACAGAGTACTTCCAACCAGTTCTATTAAACAACTTTTGGTATTGGTTGACACACACCTATTGACAGAAGTCTTAAAAGACCTAGTTGGATCCCTGCCAAGCGTTATTGCTTTGCTTTCTGTAATAAAATCAGAAATTTTATTACATTAATCGACTTTTGTGAGCACAGTAATTGTATTGCATTTATCCGCTTTATATGCTGTCAGGTCATGATCACGTAGCTTCTTCTTTATCGCACTAATTACTTTGAGGTTAGTATTAGGCGAAGCATAAGCGATAGAAGCAGCAGAAGGAGAAGAAGAGTTATCAATACCTTTCTTTATTTGTAGTGCACATACTGATTTTAGTTGGGTCTGTTGGTTAAATAAGGCAGTTCCAGCATCTACAGCGAAATTCTCGAATGACTGTAGGCTGTATTTTATTTGGCATAGGAGCAAAATCCACTATTTTGCTCAGCATTTGAATCTCTGCGCTACTGAAACCGACTGAGGACAAGTTCTTAAAACGTGGCTGAAATTGGAAACCAGACGAATCACTATCTACGGTTAAATGGAACAGCCTTATCTCGCAACACATTCAGCTTAGCTTTTTGTTTCACATATTGAATTTTTTTGTCCAGCCAATCGAACTCAATAGAGTGCAAACGAATCGCAAACTCAGTGTGAACAACTTTAAGATGGAGATATAAGTTGTTCCTTGTAGGGTGGTGAGAGAAGGTAGAAAAGACAAAATAAACTTTTTGAAATTTGAAATGAATTTTCTTAAATAAAAAATTGGGTACATATACGTTTATATTATTGTTGACATTTGCGCTGTTTTAAATGTTGTCTCTAAGTATTTGTGCCGCTGTTCAAAAATCCATTTATTTATTTTGGTCGTATCAGGCAGGTTTCCGAATGGTTCCTCTCGATCAAAACTCCACAGCTAAACCAATGCATTGTCGAACATTTGAATTCATCAAAAATAAAATGATGGTGAAATCGTGCTATATTAATTGCCATTAACAATGGAATGATAGAAATAAAATAACTGAATAATGAATTGTAGTGATCCGCTTTCTTCAACAAAGCTGAAACTTGTAAAATGCATCTGTTGCAGTTAACATGATGAACGAAAAAATAAAAAAGGCCAAATGGTTGCCAACTTCAGTCAGAATAGTTGTTTTACTTTTAACTTTACCCTATTATGAATCTCACGTCACCTACAAGTCATCGGACGACGCGCTGTCACAGTTTAACAATTTTGGTATTTAATTTTCACCGTCAATTGTTTAAATTTTCGCTTAGTACCACTAGAAAATGTAGGTGAGGATAAGTGACAAGACTCTCATTCACGGTGAGAACCATAATATCATAATTGAAATACGGTTGAGTCGCGTCACCCAGTAGCGCTAAGAATGTCCATATATAGGGTATTAAGAATAATATGCGTTTTCCATAATTAAAACCTTTTTACTCATATATATTTTATTTTAAATAAAAGAGAATTTTGTTTCTTTTGTGATAATTTATATTATACATATTAATTTTACATTAAATACTAGTTTCGAGCATTCGGCCTTTGCTTATTTTAACTGGTAACGCTAGAGAATAGTTAAAGTTGGCAAAGAGCGAATGCTCGAAACTAGTACTTAATATAAAATTAACATTATATAAATTATCACAAAAAGAAAAGAACAAAATTCTCATTTATTCAAAATAGAATACACATCTAAAATCTTGAATTCCTTACTCATGTCTGAATAAATTGCGAGGAATATTGGGTAATTAACAATAGCTTAAATACAATGGTTTCTTCTCTATTTTATTTAGAAATGCTTGAAAATTTTAAATCAGGTAAATGGAAATGTTTAATTGTTTGCTCTATCCTCTTTTGGTGCGGATTGAGAAGTGTAATCGCACACAACTTACCATGGTACCATTTTTGTTGACCATTACAAAATGATTTGCATAATTTTGGGTTGAAGATGATGGCATATACCTGTAAATACAATTCAGAATTGTGATCTTCTAGGAGGTAACATATAATGTCATTTGTACATACTTAACCATTTCAGTAGAGACGGTAATGTTTTTCAATTCAATTACACCTTTCTCCATCGGGCAAGAGGGCCGTGTTTTAACATCAGAAAATAGTAAAGACTGCATAAAATCACTATTCATATAGTCACAAACATCCGAAATGTAGAGTTTGGTGACGAAAGGGCTGCACGTCTCCAAATTAAAATTTGTATCGGGGCATTTCAAAATATCAATTGTTGCACGAAATTCATTCATATTTTTGGGAAAATTTTCTCTTATAATTATTTTTCCACTCATGATGTAATTATTTTTGGATTTTTGAGTAACATTAAATTGTGGCAGATAAATTGGTAGCTTTTCTTTACCTGTACATTGACCAAAATACTTGATAATAACAATTTTAGACTTAGCAAGCTGATTGAAATTAATATTAAATTGTTTGATATTATCAGGACGTGATGTGTGCTCACCTTCAATTAACTCTATTATTAATAGACAAACAATAATTTTGAGTAAGCTTACCATCATGATTTTTGCTCTAGTGTCATATGAATATAAATTAAAACTATGAAATACATTTATAAAGTTAGGAACCATCGTTTCCCAATCGATTGTAATCTTTATTATAATTAAAGTAATATCAAAATTAATTTGAAAATTTAAACCTATTATTACTCTATCTTTGGTATTTGATCTAGCATTTAGATTTGGATTTGATAAACGCTTTAATAATATGCTTAGTGGAGATCGGGGCTAGTTGAATCATATTTTGCATTTTAAGTAAACTCTCAATTAATCTTTACTATATTATCAAAGCTAGTATTCAGTTTTACAATAACGTTTTTTTTACAAATAATTCATTCTCTTTTCTAATAATAATTTATTTTTCTTGTACGTAATTAAAATAAAACGGTTTACTGTGTAAAAGTGTGTATAATATTTTAATATGTAACATTTGTTAATATGTACTAACAAATAAAAATCTGAAATAAAAATCTGAATTTCTTGAACGCACGAGTATGTATTTCCACATTTGACGGAATTGTGAGTAAATCTGAAAGGATGTGTAGATAACGCGAGCTAGGTACCACATTTAACCGATAAATTCAAATATGAATTATTTTATACGTTATCTCTAAGTCATCGATAGTCGCTAGATCATCGATCTTATAATTGAAACGAAAAATAAATCATAACGTTTCGGGCCTTAATTAAAAGGCCATATCGTTCAAAACAAAATTTACACCATATGGCTCAAGCGAGTTTTTATATGGATTCAACATGTCACATTGTTATTTGTAACAAGTTGCTCCATAAGCTGATTTTAAATAGCAATTTAAATTATTTTAGAGTTTTTGATTTCTTTCTTTTTTATACCGTTACAGCTCTTGTATTGTACGAGTATAATCAAGGGCAAGGTAAAAAATAAATTCATCATTTTCAAATTTAAAAAACCAAAATTATTCTACTACAAGAAAAGTCCACGATTTAACTTTTCTTAAAGATAAATATTAATTTAATTAAAATCGTAAATATATACATAAACCCCTCTCTTCCCTGTTTTGTCAATTTATTTATTTATTTCATATTTATTTAAAATTAGTGAAAATTAGTGAAAAAAATAAAAATAGTGAAAGGCATCCTACCATAGTTTTTCCAACCCATATTTTGAATGTAGTTATATAATTTTGAATTCCCATTACTGGAAAAACTCTAAAAATAAATTTACAATTAATAAAGAAGGCTACAAATAAATTAGTTTTGCTGATACCCTACAAGTTCTATATTCATTTCAACATCATTTAACTCATACGTTTTTATTTTAAGCGGAAATAGTTTTTCAAAAATATTCCATAAACACTATTGTCAGAATTGAAAAATTGACATAAGTCATTAATTGGCCATTTAATAAACGGTTGGCAGCTATCTGATTGAAAGCCATCATCACATTTCTTAGAATCTATTGTTGCTGGATAATTAAGAATATTTATAAAAAAGAGAATGTCAAGAATTTGTTGTATAAAATATACCTCTCATTTTCTGGCCAGTGAAATCTGCACGTATATCAATTTTACCAGACATAGAGATAAACATTCTTTCGAATTTGAATTATTTTAAATGTCGGCATGTTGAATGTGTAATTATTGGGTTCCCCGCAATTACCCATGTGCATAATAATAAAAACTTGTTTCCCTAAAGCCTGTCAACGCCAGTTTTATTCTTAGTGCGTCCATCTTTTTGAATGTTTCCTGATAAACTATAACGTGTTATATTTAAAAGTAACTTAGTTAAAGTAAAATAAAATAATGATACGTTAACCATCTTCCATTCCAATTTCCTAACAAATTAATACAATAAATTTAAAAATATTTGTAGATAGCTACTCTGCACCAAAATGATATTTAATAATCAGCAAGACAATCTATCGGCATTATTATGATTTTGATTAAATCTATAATCTAAACCTATGTTTGATTCATTTGTCACTTTGAAAGAAATAATATTGGATCGAACGGATAAATTAGCACTCCGCGACAAACAATTAGGAAAAGTTAATTCCATCAGCAATCTTGTAATTTTGATTTAAGGATAAAACAAACCAAGCAACAGCAGCAGCGAGCAGCAAATATTAGCTTATTCGCTGGCGTAATGATGCAAGATTATAATTTGAGTATAAATATAAATTTTTTTAATAAAACAAATAAAACATTTTGTAATACAACATAAGAAATTTTTTGTATGAAGTTGCATCTGCGGGGATCAATAGGTTCCACATCCAGCAGCATCGACTTACTGCTCTTTGCTGCTACTCATAACCTCGATAAAATTGGCACAATACGATTTTTACTACTAAAACATAACAAACTGCTGCACTGCTGCTTGTTGTGCACGCCCATACACAGCCGATAGTGTGGATCGCTTGGAACAGCTGCACTGCTCTTATGGTGTGTTTCATCCTTTATGCGAACGTAACGTCACAGTGCGAAATCAGGTCGTTACGTAATACTTCCTTGAATTTCCTTGCATGTTTTTAGGTGTCTCTGAATCCTAATTATCCAAAAAATTTAATTTTTCCCTGAAAAATTCAGTATAATTTACTGATCAATAAAATGATAAAGTTTTGCTTAAATATCCTCTGTTCCGGTAAAAAAAAATATTTTTAAATACTATTTTTAAAAAAATAAGTATATACTATTTCAAAACACAACATTTTTATTTCATTATCTTTTATAAAAAATTAAAATATCATCAAAATTAACACAATTAAAGCTTTGATAAAGCAATACATACAAAGGAAAATAGACTACATATTGTATCCTGTATACGTGTACATTATTGTATGTGCCTACTAAGGAGTGGTGCGATACGAAAAAAATTTACAGAATAATTAAAAAATAACGTACAATGCCACGTCCCTCGCAACCAACACAGTTTTTTGTAATTTTTTGTGTATTGATATCTGTGTTTCAGGCTTTGTTCATCGCATGAAATTGTTGGTTTTTATATTATTGATGATCCACCTAATATTTACGCTCTTCTAGTCCTTATTGATGCTTGTATTGCAAAGCATCCAACTAAAGTTTTGTCCGCGTAAAATTTCAAATAGGTTATATAATTTTGTATACCTACATTTGGAAGAATACTAGGGCAATAAAAATAAATAAACATATAAGCTTTTATTTACAAATTGAGTTGTATTAATGGTTTCTGTATACCTTATAATTTCCAAATTAATAGGAACATTAGTCAGCTGATATGGTTTTTGTTTAAGAGGGCACTTTGGACGCTCCGGAAAATTTTTCAAAAATATTCCGTAAACACTATTATCAGAATTGAAAAATTTACATAAATCGTCTACTGGCCAGAAAATGAATGATTGACAATTTTCGGATTGAAAGCTGACATCACATTTTCTTGCATCGATAGTTGCTATGGATAATAAATACTGATCACGTAAAAAGATATAATCGCCAAACTTCACTTAAAAGTGTAATTTTACCTTTCAGTTTGCGGCCTGTAAAATCATCTCGTATATCAATTATTCCAGTCATAACATATGCATTTTTACGGAGTTGAACCACTTTAAAATTCGGCAAGTAGAACGTATAATTTTTGGATTCATCACAATTCCCAATATGTTTAATAACTATGATTTGTTTTCCAACATCAGTATTGCCTACATTTTTGTTATTTCCTCGGGGTTTCACTGTTAGAGCACTATTCAGTATATTTACTGATAGCAGGATGGCCAAATAATAGGTTTTGGTTAGTTTAAACATTTTTCTTACTCGATCAAAATTCAAGCGTCAACTGAGCGCTTTCTAAACGTTATAAACAATTTCTCAAATTTTTATTAATTAATATAACTTCCGGTAATCATTTTTGGTCAATTTGATTTGGAAGAGATAAAACCAGATACAAATCTTTCATTATACTGGTGAGCCGAACATATATTGAGATTCTCTGGGAAATGGACGTAAATGAAAACTACTCGTATAGGTCGCAAATGAAGGCATCACTCTTGAATGTATCACTCTTGAAGGAAACTATGTTGATGAATAAAGTCGAATTTTGCAAAAAAAAAGTTTTTTAGTAGTTGGCCTCGGGACCTATTGACCGACGAGTTACTTATACAAATTCTACAGCGTAGCTATTAAATTAGTAAAATACTATTTTAATATCAACATAGTCGGTTCTAAAAACACTACCTAGTTTTTCATAATCATTAATATAACAAAATCTAAAATGTTAAATAATTCGTTATTACATGAATAATTATTATTTTAACAGCAGAAAAAAA
Organism: Nephrotoma guestfalica; assembly: GCA_963691935.1. Lineage (NCBI taxonomy): Eukaryota > Metazoa > Arthropoda > Insecta > Diptera > Tipulidae > Nephrotoma > Nephrotoma guestfalica. The sequence continues at coordinate 266,015,744 of OY829915.1, read as the reverse complement.
TAAAAATTCTTACAAAAATAATAATAATAATTAATATGGGATCTATGTGCAACGCTTCTTTTAATAAAAATAAATAAATTTTAAAAATATGACAATAAACCTCAATACAAATTTAGTTTAAAATTTTTGAGATAATATGTATATTGATAAATAAGCTTAATTAATTATTTTTTCATATGGTTTGATAATAGTTCGATAAACTGATACAAATTCAATTATTAATTTTTCATTTATTTGATTAGATACGGATACATCGCTATCAGGTGGCTCGGACTTATCTAGATCTAGATCATCGCATGCACTAAAGTCACGAGAAACTTCACCAATAACACAGCCTCGAACATCAACTGATTCAAGCACTGACGACAAAGATGGTGCTAATTTAAGCTCATGGGCTCGTTATTTAAAAAATAAATATGGTAATCGCACAAGTAAGGATACAGCGCGAGATTTACCTTCATCATCAACAACACCTAGTGCAACGCCACTAATCGGTATAACAGGAGTAGCAGGTGTGTCCCCTAGGACACAATACTTGCAAAAACGCCGGCAGCTATTCCTATTGGGTGGCCTGGGTAGCGAACCAGGTAGTTTTACATGGCCTCGTGGTATTGCCGTTGGGCCTGATAATTCTATCGTTGTTGCTGATTCATCAAATCATCGAGTACAAGTATTCGTCTCTTGATACACAAGGTAGATTTTTACGAACGTTTGGTTTACAAGGCACAACCGACGGTAAATTTAATTATGCTTGGGAGATTACAACCGATGCACTAGGTGTCATTTATGTTTGGGACAAAGAAAATCATTGCGTGCAGGTATTTATTTAAAAAAAATTCTTAATTTGGTATTAAAAAAACTTTAATTTTCTGTGATATTTTGAAGGGGTTCCAATCGGATGGAACGTTTACTGGTAAATTTAGTTTGTGTGGTAATGCTGAAGGTCAACTTGAACATCCACATTACATTGCAGTCTCAAATACAAATCGTGTTATCGTATCTGATTCAAACAATCATCGCATACAGGTAACTAGCTGGGTGTGCTAAATTTAGAATAAAATTAAATTAGTATATTAATGATTATAAAATTATTTAGTGTTATTTAGTATATTCTCAATAATATTTGTGATGATTACAGATTTTTCATGTCATTGGTCGTGTTCTAACAACATTCGGGGAAGAAGGGTCTGATGAAGGACAGTTTAAATTTCCAAGGTGCAAATTTCAATATTATCTTTATTAGAATAACATACAAATTTTCAATAATGAAGATTATTGAATTAAATATCATTAATCATATGATTCCATAATTTCTTTTACACATGGCCCCGCTCCCCTTACACTTTCTTTCTGTTGTAACACGCGATCATTTTTATACTTTTTATACAGTTCAGCGGAAAATTGGGAAAATATATCTTTATGTGAATATTTAACAGATTAACTGTCAATGCTTTTATTGTAATTAAAAATATTTTTATTATCATATTTTGTATTTGGTTGTTATTTTTATAAAATATAAATATTTACAGAAATTATGCCAATTTTGGAGTATGTCCGCGACGTGCACTGTGTACTTTATAATGCCGCTCGAGCAACTCCACATTTGTTGTATAAATATACTCATATTTGTAGCTATTGTGTCGCGCATCTTAATATTTTATGAATAATATTTATATTTTAAACGGATGATGATGATCATTCTTCATGAATTGGTACATGTACTGATACATGTCTTTCTATTGCGTCTGGAATATGTTTCTCAATTTCGATGGGTATGGTCGTTCGACTGGTATTTTACCTGGATATGGGATTTCACGTTCTACTGGTACTGTAATTTGTTTGTGGTATATGAACTGGATATGGGATTTTCTTTTCTTCTGGATATGGTACTTTCTTTACAACGGTGTTTGGCACTGATTTTGGTACATGTACTGTGAACGACTTTTTCAACTGGGTAAGGTTGTGGTACATGAACAGCAATTTTATATGGTACAAGCATTTCTTTTTCGACTGGATATGGAGCTGGAACATGTACTTTCACTGGATATGGTACATTCTTTTCTACTGGGTAAGGTCAGGTTGTGGTACATATACTTTAACTGGTACTGGACGATCAACATGAACATGTACTGGATATGGTACTTTTTTCTCAACTGGATAGGGTTGTGGAATATGTACTGGCACTTTGACGATTTGTTTGACTGGATAATATTATCCAGATAATATTGTTTGACTGGATAATATATAATAATATTATTAATATTATTATCGTGATGTTATTTCCGAAGAACGGATAATCCGAACAATCAAAAGACACAACCAGTAAATTAGGCACATTAATAATTCTAAAAGCACATCACGAACAGGAACTACACCACCAGTAAAGAAAACTTCGGACGTAAAGGTAAATATTCAATGAACATAATACATCATATAAATTGATTGTTTAATAATAAATAATTAATTCATTTATCGTTTTATATAGAGTCCAATCGGTGCAAAATCGGGAACCGCAACAAGAGGAACATCAAGTGTGTTGGTACGACAACAAAGTCAACAACAATCAGTGGAACTAGAAGTAACCAACAACAACAACTACACGTACATGTGTTACAAAGGAAACCACGAGCATCATGGACGATTTCCAAGTCCAGTACAAATGATAGTAAAGCGACGAAACTTATAACTGTTGAACAACTCGAAAAGCAATTTCTGAACAATTACAATCACAAAAAAAACATATAAATCTCAAAGTTAATTAATTTATTACTTTGAGTTGATTTTTTATTTTAAATAAAAAATATAACATTTGTTAGTAGTGTTATACTGATGGTATTAATAAAAATTGTTGTATTCTTTAAATATACTTTTCTTTGGATTGTTTCGCCCAAAATAGCAAGGACTGTCTATTTTTTTTTTACAAGTGTATGAATCCTTATTTTACGCTATTGTGAACGTAAAGCCGAATTAAAAATGGAAAATTTATAAAATTAGTAATATTGCAAAATATATCTTTCAATTACGGTCAGTTTATATCTGTTTCATTGCGATTTTTCTCAATTTTTGTATATCACAAACTTCGGTTTACACACAAATATTTTGTGTTACAAAATATTTGTGTGTAAACCGAATGTGATATAAAATTTGAGCAGCTCTTGAGGCAGATAAAAAATGTTTGAATAATTGAAGCGTTGACCTCTAAATATTAGCAGTTTTGAATATAGACTATTACCAACCATTTTATTTTATAATTATAACCTTTATATTCTGTTCACAATTGAAAATATATTATTCACTTATTGCGAATATGTTTGATTGACTAAATTAAGACAATCGTTCCATTCGAGTTATTTGTAGCAATAAAATCTGTATTTAATAAATTCTATTCATGAAAAACTTAAATAAAATTCCCTATTCAAAATTATCAATCCAGAAATTTTTTTAAATGTTATAAATACCTCAAGACTCATAAGTCATGCAAAGTAATATTCTGATATCAGTTAAATATGGTGTGGTTACTAAGATATATTAAATTATTTATATTGATAACAGTAATAAATTCGCTAACAAGTGAAAATAATAATTTGGTTGGTCATTCAAACTTTTCTAATTACGTTGTACAAAACGAATTTAATCATCCAAAGCATGAAGAACGACTCCAGATTAGTGGAGCTAGACATTCAATAGCAACTCAGAAAAGTGATCATCATCATGGTTTTATTAATCAGCGAGCAACGTCGTTTTCAGTGCCTCCATCGAATGATTTTCATATTCAACCTCCAACTGGCTATGGTCCAAATCATAATAGTTTAGCGAGTAATGGATATGGCTATTCACTAAGTTTACATGATCCAATATTTTTATTAGCAACGTTTTTACTAGCCTATTTAATTGTACTAGGCTTGGTTAATAGAGTACACGTACCTAGTGTATTTCATGCTCGGTTCCAAGATAAAAATGATCTATTGAATTCAATTGAAATATTTTTGAGAAAATTTTACAATTTGGAAAGTAATCGTACTGTTATTTAGTGTTGAATTAGATTTTTAGAAAAATAAAATAAGTTTATTATTTTTTAGTAACTTGGATTTTATTGACGCCAGCTTGACAACAAGGGGCCTAGAGTGCTGTTATATAATATTTTTCTGTTGTCTTATTCAAGACACGGTTTAACTTTTGTTGGCTAAATATCTTTTAAGAATAGGCATATTTTTAAAATTTAAAAACGAAAGTTTCGAAGTTTGCGTAACTATGTCAGATATTAGAAACAATGTTTTAAAGCTTAATAACACGTTTCATCACTTCATATCTAATCAATTAATTTTCTGCATCTTCTCTCTTTTGTAACATAACATCTTTTACCATTCACATTCCACAAAGTTACTTACGAATTACCACCTGTTTTCTCTTCACATACTACTTCATTAGATACGTGGAAGTTTTTAAAGGTCAAGATCATCCAATTTTATTAAAGTAAAAGTTTTATTATAAATTTTTGTTTGTGTAACAGAAAGACTAAATATAAAATTAAAAAGTAGTTGGTAGTTAAGAACGATAAGTCAAATCAATCTACTTTTTTAAAAACTTATTGGCCGCATCGATCGAAATCCTTATCGACATTTCTAAAAAATCGTGATGCAATAACTTTAACAACGGGTTATTAAAAAATATTTTCTATGAAAATTTCCGCTCCACTTTGTGGACTTGTCGCAAATATAATGTCATTTAAATCACGTCCTTCAGCTTGTGGTAAATGTTGATAATAAGAAGTTTTTACTTCATCGATATAAGACGTGCACGCCTCAAGCGAATCGCATAGGGCAACAATACATCCACCCCAACTGAAAAATAATATAAAAAAAACATAAGGTTAGACCATTTTCATCTACAACATGTACTCATTTACCCAGCACCCGTTAATCTCGCTCCTATTCCGGATTTATTTGATAATTTTATCAATTGATTTAGATTTGTATGCGAACATTCGTACAGTGTTTTTAAGCTTTCGTGCGATTGGCACATTAATTCCGATAGTAAACGTGTATCACCTCGCTCAGCGGCTGCCCGGAAATTAGCCACACGTAATGCTTCATTAGCGACATGTTGGGCACGTTGTCGCAATTTAAATTCATTTAAATGTTTGGTGTTAGCAGAAAGTAAAGTTTCGTGAAATTCTTCTTCGGTCACATTTAACTCTTTGATTATATCATTACGAGTGTAAACATTTAATGGTAAGTTTTCGTCAATGATTTCACCTAATTCTTCAAGTGTACATTTGAGTACTTCTTGAAGGGTTGCCAATCGGGAAATGTCACGCCATGGTAAACCTAACTTTCTTGAAATAATTCGGCAACCGAGTTGACATTCGACGACGCGTTGATTAAAATCTGAATTTGCAGCTTTATTAGCTTCAGCAAGGCTATTTGCGATAACAAAAACAGAATTTTGGGGCAAACAAATTGGTGTTGCGGTTAATGGATTCCATTCAATAAATTGAGCACACCCTTTTTGGGCTAAAAAGGCAATTGCTTGATCCATTCCACCTCCCTGCGTTCCAATATATCGTTCACAGTTAGCTGAAATTTCGGCAAGATTTTGTTTATTTAATGGCAGCTAAAATAAAAAATGAACAGGTAGCATCACCTAATATACCAGAAAAAAACAATTATATTTAGCTACGTTGTGGACATAAGCAGTGGATAAAGTTGCAGCACTGACTAATGCGCTTGAACTAGACAAACCAGATGCTGGTGGGATGTTGCCAGATACCGCTATCATCATCCCATACTTTTGTGTTTCTTCCATTAATTTTTCGAAAACACCTTTAACACCACATAGAAAATAGTTGTACCATTGTGGCCCGCTTGTTTCTGGGATTTCGATTCTAAGTAAAACACACACAAAATAACAAACGTAAATATAAAAGTTTAATGTTTTAGTGTCACTTACTTTAATGTATTGATGCAACACTTAAACGGTTTGTATTTTGGATCAATATTTTTCAACTGCAGTATATCATCTTGAGTTTGTGTCACTGCCAAAATTATAGATTGCTCAATGGCCATGGGAAGCACGGGGAAACCACAATAATCAATGTGTTCACCAATTAAGTTCACTCTGAAACGATAAACAACAAATTAATATATAATTATTTATTTATTTATGAATGTGTCGTTTAGTAGTAATTGTTTACTGATAAGTAAACTGATAAGATGTTATCGCGGAAGTTATTTTTTAGAGGTGAAGAGGTATATGGATCAGCAATGGAACAACCAAGCGCTTTTTGTTTTATATATGTACGAGTATATGCGGAATCAAAAATGAAAATAAAATTATGGTTATGAATATTAATTTTTTTACTGATTATTTATTTGGGGCAAAAACCTAACATGAAAAACTTTTTCCACAGTGTAACATTATTTTACTCAATATTCTTATTGCGAATACCTACCTTCCTGGCACTTTCACGTAAAATTCTGGTACCTGATTAAATTCTTTAGAAAAGTAATCCCTTAATTTAGTTATTCTTTCGACATTTTGGGGTGCTTTCACCACTCTTACAAAAGTATCACAAAGTTCACCATCTAATGACATTTTACTGGTTCGTTTGCGGTATTGACGTGTGCTGCTGTCTTTCGCCACCACAAATTTAAAAAAAACAGAACTTTAATTTAATTATTAAAACTCAGTCAAAACATTATTTTGACATACTCGCGATAAAACTTTCGACATGTATAAAAACAAAACACAAAAATTCTAATGTAACGTTTCGTTTCTTATCAGTAGAATTTATCAACAGTGTCACACAAATATTATATTTAATTTTTTTAACAATTCTCAGTAAATTGTTGATAAAACCAGCCACATCTAAAATGTCTAACCAGTTTGAAAATACAAGAAACACTATACAAACATTTTTCGATTATGGATTGAAGTTTGAAGACGAGTATGTTGGTAATGCAGTGCGGTATTTATGTGTATTTGTCAAAATCAATCAGCGGGCTAATTTATTTTTGTTGTCTCTTGTGTCATAATTTGTACAACATACAACATAACACAATTGTTATAGGCGTAGGAAAAAATTGAATGCAAGGAAAAGAGAGAGAGAGAGATTTGATGAGAAGTTGAGTTTTGAGTAATGCTTTTTTTCGGAAATAAATTCCGAAATACGACATCAATACATTAAAATTAATTGTTGAATTACTGCACACCAAAATTTATGAAAAATCACATAGTATTTAGTTTTCGGCTATTTTATCGATATTAGATTGTTTCGTATAAGAACACATATAAGAATAGAATTTTTTACTTGGTTGCTTTTTCGTTAGAATGCGCGACTAGTAAATATTTTAAATTTAAGGTTTGTTACTTTGATATTAAATTTGTTTTTGTTTTTTAAAGATATACATTTAGGGTGTACACACGGATTCAAACGACTCGCACTACATGGCTTGTTAGTGGTAATATTAAATAATTTGTTATGTACGAGTGTATGTGATACAACTAAAGTTTGGTATGAAATAGTTTCGTTTCATTTATTGAACTTCTTGCCGTAAAAATGTAATAATTAATCCATTGAAATGTAGATGATGATGCAGGAAGAATCATTTGTTTTACCTTCTAAGTCCTCTGTCAATTTTTTCTTCAAACTGGGCTTTGTCTCCTAGAATTCTTTATTATGCTGGAAACACATGATTAAATTTTCTGCCGGCAGCGCTGCCGTCAGAATTTCAAGTGAACTACATGAGCGTCTTTTTTGACAAGCAGAATTTTTTATTGGTTTTTATTGCTCTATAACATTTTCCTCCATTTTGATTGATTACTCAATTTGAAATAAGGTAGAAAAATGGTCGGTAGGTAATTTTTTCTTGGTTTACTCAATGGTCAATACTCTATTCTGTGGCAATACGTCAAAATAAAGAGTAAAATAAAGGAAACATCGCATGAACATAGTTGCGTTTGTTGATTTCTTCTACGTAGTGAAGCCTACTGAGAAGCAGAAATATTAGAAATAGAGACATGAGTCAGAATTCTGACCGCAAAGCAGAATACATGTATTTCACACCATATAAACGTGTGTATTCTAATTTATCTGCTTTCAGAATTCTGTCCGTGTGTATCCTGCATTAGCATATACATGTAGAATATTAATCAGCTTTTGTAAAGCTATAACTTTCATATTCAAATTTTTCTTGTGCTTACAATCAAAATATCCTTACGAATCAATTCGAGCAGAAATGAGATTTTCACTTGTAAACCGCAATTTTATTAATCAAAACAAATTCGTAAAAATGTTTACTAAACCGATTTTCAAAGTAGTGATACTGCGCCTATTGGGAACATATGACTCAATAATAGTCTAGAACAACAATAGTCTAGAACAGCACTTGTGACAAGTATCTAAAGCATCATTGTAAAAGCATCTATCATATTCACCACTGTATTTAAATAGTGAAACAAAGAATGCAAAATTTTAGCGAAAGAGAAAATTCGATACGCGATAGATTAAAAGTGATTAGTGGAAACATTTATGGTGATATTTAAAGTGAAATTATTTGTGTGATTTATTGTAATTGTGTCAAGTGAATTAATAAATAATTGTGATAATTATTGTTGTTGTGATTAAGAATTAAATTTTGAGTGGATATTTAGGCAATTAATGAGAGATTATCACCGTTATTTTCGAGAATATTTTTTTTATATTTCATTTGTTCAGGTCAACTAGCATCATTGCTGTATACGACCTTTCTACCGAGTTGGGTATTTTACCACAACTCAAAAATATTTCGAAAGTTGTGTTAATTAATAAAGTGCTGTTGTTAATGTCATTTTGATAGTTAGATCCACAATCCTGTAGCCGAATTTGATAGGGCAATTTCGTAACAGTAGTAAACAAATTTTCCGACTATTGGTACGAAGCATATAGTGGGTTCGTTCGGACGATTATTTGGGTAATCAACATTCCTACTTTGATTTTAGATGAGTTTAACTATTTGTTTTCAAATGTTTTATGGGGAATTTGGGTTATGCGTCTAGAATATTCTTATAATACGAGTCCTCAATTTTAAGCGGAAGCTATTACTTATTGAAAACTATTTTTTAAAATGTATTTTTATCTTTTATTATCCTCGCTCGTGTTACAATTTTGTCCTCAGAAATATTACCTTACATTGAATTAATATTGATTATTGTATTGTGTATATCATAGTGGAATACGGAAACTTAACTGTTTTCCCAATGCCCTAGATCTTACTAACAACTTCCATCAAGATCAACAGCAATCAAGGGTCAGTTATAAACTCAATGTATGATAGCCAACATATTTTCGTATAGAAGGACCCGGATCTTTTACGCTCAATGAAGGTTGTTACAATCAAAATATTTTTTACAGTCGTGCATATTTACACTTTTCAAAGCGCACTCATAAGATCTTAGCCAATTTTCGGAAGCGTGAGTGGGCCTGAACCACGAGAGACTGTAAATCTGAAAATAACAAATACTTTTTGATCGATTCACCGAATTCAATTATAATCAAAGACAGTTAATACAGTTAATTTTGACAGTTAATACACCCCATATTCTGTTAATTGATAATCGTTTTTCAAGAAACTTGGCTGTGTATTTTGATTCTAGCTGATGATAATTTAGCTAATGATTTTTGTATTCCATTCAGGGAATAGTGAGCGATGATGGAAAAATAAAAAGATCGATCGTTTGAATAAAAAACAAGACACAAAATTTCATATTTTTGATCGCTGACAAGTGAATACTTTAGCTGGTTATTAAAAAAATAAAAATAAAACAAATTAAATTTTTGTTAGTGCATAATGTTTAATTAAATGTTTATTTATTTTATTTATTTTGCATAATGTTTATTTATTTTATAATTAAAATATATTTAATTATATATAATTCAAACACTACATTTATTGTAACTCTTTTTTATTTCTAGACGATGCCGCTCTTCAGCTTCTCTGGTGTCTCCATGGATTTGTAACTCCTACTCAAAAAATAATAAAAAAGGATAATACCGGGAAAAAAGTAGTTACAAAAGTCACAATAAAAGACTCACTCACATTTGATTAAACTTATAACGTTTGGTGTAAACTTTGAATACATTTCTGTTTTTATTATTTTATTAAGTTACATAATTATATAGTTACAAAATAATTAATAAATATGAATCTGTAATTTACGAATGAATATAATCGATTGCACAAAACTCGAAATTTTCGTTCTTAGAAAAAATGTTTTTGCGTTGCGGTTGAAACCGCATGCTTTAATTAAAAAAAAAAAATATATAAGAAGCCGGTTTCGTAGTACTTTTACTTCTTTGTCAATCTATTCTTTAACTATTACCAAATTAGTATGTAATTTCGCTATAATAAATTAAATTTTTTCTGTGCTGGTATTGGTAATTATTTAAACTAAGGTATCACACAAAATGGATTTACAGATGGGGAATATTTTATTAAAATTTATCATTAAAATTTAAATTAAATAATTAAAATGCATATTTTTTTCATCGAAAAAATAATAATAATTTTTTTTAGTAATTTTTGGGATATACAATTATTGTCTAACATTAAAAGTAAAGATTTTTCATATTTTTAAAATAATTTATAGGTTAGTTTTTGTTGATGTCAAAATTTCCCCAACTAATGTTGTATTTCAGTCGCGCTAATGCAAATTTTAGTTCTTGTCTTTGTCATGTTTTCGGCAAAATTTTTGTAAAATTTTTTTGTGTTCTAGTAGAATAGCACCATTAATCAGTTGTTTTTTAAATTTGTACAAAATGTCATCCTACGACAAAAAAAGTTAGTTGCCGATTTTACTGCGGAATATCGGTATTTAAACCGCACTTCTAAATTTTAAATAACAAACGAACAATGAAAAAAATAATATTGCACAAAAAAACTTATCGTGTGTACATACAAATTGCGCAATTAATTTTCTTACATTTTCATGCGCAATTTAATTGCGCAATATACTTGTAAGTGTATACCGGCCTTAACAAAACAAAACAAGAACGAAAAAATAGGCCTATCTTGACCAAAAGATGGCAGCAGATAATAATTTATATATTTGAATTTGAAATATCTACCAACCTTGAAATAATTAATATTTCAAAATTTTGCAAACGAATAGTAACCACCAGGTTTTAACAAAATATTTCCTATATAAGGAGAAACAAAAAGAAATTACATAATACATTCAAGTGCCAGTCAAAATAAATATCCAGTGAAATAAAGTTAAAACAAAATAACAAATTCAGGTGAGTTGTAAAGTTTTAAATTATAATTAAAAAAAGTGCATGTAGTCCGTCGAGTTTTATGCAATAGTGGCCCAAGCCCCCACCAGTGGTAAGCGCAATATTTGCATAAATAGTCCAAAATTCCCGGTCATTTTTTGTTTTTCTGTATTAAAAAATAAATAAGTTACAATAAAAAGCTACATAAAACTAATTTTTCGAGAGAGTGAGATACATTCACGCCAAAATTAGTTTGCTGGTTAATAACGTTATTAGGTTTATTTATTTGAAATAGTGGTCAAAGTTCCCCACCAGTGGCAAGCGCACTATTCATTAAATAAACGTCTAGAATTACCTCATATAAAATGACTAATTAATAATACATATAAATTAATTTTTTTTATTGTTTTATATCCAGTCGCTACAAAATCGAGTACCGCAACAGGAGGAAGATCAAGCGTGTTAGTACGACGACAACCACAACAAAAATTATACGTACTGGGTTTCAAAGAAAAGAATGGGTGCATCGTCGATTTCTAAGTGCAGTACAAACGATAGTAAAGCTAAAAAAAAACAAAAGTTCGAATAAGTGTTTGGTTTCGTGCAAAGCAGAACCCTAGAGGACGAGAAGAGTATTTCAAAAAGTTTGATTGTTCGTGATATGAAAAGTACTGACTGACGTTATCACGTTTATTTATATGAGATAGTGGTTAAAGCCCCCACCAGTGGTAAGCGCACTTTCATTAAATAAACGTCTATAATTATTGTTAATAATAATTAGCAAGCTAAACCAAAAACCAAAGCCCGTAATTATTTTGTCCACCGCATCCATATGCAACTAATCGAATATGATTGAAGATTGATGTAATTAAATTACATTGTTTTGTAATATAACATGCTTTATACCTTACGTCGTCTTTGGTTAATATAACATACCTTATTGAATATGTTGTTTTATTATGTTCATCAGGTCCATCAAAATCGTGTTCTAAATAAATGCCAAAACGAAAGAGCCAAAACGATGAGCCAATATTAATTAAGAAAATTGTTAATATAAAATGTGGATTAAGATCAATATGTCTAAATGATTTAGTATTTAACAAAATTCAAAAAGACGTAGAGGAAATATCCTCATAGATGAAGCGGTGGGAAAATAGAGACTTTGGACAAATAAAATTTATTGATTTTTATTACCATTTACTGGATGGTTCCAAATCAAAATACGAGCTCAATCAGGATTATAGAGAAATTAGGAACAAATTAAAATTAAAATTATAAGATAAATCTTATAATTTTACCACATTATTCTACAACAATATTTAGGCATTTAGACAACAATACGTAGAAGAATTACGGACAAATTTAAATTGGGATGGAGCAAGATTTACAGAATTGACAAATAAACTAAATTATTTTAAAAATATAATTTTTTTTTATAATTTACAACGGTATAATGAGGAAAAATAATTAAAAAATTTCACAATAATTCCGATTTTAACATTTGGACGGCATCATACGATTCTTTTGCATTTTATAACTTGCTGTGCTAATATTTTAAGTTTATAGAAACTAAAACAAAAAAAATTGATTTTTCCATGATGACCGATGGGGTAGCAATTTCATTTTCGATGGCCAAAACTGACGAAAAAAAAGAAAAGTCACAAAAGAGGGAAAAAAAATCAGAATGATGATGAAATTGTTGGAAATTTAAAAAAAATCGTGAAAATATAAATAATTATGATATAAAAATCGGTTTAGATCCTGGACAAAGATTAATTTTTGGGGGCATTAAAAATGATAAACCTATCAAAATTCAAAGTTCAAAATTTAGACAAATGACTGGATTTCACAATAGAATTTCAAAATTAAAAAAATGAACAACTAAAGATTAAAATTCGCCAATGTCAAAAGATTATTTAAATTTGCGACAAAGTGAATGTGTCCAGAGGAAGGTGGCAAGACTAAAACTTATAAAATATATATGTGTGGATAAGGCGTGTCATACGTTAGCAAAATAAATAATTGGAATTCAAGAAAATAAACGAGCGCTTGTTATAATTGGTTCGACAAAGGTGGCGTCTAATTCCCCAATTAAGGGATATGTTAGAACACCACAACCAAAATTATTAAAAGCAATAAAAAAATATTCGGATGTTTTGGAAATTGGTGAATTTAGAACCAGAAAATTATGCGCCACTTGTTACAACGAACACATAACATCAAAATCTCCCCATCGGTATCCATTTTGCCCAAGATGTAATATCACATGGAACAGGGATGTTAATGCAAGAAAGAACATTTTATATTTATGACCATGCCATATAAATCAAATTAATAAACATGAAAATTTTTCAAAATCAATACAAAAACTTAAGCACACTTAATAATTCTAAAACAACAACAACTACCACATCACGAATAGGAACTGATAAACCACCAGTTAAGAAAACTTCTGACATAAAGGTAAAAATTCAATGAACATAATACATCATATAAGTTGATTGTTTAATAATAAATAAATAATTTTTTTATCGTTTTATATAGAGTCCAGTCGGTGCAAAATCGGGAACCGCAACAGGAGGAACACCAAGTGTGTTGGTACGACAACAAAGTCAACAAAAATCAGTGGAACTGGAAGTAACCAACAACAACAACAACTACACGAACGATTTCCAAGTGCAGTACAAATGATAGGAAAGCGACAAAACTTACAATGGTTGAACAACACGAAAACCAATTTCTTAACGGTGATATTATTTTCGAAGAAGGGGTAATCCGAACAATTAAATAATTACAAAAAAAAAACATATAAATATCTCAAAGTTAATTAATTTATTACTTTGAGTTGATTTTTTATTTTAAATAAAAAAATTAACATTATGTTACATGAAAACGCACCAGCTCACGAGGCGAATGTTGCGCGAATACGAGATTGCGGGTTCAATTAAAAAGCGCATAAATATTTTTGATAAAATTTATCTGACTCGTCGCGTGTTGTACTCGTACTTTTTTTTTAATAATTATTCTTATCGATTAAATGATTCAATATGTGCTTAACACAATAATTTATAATCAGATGTTTTTGTTAGTGCTTGCTGTTAGTTTATTTTTAAAATTTAGGTATGTTGTTGTATGATATGCATTCTATAATCCACAATCCTCAACTCGAGTTGAACTTATAAATTCACCCCGAAAAGTAGATAAAAATTACAGTAAAGACCCCAAGGCGTGATTAATAGCCATCCCAATAATTTATAAAATGAAAAAATGTAATAAAAAAATATCCCACATCCGTAACGAAAATTTTCATCCTTCCTTGTTTCTTATATTTATGTACATGCGACTTCATCGTCCATGATTTAAGTCTCCGTAAAAAATAACAAAGTAAAATTATGATTTTCAATTTTTATTTATGTTTTTTATGTTGCAAACATAAAAACTTGAATATTATAAATACATTACAATGTATTTTGGAAAAGGGATTTCAATGTAATGTGCTCGTACAATTTATTATTCTAACGATTATTGGGATCGACTTATATTAAGAGTTATATACCTTTTCTATTTGAGTCCCATTGTCAGTTCGCAGAGAATAATTTTAAAACATGAGGTAATTTTACCGTCGACAGAATCACTGAATTTTGCCAAACCCACCATGTATATTCAAATGAAACTACAACTACAATTTTAATTTCTGTTTCCGCTGAATGAGTGGTTAAACCTGTGGTGGATTCTTTCATATAATTGTGGGTGGCAATGAGCGCTTTTAGGTCGATCAACTGTTGGCATCACGATTAGTGAAATAATTTCCAATTTGTTTTTAAATTTTCATAAAGCTCAAAATTGTCATCACGTTGTCTTTGATTTTACTCAACATTTTGCCCCTGTTTGGGAACCGACCTGAAACCGCCTCATGTTATTTTTCTATAAACACATTAGAATACAAAGTAAATCAATAAAATATTTATGTAGTCTTAAACTGCAAATTATTATATATTTGGAACAGATGATTTTGTTACTGTTGGTGATGAAATGATTTTAAATTTTTTTTATCAATTATACATTTTTCTTTTATTTACAAACAACTTTTTTTTGTATTTTATTCTATTTGTATCTTTGGATTTATTGAATTTTAAATATAAACAGGAAAGTGAAGAAACCAGGGGTTATTTATGTATGATTTCGAGACTGCCCTTAATCAATCACGATGTTCAACGATAAAAAATATTCTAATTATTTTAAATCACATGGAATACAAAATCTACGCAATTTTTTTACCAAGATTTATCTCGAACTGTCAATTTTGTATTCACGCTAATTAAAATCACATTAAATTAATTTAATTATCATTAAAGGAGTATTTTTTTGTTCGTTAGAGAAGGATTAATAAAAATCTACTGTGTGGATGTAAAATTTTCTCAAGTTATTTGTATTTGTATTACAGGGGCCAAAAAGAGGAATATTAATGACCTTTTTCAACCACCACACGATCAATCAAACAATTAATTATTTCAATTCAATCCTCTAAATGGTATATTTTGAATCATTAATTTGATGTTTTTTTTCAGGAGGTGGATAAAATGATAATGAATTTTCTTTTAATTTGTCTATTTCCGTTCTTATTATTTAGATTTTTTTAAATTGTTTTTACGGCGGTAAGGATTTTGTAAGAAACGCATAAAAAACGGACAAAATAATCAATTAGGACAATTTTTAATTATTTTAGACTCTGATTTAATTATAATAATTTGATAATTGAAGGATTGATGAATAATGACGTTGTTCACAAGCTATAATATTAGTGTTTAGTTCTGAAACCTGTAGTAGGTTTTCAAACTATAAGGACTTAATCAACTAAAAAATTGATCATGCGGCTTTAGAATATTCTATAAGACATGGAATAAAAGCATACTTTAAGCGCTTTAAATCTGCACCGACCAAATTAGCCCACCACAATGACACTATAATTTGTTACAATTTTATTACCACAAATCCCGATTTTATGTCAGTTGTCGTTCATTAAGAAGTCGGGTCGAGTGGTTAGTTTAGCTTATAATTAAACCTACACCACCAATAACTGTACCTTTTGGTTAAGCTATGATATAACAATGGTTCTAGAATCAGAACTAATTACAAATCAATTACATTTTATTGGTTAGTTTAAGAACTCCCGTTAGAATTTGGCTACAGGCAAATTTCACCCCAACGTTCAACCCCCATATTTTCATTAAACACTGATTGATATCTAGAAAGAAACTAATTAAAATATGAAATATGTTCTAAAAAATATTGTATAAAATTTACTCGTAATATCATAGTGTTAACCAGGTGAATAATTAATTTTTGGGGGCCAAAAAAAGCCAAAAAATCAACCTTAAACATAATAATAAACGTTGATTTCGTTGATTAGATACTGGGTCAAATGATGCTCTAAGAACCTTATTAAGGGCGAGTCGACTATTTCCCGGTGTGTAATAATGTTTTTGTGCTGGATTAGACGTTGCAAACGAAGATGTCTTCTGGGATCCTCAGACTTTCAGGTTAGTTCCGCCAATGTAGAATTACCCAGAATTAACGCCGCTCTCCAAAAAACTTCCGGTAATTCAAAATAATCAATTTTATCAATGTTTTACAATCTTATTTAATTTTACCAGGTATAACAATCGATATACATTTTTCTCATCTTTTGGGCAATTTGTGAATACCACGCCAGTAAAAAATCTTCCCCTTCTGCTCGTACCATTAATAGAACCATCTTTTCCCACCTTCGTACGGACCAAAGCGCTGCGCCAGTAAGTGCGTGACCCATCGATGCAAACAAATAGTAATCGGAAAGAGCCAAGACTGGTGAGTAAGCCGCATGGGACAGAATTTCCCAGCTGACTGATTTCAACGTGTCGCGAGTCGGTTTTGCCGTTTGTGATGGAGCATTGTCATGAAGAAAAGTGACTTTGTGTTGCCTCTTTCGGTATTCTGACCTTTTTTCAAGCAGTGAACGATTCAAATTGGTCAATTGTTATTGGTAACGTTTAGTATTAACCGTTTTCCCACGTTTTAACATCTTATAATAGACCATGCCCCACTGGTCCCACCAAACACAGAGATTCAGTCTTGCGGTCGATGTGGATGGTGCGCCTGGGTCCACCCATGATTTTTGTGCTTGGGATTCTCAAAATAAATCCACTTTTCAGCCCCTGTAACTATGTACCCGATGCAAAAACGACTTCCTTCTGTACCGAGCGCGCAAAATGTCACATGTGTTTTTGCGCTTTTCCATTTGCCTGTCGTTCAACTCATGTTGTACACATCTACCGGTCTTCTGAATATTTCCTATCTCTCGAAGCCAATTGGAAACAGCTTATTGACTATCACCCAATTGCTCGGCGAGTTGGTTTTGTGTTTGCGAATCTCCTCCGTCCAACATTTGCAATTCCACATTTTCATGTTTTTGTAGAGGTTTTCCAGGTTCCTTGTCTGCAACATAGAAGTCACCAGTTTCGAAACACCGAAACCATCGTTCACAACGTATCTTGCGATGGAGCATGTTTATCATAAGCTTCTCGAAGTAATCGGTATGAGGGTCGGCAGCAGTTTTCTTCAAACGAAATCAAAAATTAATGATGTCCGCGATTGCTCTTTGTTCGGTATAAATTTCGACAAATTGAACACAACCATACAACACTATGCACACAATATTTCAATTTATCACTCGCGAGTGTCAGGCAGTTGGTGATGACAACAAAATGGTGCAGTGTTAAATTTTTATATCACAAACTGCATTGGTGCACCATCTGTTTCTGAAATCGATCGTCAATCGCACTCTTAAAATGATATTCTAATCCGTCGGTGAATAAGCCGAGGCTGACACGTGATTTATAGAAAGCACCAACCTTCAAATGATATGTTTCAAAATTTCATAGCAAATCAACTATTAGTTTACAAGTTATAGTTGTTTTAATAACGCTATTATTGTTTTTTCCAAAACAATGCTAAACAATTAATTTCGTGTGTTGATTAAACACTGCTTTTGGATGCGAAGATATACCGTTCAACCAAAGCAATGACGTGATAAGTGTTGTAGGGACTCGGCTCCTTCGAAACCAACCGTAGAACGTTGATTTGTTGAGTTTAAACATGGCCGTACAAACGCCGATGAAGCTGAACTGAAGCTCTGATCGCCCAAATTCAGTTATTCCAGGAAAGATGTGCAAATGTGCACAAACTCGTTTTGAAAAATCGTAAAGTGAAGTTGCGTGAATGGCTGATACCTAAAAGACATCAAAATGTATACACTATTTTGCATAAATATTTGTTCATTAGAAAGCTCCGTTCAAAGTGGGTGCCCCGCTTGCCAACTTTGGATCAAAAACAACCAAGCGTCAATGAGTCAGAGAGATATTTGGAGCTGTTTCACCGTAATAAACATTTTCTTTGCGTCAATGTGACAATGGATGAAATATGATCCACCACTACACACCGGAATCAAATCGTCAATCAGCTGGGTCGAAAGCAGCCGATGAATGGCGTCCAAACCGACCCATAACACAATTGTCTGTCGGTAAGGTCTTGGTCTCCTTATTTTGGTATGCGCAATGTATTTTATCCGTTGACTTTCTTGAAAAAAGTAAGACCATCAATATTACATGGCGTTATTGGTGCGTTTGAAAGGAGAACTTGCAAAGAAACGGCCTCAAATGAAAAAGAAAGTGTTCTTTCATCAAGACAATGCACCTTGTCACGACTTGTACGGCTGCGATGGTAAAACCGCATGAATTGAAGTCCGAACTGCTTGCTCATTCACCGTATTCTTCGGATCTGGCAGCCAGCGACTACTACCTGTTCGCAGACCTCAAAAAAATGGCCCAGGAAAAGAGATGAATAAAGTCGAATTTTGAAAAAAAAATTATTTTTAGTCGTTGGCTAAATGTGCAACATAATTGTTTAATTATTTAATTTTTCTCTAAATATAAACCAAAATATTACATAATTAAAGTTTAATAATATTTAATACAAAAATTATATATTTGAACGATAAATAGTATAGTATTTTAATGAATTATAATTTTGAACTATAATTTAATTTATAGGGATTTAATAATTATTATAATTCTAAGGTCGATTTTACTACCTTTAATAATTTATTACACCAGTGGCAGGCAGAATAGGGAATTGCCAAAAATATTTTCATAGCAACAATTTGTCAAAAATACGGGGGCTAATGCGACCACTCGTTCCTCGAAAACGGTAAATGGATTAAAACCAGATTTTGTTATAATGAATTATCATAAAAGTGTAATAAACTATGGTATAGGCGCGTAATGAACCAGAAATATAACCAGAACCGTCATTGCGTAGACCAAGTAATTTTCTTCATACCTTAAATTTTTCACAGAAAACCTAACTTTTAAATATGAATGTTTATAATAATAAACATTTTTCTGCCAAAATAGACTGTCAAAATTGCATAATGAGTTTGTCATTGTTTATTTGAATTTAAGATATACTAAAATAACGAACTTTATTCTACCTTCGGCAAGTTAAGGTAAAGAAAGTGAGTCGATATATTTTTCATAAGACTTGATGTATTTCGGCAAATGTTGAGCTTAAGAATTGATGAAATCAGGGGATAGTGGGGACCAGTCGATATCATCAGTTTTTCACATTATTCAGCCGGGAAAAACTTATCGCAAAATTTGCATTGTAGGTCGAGCGGTGTGCGACGTGGTCCGTCTTATTAGCGATCACCAGTAACTATCATCCTCAAAGATGATGCTACCTACAAGGGTGTAGTGGTTTTTGGTGTATCAATTAAGGGTCTCAGTAGCGAATAGATTTATTTAAATAAATAAATAAATAAGTACTGCTGTAGCGGCTATTCTGTTTATTAACAAAGCCAGCCAAATCGAAACGTGTTCGTCGCTCATAATGATTTTAAGGCAAAAATACAAAAACAAATTGGCGGCCAATCGAAATGCACCCTGTACATTGCCAAAAGTTGCCATTTCGGGAAACTTCATAACCAAAATCAGCGCTGGGATGTTCTAACTTCACTCTTTTCGATAATTTATCGAAGCTTATGTCTCGTTTCTGTAGAATAAAATTTGTCTCTGTTTCAATTTTTATATTGTATCATTTACTAGCCTGCGAGATTGAAACATTGTGATGTTTCTACTCCATTTCTATCACCAAACAACTTATTTTCGATACTAGAACGAAATTTGTGAAATAAATTTTGTTCAAATATATTCTAGTAGGTTGTGATAGCAATAGGGAAGAAATAATTGATAAACGAAACAGAAGTCAAATTAATTCTAGCAGAAAGAGACGTAAAGTTCGATAAAATATCGAAAATGGTGATGCTAGAACATCTCAGCCCAGGTCTAGGTTGTCGGACGATTCGTGAATATGTTCACACATCATTTTAAAAATGAGAAGGAGAACAAACAAACGAACTAAAATTATTGACTTATTTTTGTTTGGTTTTATTTATTACACGACTGAAATGAAATTATTTTGCAATAAAATATACTTTAATTCTGAATTATTATATATAATTTATTGGTTTATTTTAATTCTTAGACTTTTTCGCAATTCTCAAGATCAAGCGAGGTTATCCCTTATTAGTCATAGATAAAACCTCACTCACACGGTCAGTAATGAAAAAGTTCTATGTGTTAGTAGGTTTTAACTCATGTTTGGTTGGTTTAGCAATCAGATTTAAATATAAAAAACAAACTGTATTGTTTTTGAAAATATCATAGAACATGGTTATTTAGAATACATACTAGGTTTTAAGTGACATTTTACTTTTTAACGAGGGATGTTCGAGCCCCGGCGAGAAATGAAGTGTCCCACAAGTAATTATTATATATATAGCCCATTTTATTTTAGCAACCCTTTTCTATAGGAATAGTTCTAGGAACCTTGTTTCGAGCTATTTTTACTTATCGATAACAATATTGTTCAGTATTTTAAGAATACAATTTCGATAGTTGTTTTGTTAGTTCAGGATGTCGAATTGGGTGTATATTTTGAATTCAGACAAATGGTTGGTAAATTAGCATACACAGTTAAACAATTTGTTTCAACTCGTTTATTATGCAACCCATAAATCTAAAAAATATAGGAGCATCTTACTGTAGCATTATTACCATGATAAAACAATAACTACACGAAGTCAAATGGAAACATATAATGTGAATAGAAAAAATCTATGTGGTTAAAATTTAGTTTTCATGAAATTATTATTTTTGAGATGAGATGCAAAAAACACAAAAGTTTACTACAAAGCAGTAGAAAAAATAAAAAAGTTTTGAATAAAATTTAAGATATTTTTTAAATATACGAGTATTTCTGTTTTTTTAGTTATGAGTTGGATTGGCTATAGGATTGTCCTCATTTTGTAAATATGTATATGTATGTATATGTACTTATGTAACAAAGTACATACCGACATACCAATAATATACAAACATATCTTGTGTGTGTTAATTTAAAATGAATTTATAATTTTGTTTGTTTTATTTGATTTATTACGAAAAAACAAAAATTATTATTGTGAAAATTATTTTGATTAGAAAATAGTTTAAGAGATATTTAAGTTATGAATAAAAAATAAATATTATATTCATTTCTCGGTAAAAGATTGAATGATTTTACAATTTCATTCTTGTTCATCTTTTCATATTAGCAAGCAGAATTAACAATATTTTTAATGTGCACATCTCGCTTTGATTTGTCAATTAAAGTTTGTAGCACAGTTGATATTGATTAGTTTTTCTACTAAAGTGCAACTGAGAAACTTAAAAAGTAACTGAGAACTTAAACTACAAACAAAATAACAAATGTTCTGACAAATTTGTTGCTTAACGGTGTAGGAATGAATTTCAATTACATAACCTCTACTGTTGATTTGCGTTGGAGTTTAATTTTTTGTAGTTCGCTGATTTAACTTTGTGGTTGCGTTTGCACAACAAATATATATATATATGGTATATATGTTTGGTATTTTGAGATCTAACAGTGTGCAAAAATGTTAATTGCGTCTCTTCCATATTTACTCATCTGTGAGTTACTAACAATATTGTTTTTCTTGATTTTCACAATACACAAATATATAAAAACAAACTGTTGTTTTAAATTATCAATCCAATTTTAATTTATTTAAATTAATTTACATTTGTATACAAAATTTATGAATCAATTTTCTGTTTAAGACTAAATACTAGAGTGACTTATACGAGGTTTTCAAAGAACATATTCATTAACAAAACTCAAGAGATTGTAGTGGGAAAGCTTGACCAAAAGCTTGATAGTGCAATATCATAGGCTATATAGACTTTAATATGAAAAATGAAAACTGAATTCATATACAAAATTATGTTTTATTTTCACCAATTAGTTTTGTATTTTATTTCGTTTTAATTTTTTTTGATCTATGCGTAATTGACTTATAAATGACTTATATCATAATTTAAATACCCGCACATTTCAAAATACACCGCAAGGAACACAAACTATGATCACACAATTTGTAAATTTTCTATTATCGTCCACAACCGGCTAAACGTTATACCAATGAGCATCGAATATTATAATAACGAATGCAATACCATCAGAACCAATCAATTGCATGATCCGCTATTTCGTACAAATTTTCATCATCAGTCCGCGCCGAACAAAATCTATCATATACGTACATATGTTTCGCTTCTATTGACTTCTTTGTTCTACCGCTTTCACATCTTTTGGATTCGTTCAAAACTGATTGTAAGAGTATTATATTTAATATTTAAGTTTTACATAAACAAATCATTCATCCGTTGTATATTTTTGCCTTAGACTTGTTCCTTTTGTAGTTAACGTTAAATTATCGTAATAAATATTTCTTCGTTATGACTTTATTTTACTCAAAAATTATTTGTTGTTTTTTATTGTTAAGATTTGGGCTAAGTTTTTTTGACTCTTTTTCTATAATGAAACTTATAAACAATAATAATTGGTAATAAAAAATAAAATTTTTATATCCATATAATCATGTCCCCCAGTAAAAAATGATTTACTCAAACAGACCAGACCACCCACGACATTTTTATGTCTTATTGTTTGTAATATTTTTTGCATTTTGATCTTTCAAAGGTACTTTTCAAAGTTGTATTTACTTTTTTAGTTGTTTTGGGTTTTAATGCTTCTGTTATATAACTCAACGTTTTCATATTATTTTTTAATTTTACGACAAATATCGTTTATTTACGACACCTCAATAGCAGTCGTATAATTTTCGTTTTTATCTAAAATAATGCGCGAAGCAATTTCATAATAGGGAAATTTGTGATCTGGCCGAAAAAAAAGCGCGCCAAAAAATTTCGTAATACCTATTTTCGACGATGTCGTAAAAAAACGCTGGTCAAAAATTTCATAATAGACCCCCTGGATCAACCCAAGACATTTTGCGCTTTGGATTATCAAACTAGATCCATTTTTCATCGTCAGTCATAATTCGATGGAGAAATGACTTATCTGGCGAGCAACATTTTGCAAGTGTTTTTTTTATTTTCCTGTTGCCTTTCATTCAGTTTATGTGGAACCAATTTTCCCAGCTTTTGGATCTTTCTCATGGCTTTTAAACGTATGGAGATGGTTTCTCGTGACACATTCAACTGATCCGCTTTTTGTGTTTGAGCGTCATCCTCATCCAACAATGCCTGCAATTCACTGTCATACTTTTTTGGTGGTCTTCCACGTTCTTCATTTCTTATGTCAAAATTACCACTTTTGAATTTATTAAACCACTCATACCATTGTGATTTACCAAGAGCATGCTCACCGTAAGCTTTGACAAGCATTCGATGTGATTCTGCAGCAGTTTTCTTCAAATGATAACAAAAAATCAATGATGTCCGCAAATCGTGTGTATGTAGGCACAACATATGTAGGCACAACATATGTAGGCACAAAACTCGACATTTTTAACGCGTAAAAAACATGCGTTATTGTATGGTTATGTTGTTGACAGATGTCAAAAGAAAACAATAGTGTCGATGACGTGGTTTGTCGAAACGCACATTGACAGGTGGCGCCATTTATGGGTAAATTTCGGTTTCATACTTACACACCTGGTAAATTATGTGCCAACGGTTCTCCCGGAACAATCGCTGGATCTGAGCAAGTTTCAGCGTCGTTTTGATTTTTACTTACTTCATTTTAAAATTGGCTAAAAATAATGCAGGTCAATTGCGTATAGAAAATTGAAATTACAGAAACCACATAATAAGAAATAAACTGTTTAAAACCGTTGTCTCTTCGCCCTTGTTACACACATTTTATACAATAACAATAGTGGTGTAATAAAATAATTAGGAAGGATGTTCTATTTGTTTTGGGTCGTGTAATAAAGTGTACCATATCGATTGTCTCGAATAGAAATTCAACATAAATGATGCTCGGGTCAGAGTTATCAATGACTGTCTTTATGCTGTCTTTATGTGTACACAGTGTCAGCGTATTTCTAATAAAGAACGGGTTTTGGCATTGAATACGATTACGTCAACATTGGACAAATTGAATACAATAATCACAAAATTATCCGAGACTGCCTGCTACTAGTGCAATTATCAATCAGACAGCCGAGACTTTGGCGAATTCATGTAACACGAGTTTAGCATCTGTCTGCAGCATTGGTGACCAAAAAGCTATCCAAATTCGCGGTTCCTTTGATCCGATATCTTCTGCATTGACCAAATACTGATTCAACAATTTTAGATGAGGCTGCTACCATCCGTCCTTTACCTCACTCTTCGATATGTGAGACCAAATTATGTACCTTGTCAGACACTATCGAGACGATTAAACCAAAGTTTTGGTTTCATTTGCCGCAATTCGATCCAGCCGTAAACGAAACTGACATCGTCGATTTTGTGAATGATACCCTTAACATGTCGATTGCTGTAGTAACCAAACTGATTCCAAATGGACGTAACCTTATGGATACGGAATATGTCTACTTTAAAATTGGGATCAACGATGATCTTAAGGGGACCGTTACGTATGTGTAATACGTAATAATGTGTGTGTGAGACCATTTAACAATAAAAATTTCGTCAGCGTCATTTGGGCCCTATTCCAGTTATAACACCAGTAATTAACAAGTACAACGCATCCAGTATCAGAGGTAAAGGCAATAATTTTATTCTTGTAGTACTCGACAATAATTAATAATCTATGAGACTTGGCTTAACGACAGTATACACTCTGCGGACACTTTCCATCTGACTATGTCGTTCACAGGGCAGATATAATTATGATATAAATCGCACGGCCGGTGGACTACTGATTGCTGTAAAAGATTCACTACCTATTGCCTGCCACCCTTGTCTAGACGTCATTGCTCTCCGTGCTAATGTGGCTAGTTCTTCAATTACTGTGTTATCTGCACTACGATTCTACGATCAGCTTATCATTGTGGGTGATTTTAATTTGATCGATATAGACTGTATAGATTGAGATGTTGGCGGCATCTTTACACGATCGCGATAAATATTTTTGAAACATTTAAATTTAAACCTTTATCTAATTCTAAATTTAATTTCAGAAACGCTAAGTAAGCATGTTTGAACGAATTTCTCAGTTATACCAATTGGAACTTTATTCAACGTGGCCGGAATTTAAACGAAATAGTTTAAAGAAAGACACGTTCCGTTGATTAAAAAGAAAACTGGCTTTCGGGAGCCTTGATATAGCTCAGCTCTATATATGAACCAGTTTCGATACCATATCTACTGAATCGCAACACAGTGAAGTTTTTGAAGAATTTAACTATAGGTTCACGGAACAGGAAGTTTTTAATTGCATGCTTCAAATTGATGTTAATAAGAGTGCCGGCCACCACGGGTTTCCTACAATTCTTATTAACTATTGCGCGGAAACCTTATGTAGGTATTTCGATTATCTTCATTTTCAATGAAAGTCTACTTATTAGTCTATTTTCTGAGTCCTGGAAAGTTTTGCATTCAACCATTTTTTAAAGCACGTAGAAGGATTGAGGTAAGTAATGATCGAGGAACAACCATTTTCCCGTAATAAGAAATTTTTTTGAATCATAATGGTTCATAAAGTTTCCACATTATACCAATAATAACTTCGGCATAGCACGGTTTTTACCAGGGAGGTCTGCAGTTACGAACCTTATTAATTTCCGTTGTAATTTATTTGATATTTTAAAATCGAGACAAGAACTTGACGTTGTTTATACAGATTTTGGAAAGGGTACCAAGGGGTAGTCACTTAGGCCCTTTGATATTTTCATTAGTTATCTACGATGGTGTTGATTGTTTTAAATTCACAAGTTGCGTTCTTTTGCAAAACTTTCACTCGAAATCAAGATCGCTGTAATTTATTAAACATATATACAACGATTGAGGGTTATTTATATATATTTTGACTCTCATTCCACGAAACTCCTACAACGGTTAAATCTCTACGCGCCCGTCGAATTCGATAACACGGCAGATTACTATATATTGACCTATCACCAACAAACTACAGTCTTTCTGAACCAATTTTGAGGGCATCGCAAATATTTAACTCGGTATGCATCATATTTGATTTTCATTTGTCGAGAGATTCGTTCAAGAGAGATTTAATTTGGATGGAATTTCGACAAAAGTTCTTAAATATTTTGTTGGGAAATTTGGCGAATCTGTTACCAAATTCTTAAATATTTATTTAGAAATAGGTGAATTTCCCACTTGTCTCAAAACAGCTTAAATTATTCCCGTATTTAAAAACGGAAATGAACTCAATCTTGAAAAGTACAGACCAATATCGATCCTACCAGTTTTCTCCAAGGTATTTGAGAAAATAATTCTAAGAACACTTGAAAATTTCTGGTTAGCAATCAAATATTAAATCAATATCAGTTTGAATTTCAGAAAAAATCAAGTACTTTATCAGTATGCTCTAATCTTTAATTACAAAAAACGCAGATGTTGGAAAGAAATGTGCTTGTTTCTTTCTAGATTTGCATTTGCAAAAATGCATTTGACTGTGTTAATCATGAAATACTGCTACTGAAATTAGAAAAACTGCAATTTAACCCAAGGTAATTGAAACTGTTTGAAAACTATTTACATGGTGGGAAACAAAAGGTGATTGCTAATGTAACTGTAGGTGATTGATTGTGTTATGCGGCGGTCCACAGAGATCTATATTAGGATCTTGCCAATTTAAAATTCCTATTAAGGACATTTTTGAATTACCGTTAAAAGGTACCTTGCAACTTTTCGCGGGCGATAGCGTTATATTTTATGCAGTGGACTCAAAACATAGTCTACATTCAATGATTAAAACGATCTGATCTTAATCAATACTTGGTTAAATTTAAATTGTCTGATGCTCAAAGCCAAAAAAACAAAAAAATTAATCTTTGGTAAACAAGACTTAGACAACAATCTTCAAGTCCTTTATAAAAACACTAAAATTGATAAAGTGACTAAGTATTGTGATCTTGGATTGTCAATCGATAACATGTTAAATTGGCAGACTCGTGTAGTTTGGATCAAAAATCGATAAGTCCTTACGTGTTTATTATAAAACGTATAAGGACCTTTTTAACTCAAGACATTTGCATCTGATATATAATGCGGATATTAACTCCAGATTATTATATTTAGACCCTCTTTGGAGTGGAGTAGCAAAATATAAACTAAATGAATTAGAAATTATGCACAAGAGGGCTTTGAAGTTAATTAAGGGTGTACCAATACGTTACCGAACAATTGAATTGTTCAAAGAATTCGGTTTTTTACCATTTATGAACAATTTCGAATTGATATTATATTTGTATAAGATTTTAAACAATTTAATTGTACATAATCTAATCATTGTGAAAGCAGGAGACACGTATCACTATAACTTACGAAATGCGTCGTTATTGTTAAGAGAATTTCTCGCTGGAGTTCCGTTAGCTTCCTACCGAAATTCAAAATATTTCGGACTTGAAACATTTTCAAGTGCAACCAAAAATGTTTATGGATTTAAATAAAAATATGTTTAATGAAACGGTATAGCGAATGATTTGAAGTACAATATAAATTTTAGTACACTTACATTAAAACACCAAAGTATAATTTATTTAATTTTTATTAAAAATAAAATGGTATTTACTAATATCACAATTAGTCCAAACTAAAAATAGTTTGATTTAAATGTAAAATTAAAAAGTAGTTGCATAAAACCCTTCGGGTTACAGCAACTTTACAAACAAGAAATGTGTTTGTTAATTGTAATATTCCTATTGTAATTGAACCGGACAAGTGGTGCAGTGGTTAAAGCTTCGGCACTTGGACCGGGAGGTGCTGGGTTCGAATCCCATCAGAGGCTAGATGCAAATCGAATTTTCATCATGGATTACGATTGGTGATGCTAATAAATACAACTAAGACTCTCTGATGGAGTGCAGAATTCCGTGTCACGCGCCGACCCACCTTCCATGTCAATGTACAGGTTGACATGGAGCTTGCAATGTGCAGGTGGTATACTGTAGTTGTGTGAGTAAGAGAAGTAGGTGGGTTAATGATGTGGAGTGAATGAGTGGTATCACAATGGGCCTAAAAATTGGCCTAAATGTGCAGTAAACAACCACTGAAACCTAACCTATTGTAATTGAAAATTAATAAAGCAGAAAAAACGATTTTATTATAGACAATAAGTATATATTTATGAGTGTTGTCTTTAAATAAACAAATACAAAAAATAAATAATACAAATTTACTTTATTTGTAAAGTGTGTTTACAGAAAACCGATCATAAATAGAAAATTAAAATGATATACTTAGACTGTCATAATTACAATAATTATATGTACAATATATTCAAATATTATCTCTTAATGCGACCGTTAATATTACCACCACCGATCTAGTTCACTTATTAATCCCTGGTGCATTCGCTGTTTATGAATTTAAATAAAATTTTCCTTCCTGATTGATGTCAAGACTATTATACATTACATACATACATAAATCAGAGATTAATGTCGGAATAAATATCAGTTGGTTTTGTTTGTAAAAAACATCATTTAACATTTCGACTCGAGATTTTTGCAGATTTACCATTCGCTGTATCGCCGCAGAGTCTTTTTGTTTTATTCTTTCCTACTAACCCGCGTACTGTAAAGTAAACCCTAGTTATAGATATAATATGTCCAATTATGGTTTATCACAGATCAGTAACCTTAAGAATAATTTAAACAGAGAACTCGATTTACTGTTCTCGTCTGACATCATCAACAACATAGCGGCAGTAACCAATTTGATCTCATTCGTTATTGATTATTATCATTCTCCCATTTCGATAACTTTGTGTTTAGAACAGAGCTACGCCAATACTGCATCTGAAATGCCGCTTGTTTTAAATTCCGTAGACAGATTCATAGGGTTCAACGAGTCTGAAACATGGCACATCTTCAACTCAACTCTGAGTGGTAGTAATGAAATTGAGATTCGGGCAGTTAAATTGTACTCTGCAGTTTTGTATGTTTTTAACAATCCGTTAAGACATTAATATGTATTGACATCTCCCCCATAGTATAGTATACTATGGAACTGTGAATACTTCGTAATTTAAGAAACAAACGCTGACAAAATTTTTGAGGATAACCAAATCGGAATCAGTGTTGTATGTTCACTCATGTTCAATATGTTCACTCTATTTCGCTTACGTTCGATCTCAATTGGAATATGCTGTAACGGTCTGGAATCCATACTATACTGTGCAAGTAAAAAACAATTGGAAGCATTTAAAAGAAGTTCCTGAATTTTTTGTTAAAGAAAAGTGACTGGGACTATGACCAAAATTTACCATTCCATCAAAATGTGGCCGTACTCAACAATATGCACGGAATTTATCAAATGACAATTTCAAAAATATCCTGAAGGATTATTTTTAAAATTTTTAAATGTTAAATCAAAATTTGATTTCTATTTTAATTTTTTTGTTTTAATTTAATTTTTTAAAAATTGAAATCATACATGTAACTCACAGAATAGATTTCTTTATAAACAAATAAATAAATTATATTTTACTTATGCAATATGTTAATATCGCTGACTCTAGGCGTTTCTGGTAGTTCATCACTTATAAGAAAAAATCTGATGGATCTCCGTTCACTTATTGTTCAATTCTATTCTAATCCATTACGATACTGTGGTAACAAGTTTGACAAACTGAAAAAATTGCAGTAATAAAGAAGTATTTTTCCATCGGGTTGGAATGACTTATTTATAGTCCCGATCCGAAAACAGGTTGTACAGATTTGAAATTTGTAACTATAGACCAATTGCGAATCTTTCGTAATTTCCTAAATTGTTCGAAAGAATAGTAAATATATGGCTTATTATATTTTGATTTGAGGTAGTTTGCGTCAAACACCTAGAATGTCTCGGTCACCAACTGATTTTAGTGTCATTTGTTAGTATTTCCCATTTAACTATTTTGTTTAAGCTTTGAGCCCTTGGTTTTCTACCTCAGTTTGAACTGTGGATTAAGTGTTATCTACATGACCGCAGATATCAAGTGCGTTGTATAAGGAAGTGTGATTAAGCACTCAGATATTTCTGTGTACGCCGATGACATTAAAATTTTCCACCAAGTGACACTTGCCCTTCTCGGGAATTACTGATTATGTTAGATGTAACTGCTAACTGGAAAGTATTGACTTAGTTACCTTTCCAGTGTTTTGATTGAAATATATTTTAAAATGGTATTTCAGTTTGAAACTAATACGTCTATTGTATTTTCTGACTTGTGACCGAAATTCCCTCCAATTTTTGACTGAACCTTATAATAAACCTGAATTTTGATTAAATATTGGCTTTTTTGTTTAGAATTTTGTTCATGGCTAGCAGAACAAAACGATTTTACGTACACTGTCTATGTTACAATTTACGAGTATAAAGCATGGACGAATATAATCAAATAGAGAGCATTGGTGAAACACACAAGGAAAACTTGTTTTATACCGAAATAAGCAAATTAAATTTACATTTTAAAAGTTTTATGGCAAGTAAATTTGCCGTACATAAATCAAAACGAAAGTTTACACAAAATGTGAATTTTGCTTTTGGTTTCTCCTCGAATATTTTTATTTAAATTTAAATGACTTTTTTTGTACTTCGACCCTCGGAATTTTTATGTGACTTTTAAAGTATATTAATTTTGTGTTTCTAGTCGTTTTGCCATAATTTATTCGTATATTTACGAACGAAAAAAGTTAAGCTCAAACTTTAATGAACAAAAAAATTTATTTGTTTGGAAAAATGAATTATTAACTTGCTTGTTGTTTATCTTTTTATCATTTCAATGATTGGTTGCATTTTCTAATGGGACGGACTGTTTTTTTTTTAAAACATGGTTTAGACTTCGTTACGTAAATAATTATAAATTTATTATATAAATGGTCATCCACAGACATAGGTTCATCCACTGGTATACAAATTGAATGCATTCTGCACAACGTTTTATTAATTAATATGTTTTTCTAGCTAAACCTCAATGGAAATTAACAAATTTCTAAAATTCTTCTACATTGATTTTTACAATTTTTTTTAAATTTAAATAAATCAGTAAATGCAACGATGATATATTTTCTACATATCAAGCACATATATTATATATTTAACATTTAAAAAAAATATGAAATACATGTACATATTGAGTATATCCATTAACCCATTATTCGATTTTGTTTAATTCCAATAAGGATTTGGTTTAAAACAAAAAATGTAAATATTACGATTTTACAACCTTATTTGGTAGCCTTATTGGTGGTGTTTATGATACTATGTACAAATACTGGAAATATTAAAAACTTATAAGTAAGTTTTGCTCGTGAAGCGAAACGAAAACAAAAAGATTGATTGATTGATGACGCTTTAATACAAAACGATCTTACCAAAAATAAGATACATCAAACTTTGCTAAGCGAACGTTATACATATTCGTGTACGTACAAAGAATAATTATTTAAGCCTTTAGAAGATATTGTTATATTTGAAGGCGTTACGTGTAGTACTTTACTTACAATTAAAAGAAATGCACAAAAATGATGAAAACATAACTTTTATTCCATGTTTAACAATAACAATTCTTGACAATGGGAATGTCGGGTCTGATAAGAAATCCATATAGAGATCAGTATTACGATTAAGGAGTTGCTTTATGGAATCATGTTAATTAATTACATGTTCTTAAGGAGAATTTACTCTTACAATAAGATATGACTTTTAATCTAAACACAGTTTATGGGAAAAATATTATTGAGAAGTGAGTAGTCTGTACATATGGGAAATTAGAATGACAAACGATACAGCTATCGGATTTTTGGTTTCATGGAACTAGGACGTGACAATAGTTGACAGAATAAAATTGAAAAAACTTATTCATTTTATTCTGAATGAAAATTGAAATTCTTTGATGGTGTCTTCTCACTGTGAAAACGCATTTCACTTATCTAAAATTTACTGATAACTATACTGACTGGTATTACAAGTGTAACTAAATTCTGTTAAATATTTCTATAAAATATGTAATTTTGGATTAGGTCTACTTACACAATTTTATAATTTTTTTATAAGTCTACGAACGTACAACTATCAAATGATAAATTCTTTAAGATATTTTGAAGTTGTCAAAATGATTTTGAAAATCTATTAATATGGGACTATTTTTTCCATTGATTTTGGAATGGTGTTCTAGTGCTAAACACATGCATGGTTGCAAAATATCATGCTTTAGGAGTCGTCTATTTTCAAGGGTGTATATTTGGTAATCCTTGTACCTTGTTGAGTACGGAGGTAACATCCGCATATTCATGGCAAAAACTTATTTTGAATGCTTTCAGTTGGTTTTATATGCACGTTGTAGACTGGATTCCAAATCGTTACAGCGCATTATAATTGAGATTGAACGACACAAAATACAATGGATAAGATTTGAATATCTTAAAATTCATCAGTGCATCGTTTAACAAACCCAAACATGGCTGAGCAATACGTGGGATTTAAAGTTATTGCGTATAGCTAATTCAAACATTTTAGGGATGTATGTTTGAACCATCGACGGTAAAATAAATAATATATCTTTTGTTTTTTATTTTATTCTGCGGTAATCTAGTAAAGTTATAGTGCAGAGAACGTTTTATTTTAAAATGTTTACATGTGACGCATGTTGCACCAATTATCCACAAAACTTTCAAATCAGAGAAGTCTCTTTTTGTTTTAAACTTAATTTATTAAATACCTTGAGCACCGAGAATCGCTCGACTAAAGGTAGTTTACGTACAAACAATTTTATAATTGGTTCATTAGTTTTTAATTGTAATACGGCGTAAAAATAGAGACTATTTTATACTTTATCCACCGTCGAAATAAACATCAGTTGGTTACGTTATGATAAATTAGCACGTCGCCAAACAATTAATTACATTTCTTTTATTTTCACGTCCCATCGTTTTCTATATGTTTCAAAACTTGTAGTTTGTCAGATCCAAACCTTTCGACGGCTCACGTTGGTGTATCATTCAATTTGATTGTAACGGGTTTGCTGGTGGTCATAGCTGCGGAAACCGTTTTCTTCATCATAATTGGGCGGTACGGTTAAAAAAAAATTACTATGTTCACCCTCTGTGTTATTTATTCAGGGACTCCAGTACGGTGATGTTTTGCCTTGGCTATGGCTCAGGGTAAGGGGTGAGCTTTCTGGAGTATGAATAAATCTTGCTAGGAAAAGGGGAAGGAAACTCAAGGGGAAAGGAAACTGAATGATTGTGGATGACTTGTCGTCGGATAACCACGACCTATACTAACCTCATCCTCCCTTTTTCGGTTTTTTTATCTCATCCTGAAATCCGAATCGAAATAGAAAGGTGGAAAAACCATTGAAATAATATAATTAAATTCTAGGTTATAAAACCTTTTTAACATAATTATGTTTAATTCATAAAATAGAATATTTTGTACATTACCAAATAATTCTAACAAAACCTGATCGAAAATAACATATTTTGACTATATATAAAGGGTGATTTTTTTGTGGTTAGGATTTTCATGCATTAGTATTTGACAGATCACGCGGGATTTCAGACAAGGTGTCAAAGAGAAAGATGCTCAGTATGCTTTGACATTTCATAATGAATAGACTTACTAACGAGCAACGCTTGCAAATAATTGAATTATATTACAAAAATCAGTGTTCGGTTCGAAAAGTGTTTCGCGATTTACGTCCGATTTATGGTCTACATAATCGACCAAGTGAGCAAACAATTAATGCGATTGTGACCAAGTTTCGCACTCAGTTTACTTTATTGGACATTAAACCAACCACACGAATGCGTACAGTGCGTACAGAAGAGAATATTGCGTCTGTTTCTGAGAGTGTTGCTGAAGACCGTGAAATGTCGATTCGTCGCCGTTCGCAGCAATTGGGTTTGTGTTATTCGACGACATGGAAGATTTTACGCAAAGATCTTGGTGTAAAACCGTATAAAATACAGCTCCTGCAAGAACTGAAGCCGAACGATCTGCCACAACGTCGAATTTTCAGTGAATGGGCCCTAGAAAAGTTGGCAGAAAATCCGCTTTTTTATCGACAAATTTTGTTCAGCGATGAGGCTCATTTCTGGTTGAATGGCTACGTAAATAAGCAAAATTGCCGCATTTGGAGTGAAGAGCAACCAGAAGCCGTTCAAGAACTGCCCATGCATCCCGAAAAATGCACTGTTTGGTGTGGTTTGTACGCTGGTGGAATCATTGGACCGTATTTTTTCAAAGATGCTGTTGGACGCAACGTTACGGTGAATGGCGATCGCTATCGTTCGATGCTAACAAACTTTTTGTTGCCAAAAATGGAAGAACTGAACTTAGTTGACATGTGGTTTCAACAAGATGGCGCTACATGCCACACAGCTCGCGATTCTATGGCCATTTTGAGGGAAAACTTCGGAGAACAATTCATCTCAAGAAATGGCCCGGTAAGTTGGGCACCAAGATCATGCGATTTGACGCCTTTAGACTATTTTTTGTGGGGCTACGTCAAGTCTAAAGTCTACAGAAATAAGCCAGCAACTATTCCAGTTTTGGAAGACAACATTTCCGAAGAAATTCGGGCTATTCCGGCCGAAATGCTCGAAAAAGTTGCCCAAAATTGGACTTTCCGAATGGACCACCTAAGACGCAGCCGCGGTCAACATTTAAATGAAATTATCTTCAAAAAGTAAATGTCATGGACCAATCTAACGTTTCAAATAAAGAACCGATGAGATTTTGCAAATTTTATGCGTTTTTTTTTAAAAAAAAGTTCTCAAGCTCTTAAAAAATCACCCGTTATATAGTATAAGAAACAATTAAATGACTATTCTGAATTTAAAATAAGCCATTTTCAAACTATTCTTATATCGAAGTACGTCCGAATTTAAAATTTTAAATTGGGAACGCGACTTAATACACCAACAATTGTTATGAGAAAAAAAAATCGTATACAAATTGTTTGATATGGTACCTATATCATTAGTACTTTACCCCACTTTTAAGTACATTATTTCAATTTACCGCATACACTGTTAAATACCGCATTTATCCTAGATTTACCTTAAAATTGGTCCACAGCCGAAGTACCATATGCAAAAGTAGTTTGTTAACACTGTAATAGTCATTGTTTTTATTTAAATTTCTGTTTAAGTTTTTCTGCTTTTTTTTAAAGTTTTCAGAAACAGGCGTGCACTTTACACTTACACATACATAGTTAGTTGGAGGTTTGTTTGTTTTTTTAACGGTTTTGTATATTAAATAGAATTTTGTTTAATTTGTTTTTTTGATTTATTTCATTTTTACACTATGCACTCGGGAATTTTAATTTTTATTTTATCGACAGTCGGTCCTCTTTTTGTACACTTTTCACTTGTATGCTTTTCTTATATACAGTTTTTCGATGAAAGCCATGCCATATTTAACAATTGAATTATTATATAATTAATTACTGAACCCACTTAATAATACGTTAATTTTGACCTTTTTGCTTTAATTTATTATTAATTATGACTACTAAATACAACTATTCACAATATGTTAGGCAAAAAAAAAAATTCTTAATATGTAAAAAATAACCGAGATTATCTTTTTAAAATACATCATTTCGGTTCAAAAAAAAACTGTGTTTACCACAAAAACAACTCGGTCTTATTCCGATTATCAACAAATTTATTCTCGTACACGAAATTTTATCAACTAACTACCTCGAGCCACCGAACGAAGTCATTTTATAACAATTTTCTATCCCCACCTAAAAGGGTTAAACCACAAGAACCTGCTGGTCAACTCAATAAGACACACCAATACGTATGAAAAATACTGTTTGCTAATTCCCTTTAATTAATAATCCTCGCTTGTCACGTTGATCGAATGGGCAGCGTTACATGATTTCTTACATTCTTGGTTTACCAATGGCTTAGTTTTATACAAAATGTTCATTTACAGAGCCTGCAGATTTATTCCAATCAAATACGATATGTAAATTTATCCAATACCTATCCGGAACGCTGTTCAAAGTTTATATTAAATTTCTATTTTTATAATGTAATCTGCGTTATCTGTTGGAAATAAATGACCTATTAGTTTTCTAGCCAAACCAGACTTATTTAGGAGTCAAGGTAACTTTTGTGCCCTTACTTTTTTATCAAAGTCTCCTCTGAGAACCCCTGATCCAATTTTCCCGAATTTAAGAGTCATTGCAATCGATTCCTGGCACTCGAGAAAACAATTTCCAAAACATTTGGCGTAAACATAACATTTGTTTCCGTTTAAATCGATAAATTACTGAAAAAAACATTAATTAATTATATACGAATAATACAAATCAATATTGTTACTTATACTAACAAACACCCCCCATAGAAAACCCCCTCACCAATTTGTAGCAAAATTGTGCAAATCAATTTAAAAAGACGTGGTAAACGGTTTACCGTATAACATATAAATCGGTACTATTCACAATCGATTCCGTTGTCGAAAACCCCTTTTCTGCAATTTTCATCAAATTCGTTTGAGCTGAGACCATAACAATTTAAAAATGAAAACCGGGCATCACTGGAGCAATCCCATAAAAGATGACCGAATGACCAGCTAAACGAATTTTTTCCAAAACCAAGAACCATTGTAATCAATGCCTTTCGAGAACATAGTCGGGAAACCCCATCAGCAATTTTCACCAAAGTTGTTTGCACTGATAAAAAAATGGGAGAAACGAAACCGGGCCCCACCGGAAGCCCCCTATATGAATTTAACTAAAAACACGACTCAGGATATTAATCGATTATCGATATTAACCAACCTCCCCCACAGATTACCGTTGGTTATTTGGTATCGATTTAGTAGAGTAACACAGAGGAGGAATTAATGGAAAATAAATTTTACATGACCGCTACTAATCTCATTTTTAAAAGATATATTTAAAAATATTGAGTGATATTCATGCACTAAACGAAACACAAAACGCGTAGCTAACCTTGAACTTAATACATTAAGACATAGGAAAAAATTATTAAACGCGTTTAGCTCCAATACCAATAAATAATTTACGTAAAATGCTATAAAATTAAACTCTTTTTCACAATAAAGAAAAAACCTGGCGTCGGCGCCGGCCATCTGGCTGTTTATCAAAAATAATTAATTCAATTTGTCAAAGGACAACTTCAAAAATATCCTGGAGAATTGTTTTTTAAATTTTTGATTTTTAAATCAAAATTTGATTTATAATTTTTTGGTTTAAAGTTCTTTATTTGAATTTTTATTTTTTAATATTTTTGTTTTAAATTAAATTATCTGAATCATGAAATCAATCTGCTCAGATGATTGTACATTTTATTAAAGTTGTATACCTATACATTTTACTACAAGTGGTTCGTTTCTGCTTTAAATAATTTTCAATTTAGAGTAGATCATGAGGTGTGATTTTAATATAAATTTTAACAAGCTGAACTTCACAAGATATCTAGAGGTATTATAGGAGTATCGTAGGTATTATAACTATGTCGAGTACTGACCTCGCTCTTCTTCACGAACTTTCACAAGAAGAACGGAGTCTCTTAGAACTCGTCGTTTTATTGAAACAGAAATATAGTTTGATACTATCCTTACCTTATATCAGAGAAACTATGCGCCGTACATAATTTATATTTCATGTTTGTTAAAAGTATAGTCAGATTATTGAAGGAATCGTATTATCCCATTTTGAGCCGCTAATATGATGCTACAGTCTGTTGTTTTCAATTAGTTTATACCGATAAGCGTAGAATATTATATACGCGCTCATATGTGTAAGCATATACTGATTTGCAAGATGGGCCTGCACTAAGATTTTTCAATCCAACAGAGGGTCATTGTTATGTTTATTAACCAAACTTATAAAACTTAAAAAACAATATACATTTTTATATAAAACGAAAACACAAAAATATACATTAAAATTAGTACTTCAATCACTAATTGAAGCAATTGGACAGGAAAAATTAATTAATTTATAAATTTAAAAAGTAGTTTTCAGATTGTTTTTGTAGTTGTCCTATGATAAGTTAAAGTCAAATTTATGCTCTGAAATGTTGCTGATTTAGCCAGTCTATTCATTGGGTTGTCTATTTCCATAGTTAGTGGAATGGTGTTCAAGGTCCAACAGTCGATGATAACTAAGTCACCTTCTTGGAACATGAAGTGAAAGATTTTCGCTGATGTATGGAATATAGATTAATAATGCTAAGTAGCAAATTACCTATAAAAGCGACATCCAACAGAATATTACTATCGAGAGTGCAGAGATTATAATTCGGTCATCTGGAGCTGTTTTTAATTTGAATCAAACTCAACGAGAGTAATAAAATGAAAAGCCGACGCAAATTGCAGTAGATTTGCGTAGTTGCGCAGTTTGTTAATTAACATCCATTCTCGCAAATATTAGAGTATACACTTAGAAGACAGCGGGCGCTGATACAATTTTGACTGAACTAATTACCAGATTAAAATGTGATTATTTTCATCTATTTCGAAGATTATACACAGGTTTTACCTTGAAATGATCCAGTTTATTTTTAAATTAAATCTAGAAACTTTATCAACTTTGTATACGCCTTGAATAATATTTGTATCATGTACTATAGACATAACCCGCAAGTTCTAGTTTTCTAAATAGTGATTAAGCAAAAGTTAGTAATTAATTGT
Source organism: Nephrotoma guestfalica (assembly GCA_963691935.1). Taxonomy (NCBI): domain Eukaryota; kingdom Metazoa; phylum Arthropoda; class Insecta; order Diptera; family Tipulidae; genus Nephrotoma; species Nephrotoma guestfalica. The sequence goes on along the minus strand of OY829915.1, from coordinate 265,976,234 downwards.
GTATTAGTAGTAAGTTAGCATGTTCCATTGTACGTATGCTCCACAGTTCACACCGCATCAAAGTTTATATTTTCCATTTTTTTGTCAATATATTGTAGTTGAATATTACTGTACTCGATGCTTTTAGATCGAATCAATCTAAATGGGGAAAACCATAGCACCCTTATTAATTCAACAAACACTAAGATGGAAGGCAAAAGGTGACGACAACTGCAAAGAATGTTCCTAAAGACATTAGATAATTTTAATAAAAAAATATGTATTCGTATACATCAGCTTACGACAGAATGATTGATTTGGTTGAGACCGTGAAATTATAGAAAAACCCGTATATTAATTTCTTCCTGTTCCAATTTATTTTTTTTGATGCCTCTATCACAATTTCAGACGACGATTATGACAGATTTTTTTGATGTAAATTTTAATAGCATTCGGGGCGAGTGAATACTTGTATATTGAAATGAGGTGCTAATGGAACTGTTTTTATGTTTAACGTTTTGATTTGGTTCCGTTCAAAATAATTTACAAAATTTTAATTAATTAAGTACTCTTACTCCAAGAAGTGTTAGTTATATTCAATTGTTGTTTTTATAGCAAATTATAAGTATAAAATTCTTTAAACTCAACCACTACGTTAAGTAAATTTTCAAAAACTCTTCTATAAATTAAACCATAAACGATATGACTTATAATATTAAGAAACTACTATTAACACCTTTTATATAAAAGCAATGCCAACCACCAACAACAAAGATGACTTTTTAAAAGGAATTTTAAATTGAAAATACAGAATTAAAAATTTGCATAATAAGAAAGTTAACAACAAAAACGAGAACAACAACGGAATTGAACAGCAGTAATGACAATAAAAGCGGATAAAAGGAAATAACACGATTTTAATGGGTTTTATTTATTTATAATTTTTATTCCTGTAAAATTAGAAATACACCTGTCACCTGATTATGTGTACATATTATACTCAGTATATTATGTAATGGTACTTTCAAAATATTTTTATATCAGAGTTAAAAACAAAAGTTTTCACTTAATCTTAAAAATCTATGTACCACTAATAAGAAAAATCTATATACAAACCATGAATCATACTTAGCGATTTAATGTACAATTCATAATAATAAATTATTGTGTATAGAACACCAATAAACAAAACCTGCCTTTAACGCATCTTGACTTTAACAATTTCTCAATTATATTTCCATTTTCACCCATCCCTAGTAGTATGTAACCCAATTTTGAAATATAAATTACCCACATCTTAAAGGAATGAAGGAATTTTTAAGAGGGCGGATTGAAAAGTTAGAATACTTTGAGAAAAACAAAACAACACCATTTTCAAAAATCTTGAAAGGAGCCCTCTAATATTAGTGTATTTAAAGCTGACAACACATAATTTTTATTATCTCTTTAGCGAAATGATGTGTATGTATCTATTTATATGGAGAAAGAAGGCATATGACTACTCGGTCGGTGTATATGAAAATACGGCAATTTTCATTTTGTTCAATGTAAAACATACTCGTATATTGTAGGGGATTTGAAGTTTTCCTTTTTATAAAATATCGAAATTGTATTTTATTATGTTATGTGTTATACATTTAAAATTTATAGTGTTATTTTGTTTAAATTTGTAGAATTTTAGGAGGACGTAAATCAATAAAATACCATACCGTACACCTTTTGGAGGTAAAATGGTTGACTACCGTGCGTTTTTCTTAGAAGCCCAAATAATGAATTTTATGTTCATTTTTCTCACCTATCAGAAACCACATTGAACCACTAACCAATTTTTCTAAAGATTTTTATACAGTAACATAAATTCAATATTTTACCTTTGGAAGGCCAATAAAAACCGTATCCTACTTACAATTCAGAGGGTATTACGATTCTGTAATTCACCGAACAAAATTTTCTTTTTATGATATTATATACCTCGAAACAAGTGTACCCGACTCAAATACTTATGGGAAAAAATAACTAGAAGGCAGTGTAGTCATCATCATCATCCCATTTAAATGGAACGTGTGTGTTTAATAAACTTGAAACAATTTATAAGAAAAAGATTTACTTTACTTTCTTCGTTTTTCATTTTATATTTATTTATTTTTAGTTGAGTTCAGCAATTTCGCGGTAATAAATTTTCTGGTTTTTTCTCTATATATACTCGTGTACATATAAAAAAATGTTCTTCTCTGCTCATGTATAAAATGTCTTAATACAACGGTTGTTGTAAATTTTCCCTAAAACATATAATAGCAATCGAAATTATATGATACTTTTGTATATACATATTACGATGTAATACAAGGGTTGCTTGAAAAGTTATTACGTGGTATATGGGATCTACCTCGTGCATTACTTGTCTTATATCTACTACAATAACGAATTACATTCTTGTATGAATAAGTCATTCTAGTCCAAAAACTACAGCGAACGAAAATTTGTAACAATTCTTTGTAGCAGAATAGCGTGATACGGAAGTTATACGTGTAGCTTGTACCTAGGTATATAGTTTTTCTTCTAAATGGTTATATTTTTGTTTTATGGACTACTATTACACAAATAGTGAAAACTATTTATTGGTTGTGAACGTCATAGTGCTTTAATATTATACGTCCGATTCGTTTTGTTTTATATTCAATGTTCTTGATCAATTTTGAAGTTTTTGATGTGTAAACATTTTGTTGGGGCCTAAGAGTAAATTGGTAAACACACCGGTAATGTGTAATTGGAAACGACGTCATATGGTCATCTACGTATAACTTCGTTATTCGCTGCAAAGATTTTCATATTTATTTGTTTTGTATGTAAAATACCAATGAACTTGATCAAACAGATCAACAGAGTTGTACAAATCACTGAAAGCTCTGTGTTAATTTTTAGAATTCTTATGCCGTGTATGCTTTACAATTTCTAAAAATGTGATATAAGTCAAAATCATGTTTTAAAGCTATATGGTTTGCAAATTATAAGACCTCGAAGTAACCGGAAACTTGTTTGATATACTTACATATGTATATGGTGAAAAATTCGTGAAATCAAAAATTTTTGGAAGTCATGTTTTAATTTTGGGATTTTTATGTTTTGAATGTGTAGTATTGGATAAAAAAATATTTTAGAACTCGATTTTTTGTTGTAGCATAAGATACAGTCGGTCAAAAATTTAAGAATTTGTTGAAAATGGTGATGCATTTATACAAATATAAAAAAGGTTTTTTATCCGAAAAATATAAAATAGGGCTCGTTTTAAAGGTAAAAGAATAAGGATTAAGAAAATATTACAAAAATAGTATCATCTTTAAGTTTTCCATTTTCAAAATGGCCACCAAACTGGTTTTTCTCAATTTTCTGAAAAACTTATTTTTTTATTTTATTTTTGTTCGCCATTTAATTCTATAAAACGTAAAAAAAAAATTGGGTGGTATTTTTTGTTTTCTTGCAAAACGCGTTTTAATATCATGACCTACTCTATTTCTGCATATAAAATTTTTGACTTTTGTAAGTTTTGTTTTATTTTCATTCCAACATACCATTTTCTTGCAAAATACAACTAAATAAGACCACCAACTCTTTATATTTTGCATCAATTTTCGAACCTATTTGCAAGCTGATTTTTTTCGAGTTTATTCAATGTCAGAACAAAACTCAAAAACCATATCAGTCTTTAAAGTTTTAGCCCATTTGATTAATTCTGCAGCATTCGTAATGACACTGGCAAAGTCATCAGTGAGACTGGCTCTGACCTCCTACTATATCGGTCCCTTTCCATGTGCTGTGGCATGAAAATGCCATTCTCGATCGACTCCGAAATCCTCTTTGTGTTTCATTATATTCATAAAATTATTTTTATTTTTAGAATGTGTTACAGCACCAGTAATATAATAAATTTTAGTTAAACTCGTCATTTTAGTTTTCAAGATCTGGATCGTTTTTTCAATGAACAGATGAACTGCCGCAGTGACATTACTAAGACAATCCGATATAACAATGAAGCTGTAGTGCTGCAATTTCTCATCTAGGAATAATTTTCCCTGCCAGTTTCGCTATGGAAATGTTATTCCCAATTTATAAAAATTTACATCAATCTTTTTTCCTCAGTAGGCAAGAAAAAACAGATTTATACATTAGATGCTATGTAAATTCTTTCCCCAATTCCCTATTCCCAGGGAATTGCCAGAATAGGGCCACTGGTTGCACACAGTTTTTACGACGAAGCAAGCAAAATTTGGAAAATCCGATTTTTTTTGACTCGTCGTTCTGATGGAGAATCTTGTAGCCCTCGTAGCATTCTTTTAATGTACTCATCATTAGACGTTTCTGAACTTTAACTTTTTCAATAGTTAAGCAATCGTTTTTTCCAGGCATTATCCGACTGACTTCATCATCGTTATAATAACCTATCACTGATTGCTTTAGTTCATCGCTTATTCGTTTCCCAGTTTTAGGTACAGGAAGACGAAGTGGGCCGTTCGTTTTCTGGATATATTTAGCTTTATGCACCAAGTATTGTGTTGTGTTGAACTGCTGTTGAATTTGTTGTATGGTTAGAGACTTCGGCAGTGTAGCCAGCAGCTGTATCTCAACACAATTTTTCTCCAACTGTTTGAATTTATTTTTTAGTTGATCCATGAATTCGTCATATAAATTAGCCTTCATTGCATTGTCCATTGATTGATTCACAAGGGACTCGATTCCAGGAATCAAAGATGATGATATTAATGGTACTATTGCAGCTAAATATTTGTTGTTGATGCTGTTGCCTAGCTCCCAGTTTCCTGGCGTATATGGGCAACATTCCAATATCTGGTAAAATCTCATTGATTTTTTGAAGAACGCTCACTTTTTGTATTTGGCGTTCTTCACTATCACTCCTAATGGAGTTTATTTCAGATTCTACTGCAGTTGATGACGATTTCAGCGTAACTGCGGAACTTGATGGTGAAGAGGATGATGTATCTGTTTCAATTTTTCGACGTTTAAAAGAAATGTTCACATAACAAGTTGTACAAATGAATAAATTTTCATTTCGAAGGCGGCAAAAAATCCATAATATGTTTATACACTTTTCGTACATTTTTAGAACACTTCGAGCCAACAAACGGCTTACAACACTTTTTAATTTCACTCATTATTTAATTCAAGTAATACAAATTCACTATATGATAAACTAAAATTTGAATTTTGTTTAAGTCAATGTTATTTACTTTTACACTTTAAAATTTGAACTACCTAAATATTAATTTTGACTCTTATTTATACCAAAAACTTAAAACTTATGTATACCTGAAAAACTCGTTTTAAAAGGAGGACCAAAACATTTTGTGTGGTAAATATACGGGGCTGCGCATTAAAATTAATTAGTTTTATTATTCATTAGAAGTAATTTTTACCTTTTGAAAAATTGAAGCAACAGTTAAAAACAAAAAATATTATTTTAGGTATAAACTATTGAAAATGAAAAACTTAAAGATGATACTACTTTTGTAATATTTTCTTAATCCTTATTCTTTTACCTTTAAAATTAGCCCTATTTTATATTTTTCGGATAAATATTTTTTTTATATTTGTATAAATACATCACCATTTTCAACAAAGTCTTAAATTTTTGACCGACTGTATCTTATGCAACAACCACAACAAAAAATCGAGTTCTACAATTTTTTGTTTTACTCAGTACTACACATTCAAAACATAAAAATCCCAAAATTAAAACATGACTTCCGGTCCCATATGTTGAATTTTTGATTTCACGAATTTTTTACCATATACATAATATACAAATAATAACCGAATCGACTACGAATAATTATAGTGAAATTGTTTGCGAACTAACTTAATGTATGTATTGTTTCCAGCGTTGTTAGTGTGTTGCTACGTAATTTTAAGCTTCGGAATGTTTAAGTATAAGACTTAAAGTAAGAAAAGTCTATAAAAGAGTAAATCATTTGAGGGTATATAATTTTTAATGTGCAAACTCTAAAATAATTCTGTAGACATTTTTGAATTACTCTGTTGTTTACCTAGTTTACCTTTTATAAAGACATCATTCCTTGTGTATTTAAAATGAAGTTAAATGATTAGCGAATACAAAAATAACCCAACGCCCACACGTTCTCACAGATGCTTATCGAACCTGCACAACTTGCCTTTACTTTAAAAAATAACTGCTCTTCATGCATACACACACAAACTATGCTCTATGTATACACAGGAGAAGATAAATGACTTCAATATTGTACGATTTAATACATCAGCAACGATATATTATACTGTGGTGTCCTTGGAGTTTAATAATCTATCGTCCGCTATTAAAGATTGTGATAAGAAATAAATACATTTTTAATAATAATTACTATGGGGATGACAGCAATGATAAGAAATATGTCTCAATGGAATATTTGAAATAAGAATACTTGAAGTAAGACTTGCAACAGCAACATTTGACGTGTTTCTTGACACCAAATTTTATAAGGAAAACACGATCCAAATTTTGTTTTAGATCATCATCATGAAACTTGAACTGAACCGGATCAGATCAAATATCAAGAAGCGCAGCTGCGTTTGGTGGTGCTAGCGACACATTTAGTTGTCATTTATGTTAGAAGTTGAGTTTTGTTCATAGCGTGGATACGACAACCAGTTGTAATACCAGCACATACCGCAACGCAAAACTATTTTTTCTAAGAACGAAAATGTCGAGTTTTGTGCCAAACAAGCAGTATTTTCAGGAAGCTTTGCTTTTCTGCTTCAACTTGAAAAAGAATGCAGCTGAAGCACGTCATTTGATTCAGAAGGCCTACGATGAACATATCGAAAACTACCTGTGAAGATTGGTTTAAACGCTTCAGAAGTGGCGATTTCGATATTGAGGACAATTAAGGTGATATGCAAACTCAAGATTAACTTGCGGAGGCATTAAACACGACTCTCCAATCATTTACATGTTATGGGAAAAATACAAAAGTAGGCAAAATGGGTGCCACATGAGTTGACTGACTCATCAGATGGAAAATTTAAAAACCATTTGCGAAATTTTGTTTTCACGACATGAAAGAAAGAGCTTCCTCCATCGTATTGTTACGGGAGATGAGAAGTGGATCTTTCTTAAGAATCCCAAACGTAAAAAGTCGTGGCTTTCACCTGGCGAAGCATCAATATCAACGGCACCGTCAAACCGATTCGGAAAGAAGACAATGCTCTGCGTTTGGTGGGACCAGAAAGCAATCGTATACTATGAGCTGCCGAAACAGGGCGAAACTGTCAATGTGCAACGCTATCGACAACAACTCATCAATCTGAACCAGGCGTTGCTTGAAAAACGGCCAGAATGAGACACGAACGAGTGATAATGCAGCACGACAACTACTGCACCCGCCTTATTCGCCAGATCTGGCTCGTTTGGATTATCACTTGTTCCGGTCGATGACTCATGGCTTGGCAGGGCTACACTTGACCAGTTTCGAAGAAGTGCAAAATTGGTTGGATGAATGGTTTCGGTCCAAGGACGCGTCGTTTTATCGTCGTGGTATTCATGTATTGTTAGAGAGATGACAAAAATGTGTGGATAGCGAAGGACAATATTTTGAATAACCATTTTTTATATCTATTGAAATTTTCCATTTTTCATAAAAAACACGGAAATTTAGTTGCGCACTTAATAATTGTTGCTAAACGTTTTAATTTTTATTAAATACATTTTTATAAATTTTTTAATAAATAAAAATCTATTATAAGAAATAAATTGCCCTTTTAAAACTTTTAATGTTTTAAAAGAGCAATTTATTTCTTCATGTACTTCTTTCGCGATACATGTATGTACATGAAATAATTCAATTTATCACATTAGGAACAACTATACTAATTTTGGATGTTATAAATTTTCGTGTCAACGAATGGCAATTCTAGTCCTTTTCCTATTTTTAGTAAACTGTTTGCCAATATGTAAATAATGCTTTATAACCGATTAAGGTTCGCGCAGTGTGAATTTTTTTTATTAGAAATCAGTATTAATTCTATATAAATCGAATATCATTTAAATATCATTTAAATCGAAGTTCATATTTATTTTTATGCTAAGTGTGAGTTTTATTCTATGTACATACAATACATTTTTGAAAAATTTTAGAAAACACATTAATCACTGAAAATTATTAATTTGCTGGTTGTGTTTTATCAGCCTATTTATATATAGGACTATTGGACTGATAGCGCCGCTATCGGTGATATTTCCTTCGAGACGCAGAGAACGATTTGGGTTTTCTAATTATCTGCAATATTATGAAGGACAATCCTGGAACGGAAGCCGAGCATAGTAATGAGTCTTGAGCCAGTAATGGCCTTTAATAAACTGTTTATTATGTGTATTTTAACAACAAATAGGTTAAGGGTTGAAAAATTGTTTTTTAAATCTTTCAAAAGGGCACCGAAAAAATTATAGATCTAATAGTGTTTAATTTATCTATTTGACAGAATTGGGCTATTTTCAAGGATTTGCATACCTAATTTGTTTCTAAAGACAATTTAAATTGCTCGCGCGGCCACGAATCTTAGTTTAGCAACCACTGATATAAAATATTTATTTAATAACAGACAATTACTAATTTCTCCAGGCATACATTCCGATTATAAGTAAAAGCACTTGTTCTATAATTATAATATTATCAAATTTTTATCACATTTTTAAGGCTTCTGGTTTTTGGACATTGTATATTCAAATGTAATAAAATACTATATTGAAATGCTTGCTATCAACAATTTTAATCTTTTCTTAAAAATACACATATAAAGTTCTTGGTACAAAACTATTAATAATTTCTATGGCTTAAAATGCTTACCCTATTTGTATTGTACGAGTAACCGTGCTTAAACCAAATATTGTGGATGAAAATTTATTTAATGCACATATAATACCATAATGTCACCTTGACAATGAAATGGATGACATTTCGAAACGTTGTTTATTAAAATAAATTAAAACGTATTAACATATTATGCCGTTTTTACGTGTATCAAGAACTGAGTTCAACGCCGCGACTTAATCTATGATCTTCCAATAAAACGTTTTCAATATTGCAAACTTCATCAATTATAGTTTAATACTAATGTCTTTAATTTATAAATAACTATAGATTAGAAATGATTGAATACTGATCTTTGTAAATATTATTCAACTGACATGAGTCTGACATAAGTCATTACAATCAGTGAAGTGCTTTTGGATTTTGTGTATTTTAAGAGAAGTGTTTTCAGTATTTCAATGGGACATTTATAAAATGTTTAATTATTTTATTATACATTAACAAATTAATTTTTAAAAGTACAGCGTAAACATCCACAACTTAATAAATGCGTTTAGTATAAATTGATTCTGTTAAAAATGTTTTTGTTTACTACTAGAAATATCTTAAAAAATTAAATTAGGTTCCATTCTCTTATAGAAAGTTGGGTATTGGGCTTTAGGAAAAGTTTATCTATATAAAAATAAGTTTAAACCCAAATGGTAAATTAAACCCTATTAAACTAAATAAATATTTCTTTAAGGTTTTTAACTGATCTACTAGTTATTGATTAAACAGATTAACAGATTAGACAGATATCTATGTCTTATTATGACTTGTTAAAATGCCCCATTGAAAATTTTGCACTACGCTATTTACACTTGTTACTGACATGTATAGAGAATTTTCATTTAAAGCTAGCACAACTGAAATTGAAATGCGCGTCTATAAAAATTTGTATGTTTTGTAGAAAGTACCAACCTTCAAACGATATGTTTCAAAATTTTATAGCAATCGATCTATTAGAGTGTTTTTTAATTGATTTAAATGTCGCATAAAAAGTTAAAAAGTTATAAATTGAGGTGAATAAAAATGTCAAACTTTTTATCTGCTTCGAGAGCTGATAAAATTTGTAAAGAGTGATTAAATTTTAAGGGCCGACGTTGAATGTGAACCACACCTAAACGTCAAATTTTTTTCTGCATTTAATTTGACATTTCTCACTTTCAGACTAACTCAATTTGAACCATGGGAAGATACATAATCGAGCAACGCGTTAAAGTTATTCAGGCATATTATGATCAATTTTCGAAGAAAATCGTCTTCAGTGATGAGGCACATTTTCACCTCAGTGGATTCGTCAGTAAGCAGAATTGCCGCATTTGGGAGAATCTTAATCCAAGAGTGATTGTCGAAAAACTAATGCACCCACAAAGAGTGACTATTTGGCGCGGTTTATGGGCTGGCGGCATCATCGGGCCGTATTTTTTCCAAAATGAGGCCGGTCAGGCAGTTGCTGTGAATGGTGTTCGCTATCGTGGGATGATAACGAACTTTTTATGGCCCGAATTGGAAGACATGGATGTGGACGATATGTGGTTTCAACAGGACGGTGCCACTTGCCACACAGCTAACGAAACAATGGCTCTTTTGCGCGACAAATTCAATGGCCGTGTTATCTCACGTGGTGGCGATGTCAATTGGCCGCCAAGATCATGTGATTTGACACCGTTGGACTTCTTTCTTTGGGGTTATTTGAAAGAAAAGGTGTACGTCAATAAGCCAGCAATAATTCAAGAGCTTAAGGATGAGATAATTCAGCACATTAACGGCATAGAACCTCAATTATGCCTAAGCGTCATCGAAAATTTAGACCATCGGGTGGAGGTGTGCCGCCGAGATCGCGGCGACCATTTGGCCGATATTTTGTTTCATACATAATTGAACCATACCATATTATCATAATAAAAAGAATTGACAATAATTTCTTAAATAATTTGTGTTTTATTCAAAATCAACATCGGCCCTTAAAATTTAACCACCCTTTATATGGAAAACATTTGGCTGACAAAAATATTTGTTTGTGAACAAATATTTTCCATGTACAAATTTTGAGAAAAATCGCAATGATATAGATGACCAACTGACCATAATTGACTAATAGATATTTAAATAATATTTATTTTACATATTTTTATTTTTAAATTTTCCATTAGTACGTTCAAAATTACACATAGAATAAGCAACTATGTTATTATCAAAATTTTACCCAATTGAAACAGATAAAAAATTAAAAAGTTAAAAAATATTTACCACGAATAAATTTTTAACTTTTTAACTTTTTATGCGGTATTTAAACCAGTTGAAACACGTACTTAGTTCACAAATTATAGTTGTTTTAGTAAACCTATTTTTGTTATTTTCAAAAGAATGAAATATGAAAAAATGAATTTCGTATGTTGATTCAACACTGTTTTGTTGGTGAAATATACCGTTTAACTAAAACAACGGCTTGATATAAGTGTTATAGAAACTCTGCCCCTTTGAAAGCAACCGTCAAACGTTGGCTTGCTGAGTTCAAACGATGTCGATGATGCTGAACGCTCTAGTCGCTCGAATTCGGCATTGTTCATGGGAAAGGTCTGTTTAAAGTGGATGCCGGGTTATCTCTCACACTTTGTCTCTCAACAATATTATCTAGTGTGCGAACAGTTTTAGAATTGTCAGGCTTCGGTGCATCCACCACAGAACCCGTAACCTCGAATTTACGCATCAAACGACCGATGGTTGTTTCATATGGGCTGGTATTATGTTTTTTATTTTTTCACCTTTTTTGTAGTGCTCTTGAGTATACTTTAACACGGCCCTTAATCGAATACGACTGCATAGGGATAAATGGCAAACATTCAACTAACAAAATTACATGAAATGAGGGAAAACAAACATGGCGTCTTTGCAAAATTATTTTTTATTTTTCTGCGTCTCATTTTTCTCTCACAAGCCTTTATAACTCTTCAAGCCATTTTTAACTGTCATGTTCCGCATTGGTGAAAAATTGTTATAGTTTATTCATCGATCAACCTCATCACCGTAGTTTGTGGAATGGTGTTGATGGTTCAAAAATCGTTGATTCCGCGGTGCTCTACTCAGGACGTGATTTATGGTGTTTCCGTGATATATGGTGAGTTTATAAAGTCAAATACATTTCCTATAAACACGGCGTTCAGCAGAGTTCTTCTATTTTCAATATTAATTAATTAATAATTAAACCGTGAAATGGTATGCTGTTGCCATAATTCCAGTCGTTTTTTTTAATGGAACAGGAACATGATTGATTTTTTTTTCGGAAATAACCTCACCGTTAAAAAATTGCTTTTCGGGTTGTTCAACAGTTGTAAGTTTTGTCGCTTTCCTATCGTTTGTACTGGACTTGGGGAATGGTCCATGATGCTCGCGTGATTTCCTTTGTAACACATGTACGTGTAGTTATTGTTGTTGGTTACTTCTAGTTCCACTGATTGTTGTTGACTTTGTTGTCGTATCAGCACACTTGATGTTCCTCCTGTTGCGGTTTCCGACTTTGCATCGACTGGACTCTATATAAAACGATAAAAAAATTAATTATTAATATTAATTAATCAATGTTTATGATGTATTATGTTCATTGAAATGTTTCCTTTATGTCAGAAGTTTTCTTAACTGGTGGTGTAGTTCCTGTTCGTGATGTGGTAGTTGTCGTTGTTTTATAATTATTAAGTGTGCTTGAGTTTACTTTGAGATTTTTATTTTTGTTTTTTGAAAATGTTCATGTTTATTAATTTGGTTTATATGGCAAAGTATAAAATGTTTTTTGCTGCATTAACATCCCTGTTCCATGTGATACCACATTTTGGACAAAATTGAGACACATTTGCCAAAAAATAGGAAATTACTCGCTATGAACATTTAATTGTTTGTTTTTAGAATATTTTTTCATTACATCGTTTTTATGGCATCGTCCTACATTAATCACGGGTAACCAATGAGAAAGAAAAGCCAAATATTTTAATTTTTGGGCCAAAAAGCTGAGCAGAAGGTTCCAAAACCCATTCAGCTTGGGGTGTATGGTTGAATGGTTGTCTATATTATTCAGATCTCACGTGGGTCCAAGTTAAAAACTAGTCCCAATTTTGTTATCATGATTGAAAATTTGTCTTGGAAAACATTTGAGTAGTTTGGCAGTTTGAACATTCGAAGGCAACATTTGAAATCACAATGTGAAATGAATCGGGCAGTTAGAACAAGTGTAATAGAGCTTTCGGCAATTAATAAAAAATGTAATTTCTAAAATTTAAAAAAAAAGTTAAAGTTAAAAGTTTTGATCTCAAACACGTTAAAAATGTTAAATAGTTTATGGAAGTGTAATACGAGTATTGGGCCGTCAAAAAAATTGTTATCAATCTTTTGGAGTTAAAGGGCGCTCTGAATGAGTAATTTCTATAAGCAATAGGTGTTGGGGAATTCGTCAAAAATAAAATCCCGCCATATAATTTCATCGGATAATCAACTCGTATATCAATACGTTTCGATGAGTCGATTTGTTAAATTAATTACTAAGTGTTTACTACTATTTGGTTTAAAATTTGAATACTTTAACGTTTTTGCTATTATCGTTCCTGGTACAAACATTCTGATAGTAGAACATTTGTCAACATTCATTACAATGCTTATAACCTTTGATATTTCGTTACGTTATCAATATGTCGCATTTGTTACAGTTGGTAAATCAATTGTTAAATATTAACTTAACCCGTAAAGCTGTATTTTTTATATAAACTGTAAGGTGTATTTTTATTTTGTTCCCAATTTATATTATAAACAAAAAAAGCAAAAGTGATAAACTATTCAAAGTAGCTGATAGAAGACATTTTACGCGCATTGTAAAACGTTTTTAAAATCTGAAATAATTAATATCTAATTTTTAACAACAGTTTAATATGGTTTTGGCAATTTTACTACCAATCTATGCAATGATATTTTTATATTATAGCTATAAGTGGATGATTTGGAGACCAGATCGTTTTCCACCTGGTAAGTATTGGTGTGAATTTTTTGAAAAAAGTAATGGAAAAGTCCAGTCGTTGAAATCGCCTAATTCGTATTGTTGTTGTTGCATATTACTCGGAACCCGGTCTTTATCTTATCTACTGTGTTTTCAAATTTGTTTAGTCTAATTTGTGAATAAATCTTAATAAAAGACGCTCATACTTTTAGCTGTGGAATATGAATGCTAACCTCGTACGATTCTGAAATACCAAAATTTAATGATTTATAATATTTTTTGCAAATTTCGTTTTACACAATATATACATAGGTTTGAACTGTTTATTTGTTAATTAAATTTAATCACAAAAATAATATTTTCTTAAATAATTAGCATTAGCTTCTGAATATATTTATTTGCGGTTTAAAAGTATATAAGTGTAGTATATATATATAACCAGTTCTGGTTGTGGATGCACCCCTTTGCTTTATAGATTTAAATCTTTCAGTTCTGAAGCTAAACAAGTATAAATTTATAATAATATTTTTTATATACATAATACAGATATAACACAATGTACTACATATTTCATTCTCTGCAAGCGACATAAATATAAATGTGTACTAAAATATTTCGCACCGGCAAAATCTAATCAAACTAAACTTTAACTTTAGCGTATCAGAATACTAATTTTAAGACCTATTAACTCTTAAATTTTTCATAATAACAATACGATTTTTTTACGATAGCGACACTTTCACATTCAAGTCAAGTTTTTTTGTTTATTATCTTTAAGATTTACATTTGTCGACAAATACATGCGTCGTGTACACAAATTACTGATATAAAAGGCTGCGTTAACCTTAAATCGAATTTAGTTTTACTCAGGAAAGTGGTTTGATCATTTCTCTACAGTTTTGTGCTCTTGTTATCGACGGCAGAGATGGTTTCTGTGATTTTACTTGGCATTTATGTCTCAATCATTATTTATAAGTGTTATCAATGGATGATATGGAGACCAGAAAAGTTTCCTCCAGGTTGTTATAAATCGTGTTTAATTTTTTCCTGATTTCGTGCGTGGTTATATATACAGCCAAGATTAAAGAAATAATATTAAATTTTACTCGTTGTCAGGTCCACCACGCATACCGTTTTTTGGTAGCTACTTGTTTTTGCTGATAATAAATTCATCGCATTTACAAAAGGCGGCGCAGTTTTTGTGCAAAGTTTATAAAACGAATGTACTTGGATTATATATTGGCCCATATCCCACGGTTGTGGTAAATGATCAAGCAACGGTTCGAGAACTGCTTAATCGGCAAGAATTTGATGGCAGACCCGATTTATTTATTGCTCGGATTCGAGAACCTAATTTTGATTATAAAGGCATATTTTTCACCGACTCTGTACATTGGAAAGATCAACGAAGATTTGTATTGCGACATTTACGAGATTATGGGTTTGGAAAGCGCGATGCGCAATTCGAATTGGAATTACAAGATGAGCTTATGAATTGTGTAGACTTGATTAACAATGGCGCGAAATACAAACATGAAGAGTATTTGTTTATCGGAGACGGAGTTCGTTGTCCGGATTTATTTTTTGGCTGCATGGTAAATTCATTCATGAAAACTGTTTATGGCGAGCGAATTCCTAGGATTGATCAAGCATTACTTTTCGAGTAAGTTGCAATTAGGAAGTAATAAAAATTACTTTTCTATAGTTATGTTCAATTCTATATAGTATTGGAAGAGCGGGAATGAGATTCCAACGAAATGGGGATGACTATGGAAGACTTATGAGTATAATGCCCTGGGTACGGCATATTGCTCCGGAAAAGAGTGGTTTTTTACCTGTTCGTGAAGGTAACCTAGCTGTATATAATTTTATTAAAGGAATTGTTGATCGAGAATTGAAGTCGTACGACGAAAATAACGAGCGACATGTAATCGACTTGTATATCACAGAAATGGGAAATCCAAAGCACCAGGAAAATGAATTCAACAGTTTTTTGTGTTAGTTATAATTGTTTTGTTCTTAAACATAATTTATTAATTGTTATTTTATTTATAGATGACAATTTAATAATGCATTTCACGGATTTCTTGTTTCCCTCATTAACTGCGATTGGGCAAACAATGGCATTTTTATTTCAACGATTGGTCAGTTATCCAGAAGTTCAGAAAAAAATTCAGAATGAAATTGAAATGCATGTAGGCACAGGTCGGTTGCCTACTCTGGACGATAGAATTAATTTGTCATACACGGAAGCTACCGTGAGGGAGATTTTACGACATGAAACACTCGTGCCGTCTAGTATTCCCCACAAATCATTAGTAAACACTGAATTTTTTGGATATCATATTCCAAAAAATACCGTTATGATTGCAGGCCTCGAATCATTTCACAATAGCGACGAAGTATGGGGTGATGCTTATGCATTTCGACCTGAGCGATTTTTAGATGAAAATAATAAACTTTCACTAAAGCTCGATGTTAGTTTACCGTTTGGGGCAGGTAAAAGGTTGTGTGCCGGTGAGACATTTGCACGTAATCAACTATTCCTTTACACAGCTGGATTACTTCAAAATTTCACGATTAAAAAGCCAACCAGTGCAGAATATTTTGATGAATCGAAAAATTGTACCGGTTTGATTCGGTACATTGGAGGTGACTTCAGTGTTAAATTTGAGGCGCGGTAACAAAATGTAGTTGTTTAGTTATTGTAAGTCTGTAATACATATAATAATAAAATTAGAATTAAAATATATTTGTTATAAAAATGTACATTTTGTGTTAAATAAAGATAAGAAATTTCTTACTCGATCTGACAACGTTTAGCCAAATTCATACCAAGCTTATCTCTCAGCAAACAATCATGTATGCGAAAGATAATTTTATTATTTTCGAGAAATGTATTGCTTCATTTTCCAACTTCAAACGTTCAACCAATAAACATGAGTTAATATTATGTATTATTTGAGTTCCTGAGTTTAGGTTGCTAGTTCAGTTTAGACATTATAATATCAAAGAAAACTAATGTTAGAATAATCATCTTACAATTTTCTGAAATACTTTAAAAAAGTTCTAACAACACTGTGTTACCATTTGATGATTTTTTTTTGTTTAATGTATGTACTCCTCTTTACTGTTTATAGTATGTACTCATTTATGTATATCATCTTTCGAACATACCGTGTTACAATGATGAGAATCATGTACGCTTATTTTTGCACAGGAAAATTGGATAAAAAACTTCTTTGTCGGGGGTTGAAAATGTGATTGGTAATATATATAATGTGAAGACAGAGTTTTATTGTTGGTGAAACATTGATACACGAAAAATACATTAGTGTTTAGGTCCTAGAATATAGGTTCGAAAAGAAAAAGTTTCCGGGAGATTCAAATAACAACGAAATAAAATATTGAAAATCCTTTTGGGAAAACTCATTTCATTCACGAGACATCTTTATAAAAATTGCATTTTTAGTTGCTTACTATACTCTGTATTGTTATAAATGTCATCCAATTATGTACATGCTCACATAGATATATACCACTACGTACATCTCGTACAGTACACAACGTAAACGTTTTTTTACATTCGTTCAAATAGAAATTAGCAAATATAATGAAAAATCTAAAACCATCTGCTTTGGCCAAACGCGATATATACGGTTCCTATATAGGTAAAGAAATGAAGATTTATTAGTATCGATAATTGAAGATGATTGTTTTAGAGAACGAATAATTATTGATATATTTTATGTTTATAGTATATATATATATATATATATATATATATATATATATATATATATATATATATATATATATATATATATATATATATATATATAAACAAGCTTGTGTAAATACATATATGTATTAGCATGTGTTCTGTCGGTAAATTTTAAATTAGAAATAAAACTATTTTTATGTTAGATTTTTATTTGATACGAAAAACGATATGTGGACGTATGAAATAGGTTCTTTCTTAAGAGTTTCTTTTGAAAAATGTTTGATTGATGAATTGTTGATAGACATAATCAACTATGTTTATCTGTATATATAAATTTCATTAATTGAATTCAATTTAATCGTAAATCACATAACATGTAGGTGAGTTTTTTATTTCAATTCAGTTAATGTTAAGGTGGTTGGGGTGAATACATGAAACCTATATTACCTGGTTCGAAGACCACCTGGTAATTGGTAAAAAAGTAATTTATTGCATTTGCGATTAGATATTTTGCACTTAAAGCTAATTATTAATATTTGAGCCAAAATGATATACTTATTTAAATTAGAATTGACATGGAATTGTTCGCACCATATATGTTCGAATTCATACTGTATTCAAAAGTCTTATCGAAATGACCCATTTAATTTTGAATTATTTTTATAAGTTTTAAAATTAAAATTTTTTGTTAACTTTTTAGATTTGGAAGTTACGTGTAGGTTACAAATTTACTTGTGACGTTTGCCATACAATTTAGAACGGTCGCAGGATGCACATCTAAACTAAGATTTTAAGAACGTTCCAAATGGATTAGGGGAATATCTTAATCTCTCAATCAAAAATCGATTTGTAAGCGATGGACATTTTGCATATTTTGGTATTTTAAATAAATTGGTAAGTTGACATTGTACGTTATTGTTAGGAACTTGAGGATTTGATAAAGCTCATAAATTAAAGCAAACAATTGGAAGATACAAGGTTCATATCGCTAGCTGAGGAGTAGATAATCGAAGTTCACCGTATCAGGGTAAATGTAAGTGATAAAATATTAGTTGTTCAGTAATTCATCTTAAACTCACAACGATACCACTTCGAAATCATATTTGTCCATATGGATTAAAAATCACATTTGTCGATGACACATTTTAGATCAAAATCATACTAATAATTCTTTAAAACTCATGGTTTTGACATAAACCACGAAAACTAGATGTAATATATCTTTAAACAATTCCTCGAACTTTTAACGTACCTTGTATTTATGTTAAAAATTTGAATATTCTTCCTTCTTGGTATTACATAGACAAAATCCCTGGGACTACAGGAACCCAGAGTTACGGGATGACTAGTTGGCCGGCTCCACATGCATTTTATTTTTACTTTTAGTTAGTTTATTTTTAGTTTTATTATTATTATTAAAGTTAGCTGGAACCCAGGTAGGTTTCGCACTCAGATGCCACATTAGGCCATTGCGCAAGCCGATATCATAATTCTTGAACGGGATTAGCTGCTCTGTAAAACTGCATAAGCTTGAATCAGGGCAGAGAAGGCAACTAGCCTATATGCAAAGATCTATAGTCAAAGAACCGGGGCCGAGCTACCTCGAAAGCTGGATAACTGCAAACAAAGTGAATGTTGCCATCGTCCTCTTTAAGGCGGTTGTCACACAAGAAATCTTGATTAAGCCTCATTCGTTGTAAATGAAGTTTAAATGGCCGTGACCAGTCTGAAAATCGACCAAAACTCTTAGCTGGTATTCCTTCAATGATAAAGCGTACTTCTTAACCTCAGGTTAGGTTCACAAATGAAATACTTTGCCTTTCAGCAGGTATAGGAAGCAAATCAATTTAATTTAGCCTGATAATGAATGTAGTTTTTAATTGTTTTCTTACAATTATTGAAGATCAAGTGTGCAGCGAGTTCAGGCCCAATCAATTGCAGAAATTAACCTGCTTTATCTAAAGCATCAGCTATCACAATTGCCTCAATATCACAATTAACATTAGTTTTAACAATCATCTTCGCAGTCAACGTTTCAACCGCCTGTTTGAACTTTTTACTGGTCCAAATAATGTTGCAAAACAAATATATTCGCTCTACACTGGCATGTGTTCTTGGCAAGCATAATATTGTCTCCCCTAAAATTCTGAAATTCTGATGCTGGAATATTCAGACTTCTTAAGAAATTAAAATTTTATTTCTTAATAACTCTACCTTCCTCCCAGTCCTTGCTTCTTGAGATATTGGTAATTCTAGTTACCTCATCAAATAATAAATCGTATTTTATTGAAATATCGATTTCTTCTTTTACAATTAAAACTGTTTTGACTATTTTATTCCATTCAATTTTGTCGTTTCAATAAAACCGAATCAAACGAATATTTATCATACAGTATTAGGATGACCGCATATATAATCTGCTATAATCCGCTTTAATTATTATTAGAATATTACGCTTTGCTCTACGCGGATTTCCATGAGTGGACATTTACAACTTGCCTTCTTATCTCGACTGCTTGGAGTTTATTAACTTAAAGCCACTCAGTAAGTGACGATCTATTGCAAACATCGTTTCCATGCATCAACTTTTATCTGGTAGGATAGATCCTATAGCTCTACTCGAAAAGATATCTCTTAATGTAAATAGTCGTGCTCTGAGAACGGTACCTGCCTATAAAAATGCTTCTCACAGAACGGCCTATTACAAGAATGCTGCGCCAAACTTATGAATGTTTCGAACTTTTTGACTACCATATTAGCAAAATTGCTATAAAGAAATTATGATTTGCTACCAACCGATAGACCGACCAATAATAATAAACTTGCTTGCTTTAAGCCGACCAACGGTCTTTCTCTCGTTTTTGCGGCGGGTATCATTCCCCTAAACTTAGTGAATCAGCCATTCCATATCCTTAATTGTTGTTCATTAAATACCTTTTTCGGTTAACATTAATTTAGTTTTGTGTTTTCGTTTTTAATTTTAATTTAGTCATTAATGTCCTTGTTTATAATTCCGCCGAATTATATTCAAAAAAAAAAAAAAATTATGTTGATGGTGACTCCCAGCTTGTGGCCAGGGAGGGATGATTGGTCGTTGGGAATTATTATTATTATTATTGTTTGCATAACTAGAACATGATTGAAAATGTCTCAAAAATGTCAATCTAGGTGACGTCACTTTCTCATTGGAACTTTGTTAAAAGTGTAGCATTTTTCATTATACTTTTATCTGTTGTAGAGTTTGTTGTCATTTTGTCATATACTTAATAATAAACAGAAAGTAGTTATTTTCATTAATTTTTTGATTAACAAATAAAACAGCTATATTTTTTACAACTAAATACTTTTAAGTTTGGATCAATTTTATCAGTAAACACCGTTTTTTTGGTATCATTTTAGATATTAGTATGACCGATTCTAATAAAATATTGCAAATTTCTATCCTGAGACTCAAGGAGCTAAAAGTATAGACGAAGGCTAATATCTGACATAAATTAAACGCTCATAAGAAACAACATAAGATTAGGGGCCCCCTATAGCACCTCCACCCTGGATTCGTAAATAATAGATTACTTGAGTTCTTAGATAGCTATACGATCAGTTTTTACTTCACTCTTTTTATCGTAGGGGTCCTTGTAATGTAACCACTTTTGTTTTGTTATCAACAACATTTCTTAATTTGGATAATTAATCGATATATTGACAATATGTTATACTATATATTGGTTAAAAAAGTAAGAACAGTTCTTGGCTCATTAATTTCTAATATTTCAATGTCTTATTATTATTTTTGGAAAACCATAACAGACAAATTCTAAATACATTTTCTATTATTACTCGTAAGTCAAAAATATTTTTTACTTGCACAAATACATTTTATGTTTTTTAGACATTGCATTTTTTAGTAGTTTTGACATTTCGATACAGGCTTAAAAATATTATTGTGATTCATCTCAATATCGCGTGTCACCGTGTGCAAATAAATCAAAATTTGAAAAATCACAAAACCAAACTGTGAACTATACACGCACAAAATATAATCGAATCCACATTGTAATACGTGATTGGAAAATATAATATTTCACACTATAAAGAAGGAAAGCGAAAATCAAATTCGTCCCTAGTTCTTTAAAAAAGGATAAAAACTTGTTGGATTTAATTTCCACCGTGTAAAATCTAGTCGAACGTTAGCATTGAATAATAAAGCATATTTGGGGAATGAATTTTGAAGATTTTCTTGAAAAAAATATTTTCAAGTCTGTATATATGTGTATACTCGTATGTACCTATGCACTCAGATAGCCATTAAATATTATTGTTAAAAGTATACCCTTAGGGACTTCTTTGAATAGATATTAGATATTAGAATGTGTTTATCGTTAACATGTAGAATATATTCAATTCATATTTAAATTTTTGGTTTTCTTGAGTTATTGGAAATTTATTTAAATTGGCTTTTGTTCCGTGTTTATGTGAATTGCCCGTTAAAAGGTCTCATGATATTAGATGTAGTTCAATATCTATTTATTATAATGTTTTTCATTGCTTTAAATTTTAAATTCAATTTGGGTGATTTAGAGTCGATTACTTCACTTTATATATAATTATTGTAAGGTAATTTATTATTACAATGTTTGTAGTAATGATTTGAAGTTATTATTTATTTTATCTTGCCATGAAACAATGTATATTTACCAATGAAAATTGCGACCAGAACAACTATACTATTTGAGGCTAATTATAAATAAATATTAAGAAATATGTGTGCCGGCAAAAATCGAGCCCTTGTATATAAGTATGAATGTACTATATATAATTGGCGAACAAATAACTTCTTGATTTTTAATACATGAATGGTGTTTTACAATAAATTTATAGTATTCTTCGAATTTTTATAAATGTTTTTTGTTGCTATAAACATAATATAACAAATATACAGGTACACAATAACAAATGTTATTAGCTCACGCATATACCGTTTAGTTATCAGTTTGCAGAACGGGGTAAAACATTTATAATAAGGCAGGTGAGTGCTATTGTGTATTTATCGGGTAAAATGTTCTTGGTGAGCTGTTTTACGATAGATCTGGAGGTCACTGTCGCCGATGATTATAGGTATACTAGCGCTATGCTAGTCCAAAGAACCATTAATTTAAACTTAATGAATGATGAATTTTATTTTGAGTCTCGTTGAATTGTGATGAGATTGGTAACAAGGACGATACTTGTTGTTCCTTGTATACCCATTATAACAACTCTGTATGTCGTACATAAAACTGAATATTACGAGTATATAGTGAAGGAGTTATTCACTTAAATCTGAAATATACAGTTGAAATAGTTTGGGCTATTACTCGATCCCCCTTTGACAATCTCAATCATAGATTTAGTTAGTAAACATCATGTCATCATTTCGATTAAAGGAGATCGATTACAATACTCATGATTCCTTGGAACTCATTAATTTCGATTTGTATTTTATATATAAAACTGAATGTGTAGTTTCTAATATTCATTAATATTTATATTGCATTACGCTAAACTGAATGGGTCATAACGGTATGCGCATGAGTCTATTATCTATTACATCAATTTCAAGAACAACGTCCACAGCTTGCATCAAAGATATTTGAAATACAGACAAGTTGTTACAATTATTACTATACTCGTATATTATGGCATCACACAATTTTCTGGCATGGGAATTGAAGCGCGACGCTTGAATTCTTGACTTGAATTGAGAAAAATTGATAACGACAACTGATTAAAAATAAGAAAATCTTCTTTTGAGTGTATTTAGTAAACAGAAAAGATGAGGGAGGATGGTTGAATACAAAAACTCTATAATTTGGTTATTTATTTTTATTTAAAACATTAAAAAATTTACAAACACAATACAAAGTACGTACATATATATGAACATATACATAATAATAAGACATATTCTTAGAGAAAAGACCATTGTGAAGTCTTATGTTTACTTTTGCTGTTATTATTTTTTAAATAATTTATGGGTTAGTTTTTGTTGATGTCAAAATTTCCCCAACTAATGTTGTATCTCAGTCGCGCTAATGCAAATTTTAGTTCTTTAGTGTCATGTTTTCGGCAAAATTTTTCTGTTTTCTAGTGGAATAGCACAATTAATCAGTTGTTTTTTAAATTTGTACAAAATGTCATCGTACATTGTACATCATACATCGTACAAATACAAACATTTTTTTAAGGCGTTGAGATCCATTGCCGGAGGAGAATAAAATGACCGTAACATTGGAAACCATCATCGACCATTGATCAATCTGATGTGGCGGATACAATAGGAGCGATTCAAGGTAAAATAATACATTTTCTTTTATTAATGATTTTACTAACAACTTAATATTAAATTAATTCTAGACGTCAAACCACACACGGTTAATCATTATACCGGATCGAAAGACAAATCACAGTGGCGTAAAACAAATCAATATTTTTTTTAATTAGCAAGCTAAACTAAAAAATTCTAATTCCAATCTGTGGTTGGAACTATACAAATATAACAGTGATTATTTTAAATCTTACAAACTATATAAAACAAATATTTCTTTTTATAAAAATAAACATAAATTATTGTACAGTTTGTTGATCAATTTTAAAATTACTTTGTGCTTTATCGTATTGTACATTGACGTAACCGATATTCGTGGGTCAACAAAGAAGGATTCAATCATATTTAGTGACAAATAATAATAAGGACATATTTAGTGATAAATAGTAATTATAGAAGAAGTGTCAGAACATAATTCAAGTGCCTATAAAACTGGAAATCAAGTGCAAAATCCCGTTATAGATGAAATAAATGCAGTGAATTCTGATGAAGTAGACGACTGTTGAATATTTGGAGGAAGATATTGACTCAAATGTTAGAACGAAATCTCGGAAACTGCACTCAAATCCAGATGAATTGAAATGTTGTACCAGAAAACGATTACGCCAGAAGAAGGAAAATAATACATTTCTGTTCGAAATAAAATAGCCCCAGCTAAACAAAAAAAAACAAAAGTACGAGCAAAGCAGTTTCGTGCAAAGCAGAACCCTAGAGGTCGAGAAGAGTATTTCAAAAAGTTTGATTGTTAGTAATGTTCTGTGATTTTAATTTAAAATTAAAGATCGAATTTTTATATAAATACATAAATCGTTTGTTAAATAAAATGAATATTTTATTCTTTGTTTTTATTTTTTACTTATTTTAATAAATTAGAATGTTTTCTGATAACCAAATATCTTTTAATAAACAACGATAAAATACATATTATCCAATTTTTCAAATTAAATATATTTACCTCTTGTGTTTTGGACAAGTTTTGTGTTGTGTTTTTATTAGTTTGGCTGTTTATTGACTCACGTTATAACGTTTATTTATATGAAATAGTGGTCAAAGCCCCCACCAGTGGTAAGCGCACTATTCATTAAAATAAACGTCTATAATTGTTAATAATAATTAGCAAGCTAAACCAAAAACCAAGGAACGTAATTATTTTGTCCACCACATCCATTTGCAACTAACCGAATATGATTGATGTAATTAAATTACATTGTTTTGTAATATAACATGCTTTATACCTTACGTCGTCTTTAGTTAATATAACATACCTTATTGAATATGCTATTTTATTATGTTCACCAGGTCCATCAAAATCGTGTTCTAAATAAATGCCAAAACGAAAGAGCCAAAACGATGAGCCAATATTTATTAAGAAAATTGTTAATATAAAATGTGGATTAAGGCCAAAATGTCTAAACGATTTAGTATTTAACAAAATTCAAAAAGACGTTGAGGAAATATTCTCACTGTCCGTTGAATGTTCTCGATATATACACATTTGCTTGATGAAGCGGTGGGAAAATGGAGACTTTGGACAAATAAAATTTATTAATTTTTATTACCATTTACTGGATGGTTCAAAATCAAAGTACGAGCTAAATCGGGATTATAGAGAAATTAGGAACAAATTAAAATTAAAATTATATGATAAATCTTATAAATCAAATCTATTTATTGATGCCGCCACACGATACACAACATTATTCCACAACAATATTTGGATGCACGCGTATTGAAGAATACGAAAATTTCTAAGGACTTTTGATACCAATACTTATGACACTTTGGACTTTTTATTTCGTGAAAAAAGTGAAAAGGTGCCAAATGAAAAATTATTAGATGAATTACGGAGAAATTTAAATTGGGATGGAGCAAAATTTACAGAATTGACAAATAAACTAAATTATTTTAAAAATATAAATTTTTTTTATAATTTACAACGGTATAACGAGGAAAAATAATTAAAAAATTTCACAATAATTCCGATTTTAACATTTGGACGGCATCATGTACGATACGATTCTTTTGCATTTTATAACTTGCTGTGCTCTCAAAAATTATGCAAGGGTCCATGGACACAGTTTGACAGGGATTTGGAATGGCGAAAATATTTTAAAGTTATAGAAACTAAAACAAAAAAAATTTGATTTTTCCATAATGATCGATGGAGTGGCAATTTCATTTTCAATGTCAAAAAGTGTACCAAAAAAGGAAAAGTTACAAAAGATGAAAAAAAATCAGAATGATGATGAAATTGTTGGAAATTTAAAAAAAAATTCGGGAAAATATAAATAATTATGATATAAAAATAGGTTTAGATCCCGGACAAACATTAATTTTTGGGGGCATTAAAAATGATAAACCTGTTAAAATTAAAAGTCCAAAATTTAGACAAATGACTGCATTTGACAATAGAATTTCAAAATTAAAAAAATGGACAACACTCACTTCAAAAGATCAAAATTCGCCAATGTCAAAAGATTATTTAAATTATACAAAAGATCAATTATCAAAATTTAATTTGCGACAAAGTGAATGTGTCCAGAGGAAGGTAGCAAGACTAAAACTTAAAAAATATATATGTGTGGATAAGGCGTGTCATAAGTTAGCGCTTGTTATAATTGGTTCGACGCAAAGGTGGCGTCTAATACCCCAATTAAGGGACACGTTAGAATGCCACAATATTCGGATGCTTTTGGAAATTGGTGTATTTAGAACCAGAAAATTATGCGCTACATGTCACAATGAACACATAACATCAAAATCTCCCCATCGATACCAATTTTGCCCAAAATGTGGTATCACATGGAACAGGGATGTTGATGCAGGAAAGAACATTTTATACCTTGGACTTTGCTATATAAATCAAATTAACAAACTTGAAAACTTTTCAAAATCTCAAAGTAAACTCAACATAGACACAAAATATTATTTACTTTTTTTGCTACAGCCTACAATTTTCGGAAAGTATTTTTCTCGATATACGATTTTCATTTAATGCTCTATTAATGGGTGGAACACGTATTGCTAATATAAAGTGTGGGTTAAGAAAATGTTTAAATAATTTAGGGTTTGATAAAATTCAAAAAGACGTTGAGGAAATTTCCTCACTTTCGGTAGAATGTTCAAGATATATACATTTTCATTTGATGAAACGATGGGATAATGGCGATTTTGGACAGGTAAATTTTAGCGATTTCTATTATCATTTATTGGATGGGTCAAAAGCGAAATACGAACTAAACCAAGAATATGGAGAAATTAGAAATAAATTTAAGTTAAAATTATACGATAAATCGTACAAAACAAATCTGTTTGATGTCGCCTCACGATATACAACATTGTTCCAAACCAATATTAGGATGCACGCTTATTCAAGAATAAGAAAATTTTTAAGGGCTTTTGATAACAATACATATGATACATTAGATTTTTTATTTCGAGAAAAAAGTGAAAAGGTGCCAAATGAAAAATTATTAGAAGCATTACGGACAAATTTGAATTGGGATGGAACAAAATTTACAGAATTGACAAATAAATTAAATTATTTTAAATATATCAAAATTTTTTATAAATTACGAAGGGCGATTGATCGTCGTAGAGGGAAGACGTGTTTTTGTCTCTCCTTTAAATAAATTAATATTTTAATTCAAATCAATTTAAATTAACGAATAAATTAATAATATACATATACGAGTACGTGTTGATAAATAAATAATAATGTCAATAATAATTTGTGTGAATTTCATTAGTGAAGTGAAAAGTTATACATATTGTATATAATTTTAGTATGGTGCGCTTGCAATAGTGTAGAATCTGTACATAACAATTTTTGTTTATATGTATGTTTTTGATACCGTTGCTTGAATGCATCATATGCATTGCATGCAAACCTTCATTGTGTAGAACTTTTTTGATTCCAAAGGATGCAAGAGAAGTGTATTCTTCATTGTTTTAATACATACGAGTATTAACACATATTTGTTCCAATTTTAAGTATATAAACATATTTTATAGTGGTTTATTCGAGTATTGTCTACGCGAGAAAGGGTTTTTCATTTCTGTTGTTCTGTTTAGTTACACGCGCTTACAATTTTTGTTGTTGTTTTGCTATGTAGAGTGTGCCTGTTTGGTGATCGACGATTATTTGTCGTTTTTCCTGATTTTCCTAATTTTGCAACCTATCTTTTGTTTTATATTGTACATAAGTATTTACTCGACATAATTTCTACTGTAAAAAGGGTTTTCAATGTGTGGGTATGATGAGCGCTAAAATTTACTTAAATATTTAAGTAGATTTTGTGAGCGCACAAGAATGAATATATAATAATTGATGAATCTGTGCCTATATATGTGTTTTCGGCCGTCGCGCAATGTATGGACTTTGTATATACATATGTATATAAAGCATAGACACGGGAAATAGCTTTCACTGTGCGTTTATACTTGCGGAATTTGGTGCGGCGCTGGTATGTCGCACTCGCTCCGCGACCATAAATATGTACCTGCGGGAGCGAGTATGATATGTAGGTGCCGCGCTGGTTTCCGCAGGTATAAACACACAGTCATACGAGTGATATGGATTTTTGAAAAATTTTTTTTAAGGATTTTATTAGTTTGTTTTTTTGTAGGTGCGGTAAAGAGATAGATTTACATTCTCCTGAGCGTGAACTTTATTTATCTTTGGTTTTGGATAATTGTTTTTTTATTTTGGGGTAGTTTTCGTTTAGAGATTTACCATTTGCAGCGGTCGGATGCCTTTGATTTGGTGATCTCGTATAAAGTGTGTAGAGCGTGGTTGTCGAATGTATGAAGAGTGGGAGTTTCGTTCGTTTTTCTTCTCGAGGTCCTTCACTCTACGTGCATATACACAAGTTTTGTTCTGTAAATTGTACGGTGATCATCGGATTAGGGACGTGGTAGTGGGGAATGATGAAGTTTTGAATGAGGATTGAATCAAGAAGGTGAAAGCAGTTAATCGGGATTGAGGGTGGATAGGCAGAGTTTATGCTCGGGTGACTGGGGGTTTGTTTCTCCTCCGCATGTGCAGGACGTGGGTGTGTAGGGTCGGGGAAGATCTTAACAAAAAATATATTCCATGGCATTTGTGTGGAGGTGTTTTTTGTGTCTCGTTGTTTGGGCCTGCATGCATACAAACCGTATTTTGCCGTATTTTTATTTCAGAGATTAACTAATTTTAGTATTATTCCTCTATCCAATTATTCAGTTTCTGAATAATAAATTATTATTGTTAAATTAAATTAATTATAAATTAGGCTAATAAGAACTAGATTTATTTTTGCATGGTATGAGTAATTAGAATATAATTATAATAATATTATTTTCTCGAGTTGGGTGGATGAAATGGTTGGTCACTCATAGTAGTGAGATTTTGTTTCAGGAAATTCTCCAAATAAATTTTTTTTTAGGTTCTTGTTTGTATGCAGAGGATGGAGTTATTGTGCTGTCTTGTGCTTTACTAGCTGTTGACTGCTTGAGTGTCTGTGACCGAATCGAATCTGGTGACCTTTTCTGTCCCTCTGTCTTGTTGTGTGTAGGGGGTGTACGGTGGGTCTGGCATGTCCGGAATCCCTGCTTGGTCTTGGCCGTGCATTTTGATCAATCAATCAATCAAATAATTGATTGTTTTTATTTATAGTTATTTTAATATTCAATAATTTTTCGTTCCTTACTTAAACAATTCTATAAATTGAAATTTGGCGAAAGTCCTGACTTAAAAATATAAAGTTGTCGGCAAATATAATTAAATTAATTTTTATAATTATTAAAAAAAATTTGTTGATCATACCGGCGGGTGAGGGTACATTGTGATTGCACCATTCTTGATCAGGGGGTCTATTTAATTACTTACGCTTTGAGCGTAAACTTAATACAATCAAATATGTAAACGATCCAAAGACTTTTTGCTATGGTATGTTGTTTTCCGACGATCTCTTCTGGTTGAATTCAGGTTATGTTTTAGTGAAGTTGTGTGAACGTTAGATATAAATTAACCCCGCTTTTAGTTGGATGAATTTAAATATAGGTAGCTGGATGACAATACCGAATTTAAATTTTATTCACAATATCAACGGAGTATTTAGGTCATCATATGTATGATAATACTGCCGAGTCATTACGAGCGTGAAATCTCTCGGTTAGATGGTGTTGGATGGGAAGATAGGGAAAATAAGGTTATAAGCAGTATATGATGAGATGACCCGTAGATGTGAATTAAATAACCTAACCAGTCTATTATGACCGATGCCGAATACATATGATGAATATTACTATCCTTTACCTCAACCACAACTAACCCAAATTAATAAACTAACAAAATCTAATCTAGAGTGTGAATATAATTGAAACTAACATTTTAATATATTTAAGAAGTTCGGAAATGACTTTGCTGCGGTTCGCCCTAGTTGTTTCTGTGACTAACAACCTTTCCTAATTAACCTTATCCGTTAAGAATGCAGACAGGGCCTGGGCCCGCATGATACTGAAATATTATTCACATTCAGATATAATTTGTTATTTGATTGTTGATATTTCAGGATTATGGTAACGTACCTTGGATCGCCGTTATGGTTGGCCTGTACGCCTCTATCATATCATATCATATCAAATTTTTTTATAAATTACAACGGTATAATGAGGACAAACAATTAAAAAACTTCGCATTAATTCCTATTTTAAAATTTGGACGGCATCATGTACGATACGATTTAGTAGCCCTCCATCAATTACTATGCTCACTAAAATTATACAAGGGCCCATGGAAACAGTTTGACGGGGATGTGAATCAAAATGAATGAATGGTTCGTGGCAAGAATTCGATATAGAATTGGAATGGTGGAAATATTTTAAATTTATAGAAAGTAAAACAAAAAAATTCGGTTTCTCGATGATGACGGATGACTCCATCCGTCATCATCGAAAAATCAAATTTTTTCATTTCAATTTCATTTTCCATGGCCAAAAATGAACTAAAAAATGGAAAATTGTCAAAGAATAAAAAATCAGAATGATAATGAAATTGTTGGAAATTTAAGGAAAATTCGTGAAAATATAAATCAATATTATATAATATATAATGATTGCTCTCGATCCAGGGCAACGATTAAAACATGGTATACGTAATGATAAACCTATCAAAATTAAAAGTTCTAAATTTCGTCATATGGCTGGGTTTCACTAGAAAATTTTCAAATTAAAAAAATGGCCAACACTAACAAAAGATCAATATTCACCTATGGCTAAAAATTATTTAGAATATACAACATATCAATTATCAAAATTTAATTCTCGACAAATGGAATGTGTTCAAAGGAAGGTTGCAAGATTAAAATTACAAAAATATAAATATATTTGAGTAGACAAGGTGAGCCATAAATTAGCAAAGGATATTATAGGAAATTAAAAATATAAACGATCACTTGTAATAATTGGATCTACGACGTTGGCGGCTAATTCTCCGATCAAAGGCTATATTAGAATTCCACAACCACAATTATTAAACGCCTTAAAAAAATATTCGGATGTGCTTGAGATTGGAGAATTTCGAACAACAAAACTTTGTGCTACATGTTACCATGAACATTGCACATCCAAAACTCCACATAGATACCAGATTGCCAAAAATGTGGTATTACTTGGAATAGAGATGTAAAATATTGATTTGTTTTACGCCACTGTGATTTGTTTTTCGATCCGGTATAATGATTAACCATGTGTGGTTTGTCGTCTAGTTGTTAGTAAAATCATTAATAAAAGAATATGTATTATTTTACCTTGAATCGCTTCTATTGTACCCGCCACATCAGCTTGATCAATGGTCGATGATGGTTGCCAATGCTACGGTTATTTTATGCTCCACCGGTAATGGATCTCAACGCCTTAAAAACATATTTGGATGTGCTTGAGTGAGATTGGATAATTAAATTTTATAAATCAAAATTAAAATTGTCCACCATGTGCATTGTGGAATGGCGGTAGTATTGCATAATGCGTACAGCATGGTTGTGACGAGCGAAAGCAATACACGACTTGCCATAGAGGCTGATGAATTATGAAAACGAACTGCATGAATTGTAATTTTCGACTTTTTTTCATCAATTTGTTTATTGCGCAAACAGGAAAAATAGCACAATATATTGTCCAATAATGACGTCACACAAGCATATTGCGCAATTTACTTGTACGTGTATAGTGGCCTTTACTATGGTATTTGTCGTGTTGCTTTTGCTTTCGTTTGGAATGCTCGTCGTGTTGTTTCCCGTTTCCGTCTTGCGTGTATATGTACATCTGTCGATATATTTACCATTTTCATCTTCTAGTATGAGCAATTTTCCAATGTAGGCCAATAACCTCTAATAATGGTTGTTATATAGTATACCTGTATTGGCAGATACAAATGGTCAATCTTTTAAATTCATCGTTCGGACCATTCCTACAAAATATTAAAATAGTTAAAATATATTAATAGTTAAAATATATATATAATATATTAAAATAGTTGTTGGTATTAAAATAGTTTTGTTTTGTAATTTACTTCTACTTTTTGTTTGATGTACTTATGATGTACTTATTGATGAACTTATTTTTACCAACAATGAGATAGTTAATTAATAAATTAGTTTTAATAAATTTTTAACATAAATTCAACAGTGTATTACTATAACAGTAAGTGGTTATTTCAAGAGTTGATGATAAGAATTTGTGTCATCTACAATACATCAACAGAGGTTTTGCTGCTTATTTTGAGTTGATTGTTTACGTTTGCTAATGCCGTAGTTCAATAAAGATGTAGTTGTATTATTAAATACATTGATACGTTTTATTTGTTAACACAACCATTTGAATATGGCAAAATTACAAGGCTTAATTCTTTCAAATAATTTTTTAATAATAATTGTTTTATTTAACTATTAATTGTTGTTTGGGACCAACGTACTGCTTTGGTAATTTAACATCACTATATAGGCATTGTGATTTATTCCCGGGTTTATAACTCCAATCGACTTGCTTATTTTTAATTCATGCCAAGTGCAAAAATCGTAAGGTAAGAAAATTTTATTTTTATTGAATATCAATTAAAATACTAAAATATTATTTATCATGCAGCTTCTCGGTATAATTGGACGTAAAACTAAGTTCATTTTATATATAAACCGTTTACGTTGTTGTGTTTAAATATTTCTTAAAATACACTTATTATCGTATTTATGTATAGTTAAAATATATATACAGTTTCTTATCACAGCAGTAACAAAATAATAGCAAAATGAATTGATAGACATAAATTGCATGTTAAAACTATAAATTGTATATCGAAAATATCTTCGAACTCAAACACTAATCGGGATCGATTCAATTTTACATTTACTGTCTGCAAACAGAAATTAAATGTATTCCTCATAAAACAAAATTAGAGAATTGCACCTTAGGTTATATTAGAAAAGATACATATTTCCATCTTTAGATAAACATTATATTAACAATATCCTTCCAAAATCTCCCATTTTGTTCAAATCTCTGTAAGTAGCCTCTGATTTTTAAAATATATATGAACATGCCATTGAATTATATTTCATATACCTATGCATGTTTATATCGTCATGGTTATTACGTCAAAATAAAAGAAACTACAAAAACAAGCATGTGTTAATTATGCCCTCGAGGAAAACCATTTAGATGAAAGTTGATTACTTAAAACTCTCGTAAGCATTTTCAAAATCGATAATTAGCACAAACCTATTTAAGATATAATGTGGAATAATTATTATTAAAACTGGCCGATAAACTATCACTTAAAATTATTTTGAACAAATCAATAAGATCAATTTAAATAGCCTTAAATCAACTCGCACGATTTATACGAGTATGTACCTTTGAGTTGTCCAAAGCAAAAAGTTGCACAAAGACACAATCAAAAGTCATGGAATAATCTCGAAACGTAACGAACACGAGCAAATTGCAATACAAAGTTAATGCACAGTTTAAAATTTTCAGTGTATAAAATTTTGTTGTAAGTGTTTACCACTGAGTGTTTTAATTGTAAAATCCCTTAAGAAACCCTATGAAAGACCCGAAATTTGTAACAGTATATTTAGTAAAGTTAACGACTAGAAACATTGAACCGCGTCCGATCCTAAAAGTGGTTAGCAGAAAAATATAAAAGATAACGCTGTCAATTTTTGTGTGTCGTGCTAAACTAATTGTTTATTATTTTATAGACAAAATAAAATTATTATTATTAGTATTATTATTTTAAAAAAAAATTAAATAGTCTCTCTTGAGGAATACGACCCATCAGGATATCATTGCGTACGAGGACAGCTGACGGTGTTGCTTATTCTTTATATAATTAAGAATATTTATTCATTATTTCTACCAATAATTTTTTTTAATAAAAATGACAAATTGACTTATGAACTTATCGCCAACAAAAACATATCAATTTATTTTATAAGGGGGGTTTGAAAAATTTCATTAGATATTCTCCTTTTGTAATATACAATCCAAAAAGACATTCATCTTATTTCAGTTTTTTTCTTATTTTGTCAACATATAAAACACATAACATCATAAAAATTTCATAATGATAAATCGTCATGATATTATTATACAGAGCGATAGCTAAATAGAATATTTGAGGAATGCACTTCACATAACTAAACTTATTTATTTAAGAAAAATGAAAATTCCGAAAAGAAAATTGTTTGACAGTTTTTCCTTTTGTTGATCCTTTTTCATAGATTTTTCTATTTCTGAATCACACTATTTTGTTATTAATGGATAAAAGATGGCTAAGAAATTTTTATAATGGACGATTATATATACTCGAATAAGAAATACCTACATATGCACGATGTTATATTGGGTTGAAATATATAGAGATAATTTAAAAAAATTAAATACTTCCTGTGATCTTTGAGACAGAGTGTCATATACAGAAGTATTTATTAATCGGCAATCAATTTTATAATCATAATAAATAAAACATATAACCGAACGATTTTGATAGAACAAAACTTGCTGGCTCTTCATAAGATATAAGCAAAAACAGTAAAGACATATAGATACTGTAAAGATGCTGGGATGCGTTCTTTGCCGTAATATCTTGTACATATATGTATATACATATTTTGTATTGTTCTTGTTGCAACAGTTCTTTTTATACATACTGGTACATAATATACACTCTCGTTGTCTTAAATTTAAAATGTATAAAGTTCTGCTCTCGGAATCTATATAGATTTTGTTTAAATAATATTAAAAGTCAGTGGTGGTTAGTATGATGTGATTTATGATGTTAAATTATAATTTTTTGCTTTCCAGAGTCATTTCTTATTCTTAACAAAAACAACAGAACAGAAAACTAACAAAATAAAAGGAAGCTTGAATGCCGAGTACATTTATACATAATGTAGAATGGAAGCTCTCGCCTTTTAAAAATATACAATTAAATTATTACTTTAGTTGTACTGAGTATAATGTAACATGATGGAAGAGGAAAATTGTATCCTTATTATTATTTCTTTGTTTTCACAAAATAAAAGACGGTTGGGTATTCCCAAAAATGCTGTGACTAGTATTTATGGTAAGCGCAGTCGTCTGGTGTCTTGCAGACACTTTATGTGGAATATCTGTATAAGATCTTACTAGTAATACAAAAGTTGGGCACGACATATCGTGTTAACTTTTATATGTTCATTTAAAAATTATTCTTTCTTTCTATGTTAACGAATTATTTTCCCAAGACAATAAAAATCTTGTCGAATTTGTTGTCGCCACACACAAAAATTAAATTTGTTCAATCACTTTAAATCTAATTAGTTGATTTATATTCAATTAAATAAAATTGGTGGTGGTCCAAATTGTCTTAAGATCATTTTTTTAAACTTGTATGTCGATATAAAAAAGTAAATAAAAAACCGTATAAAATATCATGTTAAGAATATTAATTATTACAACACAATTAACAGATACCAATAATGTCAGTTTTACGATTTTTTTGAACAAAAAAACGCGTTACGTGATTTCTTTAATTCCATTCTATTGTGATGCGACGGTCTTGAAAGCAAAGATGTTGTTAGTTAAATGGTTCTGATTATCCATTCATAAGGGATAATTTTTGTTCTTCTTCATCTGTTATTTTTAAAGTTAAAAATTTTAACATAGTTTTTAGAATAAAAAGAATTTTGCCTCATTAAAATTGTTGTATGTTTGAAAGCGTTTGTTTTATTTATATGGACGTGTATTGGAAAACCTGAATTCAGCGGAAAATTGGAAATTAAATACTTTGTCGTTTTGACAAGTAAGGCTGCAAATTGATTGTTGTACACTCATGATACGTTCAGTTATTGTAATGTGTGATAGTTCACGCTTGTAATCATTGAATTTTTTTTATCCAAGGTAAACGTACAGGAATGTTATGGTTTTTATTATGAAAGTAATTTTCTTCGAAACTATACCTTTAACAATATAAATATCATTACAAAAACTATCGATTACAGAAATGATCGCTCTTTATTCTTCTCAATAATTAGAATAATAGACATCTATTCAAAAATTTCAATTTAAAAGGTCCCCATAAATCTTTGAAAATATTAAAGTATTCACCTTAAACATAAATCTCTGAAAATTGTACTACCAATAAAGTAACAACAACTATTTAAATATACAAAATCCTTAAAACCATTAACCTCATCATCAAAAACAATATTAAGACGAAATGAAAATCTTTTTGTATTTTCATGAAAATAATTTTTCACTTGGGTATCATAATGACTTACCTATGTAAGCCTTTTTTACTCTCGTTCAACAGCTTGTATATAGTATTTTCCGGTTTTCGTTTATACAAACTTCTTATTTATCTTAACACTTAAAAAGCTAAGACGTACATATATGTATAACAAAAGCTGCACATATACGAATCAATGTGGGAAATGCGATAGTGTTAAATTGAAGCATTTTAATATTCCCCTTCGGGTTAGATCAATATTTCGCCCAAATATATGCAATTTTAAAATTTCGCTTAAGTGCTCGCTTTGCATAGTCAGCTTGTTTAATTGAACGTGTGTTTATAAGGGTTATGCATTAAATTTTAATTTTACACATTTTGTTATTATTTTTGAAACCATCTTAACTCATTAACTGTAGGAGAAAATGTTTATTTTTTTACCGAAAAATAAAGTAATATTAGTAACAACAACAAGTAAATCATACTTAATAAAGATGCATTATTATAACCTCTTTTATACGTTTTTTATGATGTAATGAAGAATTAAGGTTATTTCTTTTCTTAACTTCATAACTTCTTTACTACTTGTTGTTGTTACTTGTTATTTGTTGTTTGTGTTATGTTGTTTCTTTTAAGATTTACCATTATTATTTTTATAATAATTTTATTATTCTTTCGTATGTTTTTTATATTTTGGGTAGTAGCTAAGAACAGAAATTAATATTTAAGCACATAAACTGTAATGTTCTTAAAATATTGAATATTTCTCTAGCATTGCTTATTGTTATTATTATTAATATTATTATGACTATTGAACTTTTTTAGATTGTTACAAGTTCTTTAACAGACGGTTCTGTTAAAGAGACAGTACGGTAGTCATTTTTAAAAGGCTTTATCATATAAGTTCCTGGGGTTCGAAGTCGGGTTTTTACATACTCTAATTTATTATTATGATTATGTTATGATTAAGTTAGGCATAGAAATCCTAAATAATGTCTGTCGAGGAAAATCTGTCGGGATCGCTCTAGTAAAACAGAATGATTGAAATGTTATTTACAAACAAATGTTACAGTATACAAACTATTCTGTTATTTTAAACAATTCAAATGAGCTTTTGGTTTTTAATCAATTAATTTCGTAGCGTACCGATTAGTGTCTACATATACGAGTAAGGGAAGATTATTTATCGGGAAATTCGAGCATTCTGTGGTCATTTCGTTTACTGTGATTATGTTAATTCTTTTCCTTCTAATGTCTTAAAACGGGGAAATAATCTATCACTGTACACAAAAATATATATCCAAGCGGTTTTAATATCCGCATAGTGATAAACGAAGATTTTCTAATTCCAGTTGAATATAGAGATCGTGCTTAATTTTTCTTCGTCTTCACGACACTAGCAGAGCTTTTGGAAGTAGGACTAATTCATTTGATATTAACAGTTGTAAGGATAAGAATTATAATATAGTACTGTAATATTTAGCTTCATTGCGGTTACCGAAATTAAACCAATAGTCTGCTTTTGACGTACAGAGTCTTCCAAGTTTTGAAAGACGACAGCTCACAGCTTTTAGTTTAACAAAGTTCCGAATTAAAAAATTACCAACTTCCTTTCCTTTCTCTGTAAATTCTTACTTCTTCTCGTTCTTTCTGAATTTGCCATAGCAAAAGAAAATTCTTGATCATACTTGCCGTATTTATCAGTAAAGTAATGAAATTCGTGTTTGCTTTATATAATAAAAAAAGTAAAGGTTTATGTAAATCGAATTTGAATCATTAATACTACTGATAAAGAAGCCAACTATGATGAAAAATTTTCTTCTGCTAAGAAGTCTATGCAAATCGCATCATCACAATAATCGAGCTAACTCTGCTAGATCGGATTGAACTAAGAAACCGAGCCAATGGTTTAAGCATTACAACATTAAATGTTTATTGAGTAAAATTTATATGTATCAACATGTTTGATTGGAATACTGTATTAAATAAAAAACACGTAGTGTTAAATTATTTTTATTTTAAATTTGATTAATAAGCATATTAGGCTATTATTTAATGAAATTCAATAGGATTGGCAAACTTTCCTGAGCCGAAAATTCTTAATTTTACGGAAATGAAAAATTCTAAGAGAGTTTTCACAGTAAAGAGGATAATCAATTCCTAAATGACAAACGACATGCGGTAATCATCAGTCTTAAACGAATTTTCACAACAAATCAATACGTAGCAACGATTATAATCGTGATTCAAACGATTCTAATTGTGAAAACATTATAGGATTGTCCAGAGTCAAATAACTCTAATAGTGCGATTCCACATTATATTCTAGAGTATGGTTTGCAAATAAACGTCAATAAGTTATGCACAGCCAAAAAATAGAGTGGAGTTCTTCAACATTGGATAAAATCATTTAAATCAGACAGTTTACAATTTTTTGTCCAAATGTAATATGTATTCAAATCGGACTAATTGTTAATTTTGGAAAGTGTAACTCCAAAATAAGCGACGAACCCAATTTTATTAAATAAAATTTTGATTTCGTTTCCTTGCTTTAATAAATTATACTGGCTGGTAACTAAACTATAAAAGTTGTTCACC
This sequence comes from Nephrotoma guestfalica, assembly GCA_963691935.1. Lineage (NCBI taxonomy): Eukaryota > Metazoa > Arthropoda > Insecta > Diptera > Tipulidae > Nephrotoma > Nephrotoma guestfalica. The sequence continues at coordinate 265,936,967 of OY829915.1, read as the reverse complement.
AATGCGCATCACACATAACAATGTTCTAATGGAATTCACTGAAAACAGTATGATTTTATCAATCACGTGTACTCGGAATTTTCGTGCAAGTTTAAGAATAATTAAGCACAATCCCTCAACTTTCTATTCAAATATTAAAACAATTTATATTTATTGTACCTTTACGTCAGAAGTTCTCATTACTGGTGGTGTAGTTCCTGTTCGTGCTTGATACTGTTTGATTGTTCGGATTATCCCTTCTTCGGAAATTACATCACCGTTAAGAAATTTATTTTCGAGTTGTTTCACACTTGTAAGTTTTGTGGCTTTACTGTCGTTTGTACTGGACTTAGAAATCGACGATGCGCCCGTCCTTTTCTTTGAAACCCATGTACGTATAATTGTTGTTGGTTTTCTTGTTGTTGACTTTGTTCTGGTGGTTGCCGTCGTCCTAACACTCTCACCTCTCGATTTTGCAGCGACTAGACTCTATATAAAACAATAAAAAAATGAATTTATATGTATGTATTATTAATTAATCAATTTATATGTAGACGTTTATTTAATGAATAGTGCGCTTACCACTGGTGAGGGCTTGGCCACTATTACATAAAACTCGTCTTAATCAATAATAATTAATAAAATAAATAAACTCCAGGTATTTCAACAAAAATGTTCCTTTTTTTTAAGAAATGCATCGCCTCAGGTTATTGGCTTTTCCCAGTTACGGTTCTTGGTTTTTGGTTTAGCTTACTAATTATTAACAATTATAGACGTCTATTTAATGAATAGTGCGATTGCCACTGGTGGGGGCTTTGACCACTATTTCATATAAATAAATCTAATAACGTCAATAACCATTAAACTAATTTTGGCGTGAATGTATCTCACTCTCTCGAAAAATTACTTTTATGTAACTTTTTGAAAATTCACTTATTTTTTTTAAATACAGAAAAACAAAAAACGACCGGAAATTTTGGACTATTTATGCAAATAGTGCGCTTACCACTGGTGGGAGCTTGGGCCACTATTGCATAAAACTCGTCCGAATTAAATTAATATTTAATAAAATAAAAAATCTACGTGCACTTTTTTTATAATAATTTCAAATTTTACAACTCACCTGAATTTCTGAATTTATTTAAACTTTATTTCACTGGATATACACTTATACACTTGCTGTCCTACCACAAAACTTAATATTTTATTTTATGTTTTTCTCAAGAAACTTTATTTCACTGGATAGTTTTTACTGGCACTTTTATGATAATTTCTTTTTGTACTAATGAAAAAACAAAAACCTGTTTCTACTTATATAGGAAAATTTTTTGTTAAAATCTTGTTACTATTCTTTTGCAAAATTTTGAAATATTGATTATTTCAAAGTTGGTAGTTATTTCAAATATAAAACATACAAATTATTGTATGTTTTATATTTGAAACAACTACCAAATAATTATTTTTAAATTAGTTTTCTTTTACCTTTTTATAGGATTTTTGTTTTTGCTATTGTATTTTAATTCACTGTTACGTGAAGTTGAAAAGAAGTCTTTCTTTAAATCACCAAATGAAATTAATTGAAATGCACACTGTTATTTCACCCGGTATAGTTACAACAATATGAGAGATATCAATTCGATTCAGAAACGAGACTATTACTCTAAAAGTTATAATTATCACTATAATTTTCTGAGTTTCTGCGCCCATATAAGTTCTTTTCAGTTTCTGGCAAATATTTTTAAAACTATCATAGGTAACCAATACGAATGTATGGTTGATTTTCTAATAGCTAATGTCTTATTGAGACAACTTTGGAGAAAATTTATCGATTAGAATTTTCTCTATATTTTTTTCTGTGACCAAATACTTTCTTTTCAGACTCTGCAGGGCAAGATTTCAAAAACTCGCTCAGGTATAAAATTTATAGGTTATAATTTTTACAAAAATTTTTGGAGTTTTTGCCGGTATAAGTGAAAAATCTAATCTGTTTTTCCAAAATTTTCCATGTAGTCTCAGGTAACCGATACGTACGGTTGTTTTTCTAATAGCTATGGTCATACTGAGTCTACATGGAAAATTTTGGAAACATTTATGGTTTAGAATTTTTATTATAATTTTTTGAGTTTATCCATTATATTTCCCCAAATTCTCCATGTAGTCTCAGTAGGACCTTAGCTAGCTTAGAAAAATAACCGTACGTATTGGGTAGCTGTGGAAGTTTTTGAGAAATTGGGCAGACATTGGAAAGGTCTTATTTTACCGCAGAAAATTCAAAAAATTTTGGTGAACAATTATTAAAATAGTGACTAATGTAATTACAATTATGGTAATTACAATTACAATTATGGTAATCACAATTACAACAATTGAAGTGGGTGGTGGGTCTCGTTTCTCCGATGGTATTTGCTCACAACGCTTGGTTGGAAAATTGATAAATAACAAAATTCAAGCTTATTTTACTAAGCTAGTAAAATGGGAATTACGAAAAGGTTTCAGAGCAGATAATTTAAGAATGCAAAGCAAAATAAATTTAAAATAAAAGAAAAGAAAAAAATTTCCATTTAACAAAAATTATTAACATTAAATTTTTATTTATTAATTACGATAATGATCTAAATTTAATTAGTAAAAAACAAAGTATCTCGGACTATATAACTAATATGTTATGAAAATTAAGGGCCCCATATGGAATGGCACATTTCGGTATCTCGGACTATATACTAATACGTTATGAAATTTAATGGGCCACTAATACGTTATGAACGTTAAAGTCTGTACTGTCGTAATCGGTAATGGTCCGTACCATGTAGAGTTTTGTAACGTCATGTTTGCTACATCCGAACATGCAAAAAAATATTTGATAGAAAAATTCACTTGCGTGGAATTAAAAACAGTACATTGTACATTGTAGCACGACGAAGCAACATCAATAAACAATGAAAATTAAATAAATTAAAATGTTTACCATTACTGGTCGCCGATGAAGCGCTTCTTCGGAACACACTGCGAAACACAATTTCCATGAAACTTTTACTGATCACTCAACTCAACAAATTGAGTTCCTTTTTTTATCAAGATTAAATCTACTTAATCAATAATAAATACTTTATAAACTAAAACCAACAACTATTCGTTAAGCAATAAAATAAAATCAAATTTCGTTGACCGATATCCTGTGCTGGAGTCGGCCTTCGCTGTTGAGAACTCCCAGGGATACTTAATTTCTGAAATTCTTAAAGATGAAATTATATTTTTAATTTTATATTTTTTCACGATATGAGTGATTTTCGGGTGAAAAATTACAAAAGCTCAGGATTTGTGTGTACTACATGTAAACGGTGTCTCGGTGTCTGCTATTACCTACTGGTTTACTTATAACTACGATACATTCAGTTGACTAATTCTTTTAATATTTCTTCGTCTCGTATTATTACTGTCTAAAAAATCGCAGCTTAGCATAAAATAGGATCTTATCAAAAGTCTGTATTATTTGGTTATAGTTTTTCGTTGATAATTGGTCTGGTATGAATCTCCTTTTGCTAATGCATAGCGAAAAGTGGTTGGAGTATACTCTTTCAAGTATATCTCTGGAATTTGGTTCATCAATTAAATAAATTTCATTGGCCCTGTGCCGTAACTTAAATCTTGTCTCAATGAGTGCTCCCTAACCCTATTGAAAATATTCTTCACAGCGGAAGCAAAGGATTGGTATCAGGTGGTCGCAACTTTTACTACCGATGTAAATCAAGTCCCTATAATGGATTTCGGATACTACTCTATTCTACATGATTGAATGCTGGGTTATCTGCTCCATAACAATGTCATAATCCATTTTGGGTAAGGAAAATTTTACATTAAAAAAGGAGGTTTGAGAAATCGGTCAATCAAACGGAACGTGTGCCTGCGCTATCAAATACGATTCAGTCCTATCTGTTCTAAGATTTATTAATTTATTTAAATTAGTCCCCCGCTAGATTAAATTAGAAAATTGTTTAAAACCAACGTAAAACTAACTGCCCAATTCCCATAGTCGTGTCACTTCATGTGAAGTAACAATAATCGTGTCACTCACATGAGCATTGTTATTGTTGAAGTCGATTGAAGTGACGCAGGTCAACACAAAATAAAACTATATTTAGACACGATTTAAATAAATAATAAAAATAATATTTACTCTTGATGGATTCGACAGGAAATATTCTTGTCACTTGAAAAAATTAGGTGACAGAACGTCACATGAAGTGACTATAGTCGTAAGGTGCGAGAATAATAAAATGTAGACGACGTCACATGAAGTGGCATGATATGCACATTATCGGATTGGGTGCTACTGTATTATCTGTAGCACATTGCTGAATCTTAAGTATATGGCGGAAATGACGAGTATTACATTTTTTCCCTTTACAATAGTTTTAATAGTAACTCATTTCCCCAGTCATGAATTGGAAACCGTAATACATTTAAAGCTGTAAGCACCTAAAATTAGAGATATCGATTTACTCCTGCCAGTTTTCGTTTGCCTTAAATATTTTTCTTGGAATTCGTCGTCTTTTACCCCTTACGATTATTATTTTCAACTTGTAAAAAAATAATAACCATTGAAGAATTATTTTCTGCACAGAAATTGTAGTATTTAAAATCGTCACCAACCCATCAATTATCCAATTCTTATTTATTATTTTAGTTATTTTAATAAAAATTAAATTAAATTAGACGCACAATTGATATCGCATCCAAAATAATTACCGTTAAAGATAAACGTTACTTTATATTTCATGTAGAATTGTTATTAACTTTTGTATTGTGCGACCTCAAAATATTGGTGGCAACTTTTTTAGTTTTTTGATTGCTAGCAAATCACTAAATAGATCGAGCATGCCAACATGTTATTTTCACCTCGCAGCTTGCTAATTTGCTTGCTAGAACGTATCAAGCATGCACCCCATAACCTGCTGTAGATCGATTAGTAAAATGGCTGTAGGACTTTGTATCTGGGATCCAAATTATTCCGAACTACACTGTTAATATGTAACTTCTCCTTGCTTTCTACACTAAAGGCACTCGTTAACAATTTATTATGAGCTTTTGGTGGTTTTTTGTTAACAGTAGTTTCTGCTGCAATATTTATGGCTCATTGAGTTTCCCACCGTTCCTCTTCAAATTTTGCGTCGTGGAATCCATTAGCGTAGCTTTAGGCTATTAGGACACTGAGAAATGTTGTTGTTTCTGTACAGAAACCTATTCTTGAATTAAAATCACCTTCGACCATTTTAATATGACGGTGATAGATTTTATTGATTACAACCTCCAATACAACATAAAATAATTATTCTGTTGGTTCATTCGTTGCACGATTGTCATGTTAAATTTTTAGTACGGATGATTGTCGTGTAATTCGCATATTGAGTGGGCGGCAGCTAACTACGACGAGATAGGAGTAGAGGGCAAAATATAAAATATCAATGATAGTGAGAAAAAGATGAGGTTTAATCGCACATTGCACACAAAATAATTATTTCAAATTTACAAAAATGTTTGTCGTCTTCTCCGTGTGATCTTTATACAACTGAATCCCATGTGAATAGAAAATTAAGTTTTCATTTAATTTAAATTTCTGCACTCATTTCGGGTAAATAATTTTAGACGCTAAAATAACAATTAATTTTTTTCAATTGTGTTTTCCATATACGAGTCTTCCATTATAAAAATTATGATTCTCCTTATTTCGAGTAATGAAGACAATACAACAACCAGCATTCAGCAAACATAAACTGATGGTGTTGAGTTGACGATGGGAGTTTTGTTGCGTCTTTGCCGTTCGTTCGGATATTTTTTTCGTCGGGAAAGGAATAATAATAAAAAATTCAAGAGAAAAGGAAACTGGTATGAAATGAAAAGGAAAAGTTTTGTTGGAAAAATTCTATAGAATTTAATAATGTATTGTTTATAGGTGTCGCTGCAAAATATCTATCATTAATTAAATGAATATAACAATAAAAAATGGTTTATTGTTTTGTTGTCATTGTCTTAAATTTGTGAGAGGATTTCTGTATATTTTTTTCTGTTTTATTGTTTTTAATTTCTTTTCAAGGAGAGCACTGTTGAACAATTCCATACCCTGTGGTGGGGATAAGCCATTTAGGAAGTTATATTTTATATTATAAGGAATTGGTGTAAACATACTGAAACTCATGATTGTGAATTATAATTAATTGTGTGCGGATACGTTAAAAGATGTTTCCTAATTAATTTAAATAGATATACGACCACTAACATCCAAACTATAGTACCTACTCCTACGTACACAGTTAATTGTTATATTAAAAAAATTAGTTTGCAAAACTATATCTACGAGTATATAAAGCTTCACAATTTCCCAAAATTTTCACTATATACAAATAAACCAACCCTTTTGATATGATACCTTCTGTAAAATGATGGTTACGCTGTATTGGTATGAGACACAATATCCGCACTGCCATTAAAAATGAAAAACATGGAAAACGAATTTTTTTTTGTGTTCTGAGCAACAATAACACGTTGTTGTAACATCACTTTTAGAATGTAAAACTAGAATAGTTTCAACTATTATCTGTTTCTCATGTTGTTATAGTTATGTATATACTAGTAGCATTACTGATGCTGATATTTTAAATGTTATTTGTATGTTTGAATTTTAATTATAAGTAAAAACGACATAAAAATATATAAAATTATAATTAAAACAATATTTTTGGTTCATTAGTGTTCTATACTACATATTATAGCATTATAATAATAAACACTTGATTAACATAATGAGGTGTATTTAAATTTTTTGTCTTGAAGTTATTTATTTTTTTTTATCTTATAATTGGGGCTCTAACCCCAACTCCGTGGTTAAGGGCGGCTTTAATAAATAAATGATGTACGTCATGTTGGAAATTATGATCATAAATTGACAGTTCTTAGTACTATAATTAATTATCTGAAGTACACATTATTAAATGTCTCATATTTCTCCGACGTATACAAATTTATGCATTTAAATCCCAATTTTAAAATTTCGTCATTACTTAAAATTAAAAATTTCGAAATTTTTGATCAAATTTTCGTGTTTTTCGTTAAGACATAGAATACGTAATTGTAGCGTCAAGGCATAGGAACACATATAGGGTTTTCCAATAAGAGATTTCATTTTGAATAGCCTGCCATTTGGGCAGCTGCCAATTTTGAAGCTGTCATCTTTTGACGTTTGACAAGTAACAACTACGCCATTACTAAAACTGGTACGGTATACGCTTCAACAATATATTGAAATTGTTAAAATTCACTACAAAAATGGTGAAAATTTTGCAGTCACGGTTCGCAAAACCAAAGTACTTTTGAGTCGTCGGATTTTCTCGGCCGGCAATAGTGAAACTGGTGGAAAAATTTGAGCTGTTGTGGGACCAGTTAGTGATGTGAAGAATCGAAACCGTGTGCGTCGCTCAAGAATAACTGAGAATATTGCTGCTGTAGCCCGTAGTGTTGACGAAAACCCAGGTTTGTCGATTCTTCGTCGATCTTTGGAATTAGACATTCCACAAACGACATTACACCGTATTTTGCACAAAGACTTAGGTCTTAAGGCTTTTAAAGTTCAGTTAATATAAGAACTCAAGCCGGTCGATCACCATACACGTCGTATCTTCGCTGATTGGGACCTTCAAATGCAGCAAAATGAACCGGATTTTCATCGAAAAATCATCTTCAGTGATGAGGCCCACTTTCACCTCGAAGGTTACGTTAATAACCAGAATTGTCGCATTTGGGTTGTTGAAAAGCCTCTCCATCCTCAACGTGTCACTCTTTGGTTCGGTTTTTGGGCTGGCGGTGTGATTGGACCTTACTTATTCGAAAATGAGGCTGGTGCAACTGTTACGGTGAATGGATTCCGTTAACGAGCTATGATTAATGATTTTTTATGGCCGGAATTGGAAGATATTCATGTGAACGACGTTTATTTTCAGCAAGACCGCGCTACGTGCCACACAAGCAACGAAACAATCGCAATTTTACTAGAAAAGTTTTCTGACCGTGTTATTTCTCGAAGAGGTAATCACAATTGGCCACCGAGATCTTGTGATTTAATACCTTTAGATTTTTTTCTTTGGGGCCACGTGAAAGATAAGGTCTATGCCAATGCTCCACAATCGATTCAAGACCTTAAAGATGGAATTCGTGAAGTTATCGAGGACATACAGCCGCAAATGTGCGAATTGGACATGGAAAATTTCATAAAAACGATATGGGGCTGCAAGCGTAGCCGTGGCGGCCATTTGGCTGATATCATTTTCAAATGTTAATGGCCTACCTTCCTCTTTACAATGAAATAAACATTCATTGATTTCTCTTAAAAAATACTCGTTTTTTAATATCAAAATGAAACCTCTTGTTGGAAAACGTTTTATAATTGTAAATAAGCAAAAATTATTAGAGTTTTTCTCAATTGATCAAATGATTATTAATTTATTCTTGAAAATTTGCTCCACTCTTCCCGGATCTTATCTTTTATTTACATATTTGCATATATACTTAATGCTCTGAACACTCGTAGTATATACGCACCTTGCCATTCCTCTATATTTATATAGCATTTAAATATTAATGACATGCTTGTTTGTTCTATAGAATTACGAAGCTATTGTCAATTGGCATGCTATTTGTTATATTTGAGTTAAACTTGTCGTTCCTTTTATATGACTAATACCTGTTGACACTGAATTCAGTATAATCTCCCTAAATGGTTTTCAAAATAATTTTCTGCTGGACCGTTCTTGTTTAAACATTGCGAATTTTGTTTAAGAGGCCCATGTATCATTAATCGTACCTCTACGTCAAACACTTCCTTATTATTGGTTTTACTGCAATAATGATTTAATCAATGTGCTTATGTTCTATATTTATCAAGATCGGGCGATATTTTCGATGGACGGCAATGATTACCTCCATGCCCAGTATTGCTTTTTGTAAGAATTATCAAAATTGTTCATCTTAGAAAAAACTTTGAAAGTATAACAGTTTTAAGACTTGAAATGTAAAGTGACATATTGCAATACTATTTGTAGTGGACTGGTAACAACAAGTAAAACAAAATATAAAAAGAACAAAATATTCTGCGTTCTTTATTGAGCGAGAAATAATCTGCCGTAAAATAGGGAGCATAAATCAGTTACATTACTAAAAAAACATTAATTTTAGAAGAAGAAAATAAATATTCTACGAGGTTAACTAAAGGTCAATTTTCTCTAACCATAGTAATAAGCTTAACTTATCTGAAACCCTGAGGCAGGCCTGACGAATTTAGCATCCTAAGTCAGCGATAGAGAAAATACAAAATCAAAATAGATAGTTGCGATGAACAAACTTTTTGCATCAGAGGCATTTTACAACTCAGACACAGAAAAGAATCTACTTTTGAAAGTAATTGTAATCATTTAAAGATTTTAGTGGAAGATCGAGGACTCCATCATTCGATTTTACTAACTCTTGCACTTAGAATCTGCGTTGGAGTTCATATATTTGACTGTCGACGAGAACTGTCAAAAATACAGTAAAATAATAAAAGTTAATTTTTCTGTGTGTAATAAGATGATTTGTACAGTCGATCTCTCGTTCCCTTATAATACGTCTGTATTGTGGAACAGAGGGAGGTTTTTGTTTTAATTAAATTATTTTTATTGCATAACATTTGTTTGTTAGGAGTATACATGTAGCTTTGTGATAAGTTATATTTTCATACCCTACCGCAATATGTTCAATTCGTCTCAAACCTGAGAGAGAGAGTCACAGAAACTCTCATAACTATTCGAATTATATAAATTTTTGATTTACTATTGAAAAATCTTCAGATTTCATTTGATAGATGTGTCCGAATTTTGTGTAAGCATAAAGTAATTGATGACAACATAAGTGATGTCTCGATGATATTCTGGGTCAAACGGAATATTGTACTTATTTTTGTTTCGATAAGAAATTGGCATTCAACTTTGGGCGTTCTGCTTTCTAATGGCAAATACCATTACCCTCAGAAAAATAATTATCTTTCTAAAAATTATTTAACCATGTTATTCTAGTAATTTTTTTAGAAGTGATTAAAATGGAATGTTATTTTAACAACATAGAATAAAAAAATATAGTATGGGGTATCTTACATATATGAATTTCCACTGATTTATTACTATCCAAATTACTTGTTAACATAAACCATTGATGAATTCATGGGTGCCTTAAGCAGTAAATGGCCTAATGAATATCATTCGCGAGATCATGTAAAACTTCATTAAATATATAAATGAGTTTAGTCTCAGGCACAGAAGAAAGTTCATTTGAGGCTTCACTGAAAGATTCATGATGATCTCATCAATTAGAATTTTTTTTGTCGTAAGAGGTACATTTGAAGGTACAGAGGTACATTTCCATTTTTTATTTGCCGTTCAGTATAAACAGTTTTTTCGTGTTTTTAGTCGATCCGTTTCTAAGTTTTGTATGATATTTCTAAAATACATTTTGTTTACTGATCTTTTCTATCGTTACATTAAACTTGAATAATGGTATTATTGTGTATTTTTTCTATCACTATTTTCATTTCATAAGTTTTGGTTTAATAATTGCCTTTGGAATTTAGACATGGGAACAGTATGTAGGTGAGCATGATCAATGCACCTAGAGCATCTACCTGGTCCTGCTACCTACCTGGTCTTGCTACCTACCTGGTACTACTTGAAACGTGATTAAATTTCTATTCTGAGTTGTACATGTCATTAAAGTTCGTAAGAAGTTTCAGAGATTTACAGGTTTAACGAAATGTTAAATGTATAATTTTATAAAAATTATTTCTTACCAGCGGCTATTTAATTGACATTTTTACAGAATTTACTGTTTTTCTACTACGATTGACGTTTCACGAGAAAAGTATTATACAAAAAGAGTCAAAGATTGCAGTCATCATAAAATGACGTTATATTAGCAAAACTATTAGAGCAATAAGGTAATTAGTATTCTCGGTATACTGGTGTGGTTTTGTAAACCATTTCACATGAAAAGAGTAAGTAACTGCGAGAGTAGCGAAACACGTCGGTGAAATTATATTGTAAAATTCAACACAACTTCCTCGATCCTACTATGGTCATCAGATAGGTCATAAGGAAAACTCAGGCGGAGTTCAGGGTAAGTCTGAAAAGGATAGGGAGTGTAATGTGGTGTAATTTACTAAAAATTACCTTTAGTGTTACGCACTTGCTTATCGATCCTACTATGACCATCAGATAGGTAATAATCCAACGTAAAGTTAGGTGCAGTTCAGAGTCAGTCTGAGTTTGGGGTAAGTCTGAAGGAGGTAGTGGGTGTAAAGTGGTGTAATTTATTAGAAATTCCAAAATTTTCAATCTAAATTAATAAAACGTTTTGTAACATTTGAGTTACTCACATGCAAATAGATTAGTTGCAGAATATTTTATTTATTTAGTTCCGGAAATTTCGGATTTTCTAGTAAATTAGACCATATTACACCACTTCAGCGTCGGCCTTGCTCCAAACTATACCTGAGTTTATCTAGGATTATGACCTTGGATCGATGAGCAAGTGCTAACACAAAAGTTACACATTTTGTTAATTTAGTTTCGGCAATTTTGTAATTTTTAGTAAATTACATCCCGTATCCCTTTCAGACTTGTGCTGAACGCTGCCCGAGCCTACCTATAGGATAACTATTTATCTGATGGCCTTAGTAGGATCGATGAGCAACTGGATAACATAATAGTTAAAGTAAATTTTACTAGTATTAAATTTAGTTTCGAAAATTTCGGAATTTATTGTAATTTACACGTTATAGGATTCGGACCAATCTGATACAATTATATAGTTCCTGACTGATTTTGAGGTAGTATGAATATTTAGAGGTGATATTGCAACTAGGTATACCGAGTAAAATAACTTTCGGCTATAAAATATTTTTCGGCTTGAACAAAGACACTCTTCATTACCATTTATTGGCTGGAAACTCTCGGCTCCTAAGTTAAGAGAAACTTAAGTAATGAAAGCTCCACATGCAGGCATGTTCTTTCTATAAGCCCTCAGTACGTATAAAATGCGATATAAGTCCAGTTTTCCTAAATATGTATTTGCTCTGTGGGGTGACGGTACCATTATGATTTTTGAAGAGAGTACCGATCAAAGACGCCGAAGGCGTAAATGCCCGTTGGGTAAAATTTGTAATAGAATTCGGTCCTGTATCCAGTTTTTTCGAACACGGTTTATTTAATTTTTACGTATTTTCATTTCAATGATCGTATGTATAGAGTTAATTAAGAGAGTTAGAACCTGAAATAACCGCATTTAACCTGTAAAAATCATTTTGTTCTAATTTCTATAAACAAAGATCTGGTGTGATGGAAAATTTGAATGTAGATTTTTTAGAATTGTTCGATGTCTAGCAAGGGGCCCTATTATTACAAAATAAATATCGGTGATATGTTATGGCGTAATAAGCTGGTTAAACTATTCTTCAATTAAACATTTATTTTACAAAATAGAAATGCTTTTCCGTGTTATCTTGTTATCTATCCAATTTACATCCTTTATGTACCATACCCATTTCTCATTACGTCATGTATACAACATAATTTCACGGTGATTCAGCTAAAATATATGCTAATTTGGTTGATTTTTTTTCATTAACATTTTCATTTTAATAATGTAACACACGAATTTTTATTTTTAATTTTCAATGAGATTTAAACATTAATAAGCTCACTACTGTAACAATCAATGTATTGTTTTGAAAACTCACAGTTAATGATTAATGATAAAATTATTTTGATTCATAATATCACTTTGATTTGATGAATATGCAAATTTTAATATGTTCATGTATGTACTCGTATATATAGAATGTATACATACGTGAACATAATTTTTATTGTTATGTTGGTAAGACATTTATACCACCATTAACAGTAGTGACTTAACAGAATGACATCAGCAATATTAACCGATTTTTTCTGTGTTTTCGTGTTGTTTTGGTTGGCTACGATTACGTTACGGTGATGTTCATTATATGATTTATTCATGTCGGATCGGTTTGTTTTGATCAATTTTGATTATGTCTCTCACAATTGAAATAAAATTAAGTGTTTTCTTTCACTTCTCAATCAAAATAAAAAAATAAAGTTAACCAACCACGGCACATAAATTCAATCCTTAATTATTTCAACGAAAGAAATGAAATAAAATAAAATATGTTAAGATTAGGTCTGCGAGCATGTTTTTAACAAATATGAATCTGGAATTTTATGAATGAATAGTACTTCGGTTAATTGTTTTGTAAATGGATGTTATTGTCATGATCTCTCTGGTTATATTTAGAATGATGACTTTGGTTGTTGATTTATTATTTTTATAAATTATATATTACCTGAAGAGGTTAAATGTCGATTTTCAATTGAAATTAGTGTTTGTTAGTGGCGGTAGTTGTTTATGAGTTTGATTGAATTCAAAATAAATTTAGAAGAAATTTCGGCTAGCCTTTAGATGTTGTTTTGTTAAATTGAAAAGCTTCCAATTATTTTGTATATTTATTACTTTGAGCAGTCGCATTTTGGCTGTAATACAATTTATTAATAATAGAGTTTGGCAAGTATCATATTCGCAAGTCAATCTTGCCAAGTTAATCTTATCTACTTTGTACTCCGAGGTGTTAATATCTTTCAATCATTATTTTAATATCCACTTTAAACAGGGCAATTAAACTGTTTTATGTACATATGTATTTATTAAAAATAATTATTCAGTTTGTATTTAGGTTTGTAATTTTTACATGGTATAGATTTTTTGATAAGAAAATACTGTTATGTTTGTTTCCTTTTTGTAATTAGGCGATATCATAACCATAATTTAATTGTTTTATACCGAAAAATAAAATTTTGAATTTTTTACGATCTCGTTAAAAAATCTGTTATAGATTTTAATTTTAACTACATTTATTATTCCTACAGTTTTAGTTTTCATTTTTATCGTGTTTTAATGATTCGGTGCAATGGTTGAGCACATTAAATTGTAATAGGCTCTTTGTGATGAATTAGTTGTCCCTTTCATTAGAAGAATTTAGCATTTTGATTTCAAATGCACATTATTTTGTCTTGCAGAATTATATTTTCTCGACTCGAACATGTTTCCGCATGGTATAATTGTTAAGTATTTGTATTTTAATAAGAAGTTAATTCTTTATCTGGTTGGTAATTTCGGTTTAATGGATTTTCATTATTATTCAAATTTTTTGTTTCTAAATTAAAATAAAAGGGTTAATAAAAATTATTATAATTTAACAACATTAGATGGAAAATCGTAAAAAATCACATAAATACAGAAATAAACGGTTAAACAATGGTTTAAGAGTTACTTTTTAAATTTAATGATTGAAAGTTTCATAATGGATTTCTTTTAGGTGATAATTTGGCTTTAAAAATAGAAATTATAGCTAAAATTCTGAGAAATTAAACGAATTAAAAATAATGACAGAGTTTCACGGTTTTGATAAATAATTTACCTTTCTAAATTATGTAAAATAAAAAATTGAAATAAAACCGTATATATTTATTTTGTTAGTCGATTTTCCGCATTCGATTTTCCTTTAAATAATTGCGTATGCGATTTGAATAAGGGAAGATTATAAAAATGAGAAGTAGTTATATGTTCACTCCAAATAGATAACAAACGGTGATGTTTTTTATGTTCTTATTTTCCAGCAATCTAGACAAAGCAAGAGAAAAAATCGTGTTTTGCTTGACATGTTGTAATGACAGTTTGTCACCATTAATTTTTTTCCTCCTGCCTTTCATTTCCATTTGCGTATCGCGTTATGTTTGAATTTTAGATTAGAAATTAGATTTTATAATTTTCACAATAAAGTTACAAAATACGGCAAAGACAATTTTTGACATTTTTTAATTAGATGAAAAATTGGTGTATTTTTTAAATAAGCCATTCTATTGTTACTGACTTATTCATACATTAATAAAGAAATCTAGTAAGAATGAATTATTGCAATTGGACTAAATCCCAAATCAACGTGCGGTTTGAATTTCGTCCATAATTACGTTTTGACATTTTACCAACCTCAATTAAACTATATTTACATAAAAGTATTCCAAAGTAAATTTCAGTTTTAATTTTTAACATGTCAAACTAAAAAGAAAACTAAACAGTTTTATACAAATATCAAAAATCCTTTTTTCCAAAAACATCCTTTTTTATTAAATACAAACATTTTCAGAATTAATAGTACAACTTAACCAAAAACATATTAATGTTGGTAAACAAACTTTTTTTATGAATGAATACCAGAAACAAAGCAACAATATTATGTAATATGTATAACATAAAGAAGAAAATGGTTTTTCATTTGTTCAACCACAAAAGAAATTTTTTAGAAATAACATTGGTATTTGGTTTAGTCATACAAGCAGAAATACAACAAGAAAATCGTTCATATGTACAAGTATTTTTGGATTAATGAGATTTATGTACATATTAAGAAGTTGACTTTTACTTGCTAATCCTGTTATTCTGTTTTGATATGTGACTGGCTATGTTTTCTTTTGTTATTTTCCTACCTGAGCGGTAATATATAAACCATACATTGGCCGAGACTTGTTACATAAACTTTCGGTTATGTTATTTTATTACCCTGCTGATTTTTATTGAAAAACCAAACGTAACATAATGGAAATTTTTAGATTGATTGCTGAATCGGTCCAAATATTATTTACTCGCGCTTTATTATTTAGTGTCGTAGGTATTATAACTATTTCGAGTACTGACCTCGCTCTTCTTCACGAACTTCCACAAGAAGAACGGAGTACCTTAGAACTCGTCGTTTTATTGAAACAGAAATATAGTTTGATACTATCCTTACCTTATATCAGAGAAACTATGGGCCGTACATGATTCATTTTTCATGTTTGTTAAAAGTATAGTCAGATTATTGAAGGAATCGTATTATCCCATTTTGAGCCGCTAAGATGGTGCCACAGTCTGTTGTTTTCAATTAGTTTATACCGACAAACGTAGAGTATTATATACTCGCTCATATGTGTAAGCATAAACTGATTTGGAAGATGGGTCTGCACTAAGATTTGCAATCCAACAGAGAGTCGTTGTTATGTTTATTAACCAAACTTATTACACTTAACGCTGATTTAGTAAAATTACTATTAAAATTTTAACATTAAAAATATAGAAGCACAACGAATATAAAACGAAAACACAAAAATATACAGTACTTCAATCACTAATTGAAGCAATTGGACAGGAAAAATTAATTAATTTATAAATTTAAAAAGTAGTTTTCAGATTGTTTTTGTAGTTGTCCTATGATAAGTTAAAGCCAAATTTATGCTCTGAAATGTTTATGATTTAGCACTTAATATGCATACGGAGAAGAGAATTGGGTTACGCTAAGTACGTAAAAACAACAAGAAAAATTAAATACTTACTAGTGCGTGACACAGATGGAAAATGAGTAATTCAGTTTGGGACAAATATGGAAATTAATGAAGATGATATCTTCCAGGTTTATGGAATTTCTACAGTAGATTTATGCTTATACAAATGTAGGTTACTATTAATAATTCTAACATGAATTAAATAATTATAAAAATAAAACAAATTTAATTTTTGTTAGTGCATAATGTATATTTATTTTGCATAATATTTATTTATTTTATAATTAAAATATATTTAATTATATATAATTCAAACACTATATTTATGGTTTAAACACTACATTTAAGATATCACACAAAATGGATGTTCGTGATGTTGTTTTAGAATTATTAATCTGGCTAATTTACTGGTTGTGTCTTGATTGTTCGGATTACCCCTTCTTCGGAAATAACATCACCGTTAAGAAATTGCTTTTCGTGTTGTTCAACCGTTGTAAGTTTTGTCACTTTACTATCATTTGTGCTGGACTTGGAAATCGTCCATGATGCTCGTGGTTTCCTTTGAAACACATGTACGTGTAGTTGTTGTTGTTGGTTACTTCTAGTTCCACTGATTGTTGTTGACTTTGTTGTCGTATCAACGCACCTGGTGTTCCTCCTGTTGCGGTTTCCGATTTTGCACCGATTGGACTCTATATAAAACGATAAAAAATTAATTTTATGTATTATTAAACAATCAATTTATATGATGTATTATGTTCATTGAATTTTTACTTTTACGTCAGAAGTTTTCTTAACTGGTGGTGTAGTTGCTGTTCGTGATGTGGTAGTTGTTGTTGTTTTAGAATTATTAAGTGTGCTTAAGTTTTTTTTTGATTTTGAAAAATTTTCATGTTTATTAATTTGATTTATATGGCAAAGTCCTAGGTATAAAATGTTCTTTCCTGCATTAACATCCCTGCTCCATGTGATATCACATTTTGGGCAAAATTGGTATCAATGGGGAGATTTTGATGCTATATGTTCATTGTGACACGTGGCGCATAATTTTGTGGTTCTAAATTCACCATTTGTCAAAACATACGAATAGTTTTTTAACTCTTTTATTAATTTAGGTGGTAGCGTTCTAACATATCCCTTAATTGGTGAATTAGACGCCACCTTTGTCGAACCAATTATAACAAGAGCTCGTTTATTTTCTTCTATTCCAATTATTTGTTTTGCTAATTTATGACACCTTATCCACACATATATATTTTTTAAATTTTAGTCTTGCCACCTTCCTCTGGACACATTCACTTTGTCGCAAATTAAATTTTGATAATTGATCTTTTGTATAATTTAAATAATCTTTTGACATTGGCGAATTTCGATATTTTGCTGTGAGTGTTGTCCATTTTTTTAATTTTCAATTCACAATTATATTGTGAAATCCAGCCATTTGTCTAAATTTTGAGCTTTTAATTTTGATAGGTTTATCATTTTTAATGCCCCCAAAAATTAATGTTTGTCCAGGATCTAAACCTATTTTTATATCATAATTATTTATATTTTCACGAATTTTTTTTAAATTTCCAACAATTCATCATCATTCTGATTTTTTCCTTCTTTTGTAACTTTTCTTTTTCTTGTTCAGTTTTGGCCATGGAACATGAATCAATCGGCCATCATGGAAAAATCTAATTTTTTGGTTTTAGTTTCAATAAATTTAAAATATTTTTGCAATTCCAAATCCCTGTCAAACTGTTTCCATGGGCCATTGTATAATTTTTGAGAGCATAATAATTGATGGAGGGCCACTGAATCGTACCGTACATGATGCCGTCCAATTTTTAAAAACGGAATTAATGTAAATTTTTTTGATTTTTTGTCCTCATTATACCGTTGTAAATTATAATTGTTTTTGATATATTTGTCAATTCTGTAAATTTTGTTCCATTCCAATTTAAATTTGTCCGTAATTTTTCTAATAATTTTGGAAGGTGCCTTTTCACTTTTTTCTCGAAATAAAAAGTCTAAAGTATCATATGTACTTGATTCTGATAGGGACAGTGAGAAAATTTCTTCAATGTCTTTTTGAATTTTGTTAAATACTAAATCATTTAAACATTTTGATCTTAACCCACACTTTATAATAACAATTTTCTTAATAAATATTGGCTCTTTCGTTTTGGCATTTATTTAGAACACGATTTTGATGGACCTGATGAACATAATAAAATAGCATATTCAATAAGGTATGTTATATTAACTAAAGACGACGTAAGGTATAAAGCATGTTATATTACAAAACAATGTAATTTGATTACATCAATCATATTCGGTTAGTTGCAAATATATGTGGTGGACAAAATAATTACGTTCCTTGTTTTTTGGTTTAGCTTGCTAATTATTATTAACAATAATTATAGACGTTTATTTAATGAATGGTGGTGGGGGCTTTGACCACTATTTCATATAAATAAACCTTATAACGTCAGTCAATAAACAGCCAAACTAATAAAAACACAAAACTTGTCCAAAACACAAGAGGTAAATATATTTAATTTGAAAAATTGGATAATATGTATTATTTGTTTATTAAAAGATATTTGGTTATCAGAAAACATTCTAATTTATTAAAATAAGTAAAAAATAAAAACAAAGAATAAAATATTCATTTTATTTAACAAAAGATTTATGTATTTATATAAAAATTCGGTATTTAATTTTAAATTAAAATCACTGTACTTTTCATATTACGAACAATCAAACTTTTTGAAACACCCTTCTCGACCTCTAGGGATCTGCTTTGCACGAAACCAAACACTTATTCGAACTTTTGGTTTTTTTTTCAGCTGGAACTATTTTATTTCGAACAGAAATGTATTCTTTTGCTTCTCCTGGCGTAATCGTTTTCTGGTACAAAGCTGATGTGGCGGGTACAATAGAAGCGATTCAAGGTAAAATAATACATTTTCTTTTATTAAAGATTTTACTAACAACTTAATATTAAATTAATTCTAGACGCAAAACCACACACGGTTAATCATTATACCGGATCGAAAGACAAATGCACTGCAGATACTACATAATAGAAAATAGAAATAACGGGTGTTTTTTTAGGAGGTTTGTTTTTCCGATAGATGTCGTTTTATTTTATGACAGTTGTTTTGACAGCTCAAAGTGGCATTTCTACTCAGTATTGTTTGGCAAATCATTATGAATAGGTTAACTCCAGAACAACGTTTTCAAATCGTGGAAATTTATTTTCAAAATCAGTGTTCAATTAAAAATATTTATAGAGCACTTCGTGAATTTTATGGTGCACATAATCGTCCGTCAGAGACCACCATAAAGAACGTAATTACCAAATTTCGGTCTACATTCACTCTTTTGGATGCCAAGCCACCGACAAGAATGAGAAGAGTTCGTACAGAAGAAAATATTGCTGTCGTTGAGGCCAGTGTCGAAGAAAACGACAATTTATCGATTCGTCGTCGTGCTCAGCAAATTGGACTTTGTCCATCGACTTTATGGAAAATTTTACGTAAAGATTTGGGTTTGGTGCCATACAAAATTCAATTGGTGCAAGAATTAAAGCCACACGACCATCGTTTGCGCCGTGAATTCAGTGATTGGTCGTTAAATCAATTGAACGAAGATCCATTTTTTTACCGTAAAATTCTCTTCAGTGATGAGGCGCATTTTTGGTTAAATGGATACGTCAACAAACAAAATTGTCGCATTTGGAGCAAAGATAATCCACACGCCGTTCAAGAATTACCAATGCATCCTGATAAATGTACTGTTTGGTGCGGTCTATGGGCTGGTGGGATCATCGGTCCATATTTCTTTAAAAATGAGGAAGGACGACGCGTTACCGTGAATGGAAATCGATACAGAACCATGTTAAATGAGTTTTTGTTGTCAAATCTTGAAGATATGGATATGGATGAAATGTGGTTTCAACAAGATGGTGCCACTTGCCATACAGCACGTGAAACAATCGACTTATTGAAAGAAACTTTCAACGACAACATTATTTCGAGAAATGGTCCGGTGAATTGGCCTCCGCGTTCGTGCGATTTGACGCCACTCGATTACTTTTTGTGGGGATACGTGAAGTCATTGGTTTATGTGGATAAACCTCAATCGATTGACGCTTTGGAAACCAATATTCAACGTGTCATTGCTGACATACGCCCTCAAATGCTTGAAAAAGTGCTGGAAAATTGGACCTCCAGAATGACATTTGTGAAAAATAGTCGTGGTAGCCATATGCCAGAAATTGTGTTTAAATGTTAAATGCCAAAAAATTATCTACCAAATAAAAAAAAATTTTGGTCATTTCATAATTTTATATGTGTTTTATTCAAAAAAAAAATCGGCAACCTCTTAAAAAAACACCCTTTACATGCAGTTCGTTTTCACCAGCCTCTTAGCTAGTCGCGCGTATTGCTTTCGCTCGCCACCACCATGCTGTACGCAATAACACCGCCATTGCATAATGCACATGGTGGACAATTTTCATTTTGATTTAGAAAATTTAATTCTCCAATCTCAAGCACATCCAAATACTTTTAAGGCGTTGAGATCCATTGCCGGAGGAGCATCAAATGACCGTAAGATTGGAAACCATCATCGACTATTGACAAAGCTGATGTGGCGGGTACAATAGAAGCGATTCAAGGTATAATAATATATTTTGTTTTATTAATGATTTTACTAACAACTTAATATTAAATTATTTCTAGACGCCGAACAATACACGGTTAATCATTATTAATCACATTTAACATTTGGATCTTAACCCACACTATGAGCATTAAATGAAAATCGTATATCGAGAATAATACTTTCGGGAAATTGTAGGTTGTAGCAAAAAGAAAGTAAATAATATTTTGTGTCTACTGCACTGATCGCCACAGCATAACATTCACGCTAATATAGTAGAATGTTAAATTCTTAATAACGTAAAGCTACAATAAATTGTTTCATGGAATGCAACAGCAATAACCACACAATGTTCCAGCTCCATATCCAGCTGTGAAAATCGTACATTATCCAGTATCCAGTCAAACAAGGTCATTATCCAGTCAACTCAATAACATCCAGTTGAGAAACAAGTACTATATCCAGTACATGTTCATGTTGATCGTCCAGGACCTGTTAATGTATATGTACCACAACCTTACCCAGTAGAAAAGAATGTACAATATCCAGTGAAGGTACTTGTTCCAGCTCCATTACCAGTCGAAAACGAAGTAGTACCATATACAGTTATATTAATAGAGTTCTATTTTATTTACTCTATTAATTTTTATTATCATCCTAAAAATAAATAAAAGAAATAATTAATTAAATTTTATATTTATTAAAAACAAATTTTTTATTAGCCTTTTATTTATGTATTAATAATTTTTAATACCTAATATGTACATATATACACGAGTATGTACATAATACATATATACATACATATATTTGAATTATAACAATTCATGATTAAATTTGATTAGATAACAATAGGCTACATGTATGATGTAATAGACAAAAGTATTTGTATATACGAGCATTATGCTCGAACATACAAAACTCTTGAGTACAAGTTGTTTTCGATACGCAATCGAATCGAGATAGTATATTATTCGCATCATAAATGTAACAAATGTTTAGATATCGTAAATCAATCCCCGAAATTTTTATCTATTTTTTATTTAACTTTGATTAAATAGGAGTCATAAAATTATTAGTTTTTTCATAAATTTTGCTGTTTATCAAATATATTTAGATTTATTGTTGTTTGCAATTTCCAAGCTTAGACAAGTAAATTATCTCAATGTGGGGGGGTTGGGGTTATGTTTAGGATTAACAAATATTTATATTAGTTTATGGAGAAAGTTTAATTTCTAACATAATATGTAATGGTCGACCGATTGAATCTATGTAAAATTAAACTAATCTCAACTCAAATATCCACACGACCAATTTTTTCGTACTTTGTTCGTTTAGCATATAATTATTGTTATGTATACTATGGTTTGCTAAACATAAATATGTACTTTCGGTTGGGCAGTAAAGTCAGCATTTCAATTTTTCAAATGTTTTATGTTAGTTTGACCTGTTGTTTACAGTGAACACACACACATACTGTTTATTGTATACATACATATTATGTACTTCACCATATTACCATTGCATAATATGAAACAAAACGCAGGTGATGAACTTTGCGAATGAATATGTATGCACGCGAAAAATTTTAAACCATAATATTTTTAAACTTACAAAAAATCTAATATTAAATTAAATGTATATATAACTTATTTATCTGTAAGGTAGACTGTAACTCTACCATATAAATAAAATCACCTGTCTTATAGAATTTCAAAGATTCATTGAATAATCGAAATATTTTGACAAATTTCACTTAATAACATTATAAAATATGTTTGCTTTCCGCTTCATAAGGGTTAATTTGAATATTTTACCTGTTAAACATTTTTCTGAAATTCATTTGACAATCCGTGTTTTTAAATTAGACAAATTCTTAATTATTTACATCTTACGATTTTAGAATTTGTTATTTTTTTATCCGTTTCCTTATAATGAATTTTCGAATGGACAGTTATATGGAACAGGTGTGGCTACATTTCTTTGGTTGACATTATAAAAAAGTATGTATAAATATTTAATTGTGTTGGATTAAAATTTTTTGGTTTTTATGTTTTGAATGATAAGTTTTATCAAATATATAGATAAGTTTAAGGAATATAATTATTTTTAATTGGTACGACTTACCAACAACATGTTTGTTTGATCCGTGGAAATTGCCGAAATGCACATAATCATTATAAGTTTTTTTACATTTTCATAAATTGGGCACAGTAGAAAAAATATGTTTTAAAATTTGCCTTTTGATGTAATACACTTTTTGATATAATTTCCCGAAATTTATTGTAAAATGTGTTAATCATAAAATTATATGGTAACACGCTGTATGATATTGAAGAAAGGCGCAGGGTGAAAACCCTTGCCATAATAAATTACCCCAGCATACCATAGTATGTTCCATTATTCATATTACTTTAGTATACAACAAATCGAATTCCATTTGTATGTTACTTTTAAATTTTCCATTTAATAAAATTGTGAAAAACATATGTTTCCAATATTCGGGAGAAATAAATTTTCTTATACAAAGAGTTCGTTTTGAATTTTTTTTCTTTAAATTTTTAATGCGAACATGAAAATCAATTTTCATCTCTGAGTATTTAACCCTTTTTTCTGGTTTTATTTGTTGCCACTCGATTTTTAAATTCATTGTAATTTTCACAAGAAAATAAATAAAAGTGGCAAAAAATACTTTCCTTGATTTTCGAACCATGTCTCATGTGACAAAGATTTTATACCGATACTGGGTGTGTTGTTGTGTTTATATAAAAATTTAATACGTGTATATAAACAGAATTTTCTAGATGTTCTTGCTATTTTTTTGGAGTTCACAAATACATACAACCCAACTCTTGTGAAAAAAGAAAATTTTCTTATGTATGTATTGTATTATATATTTTTTTATCGCGAACAAATTTGTAACGTATTTTTATACGTATTTCTACTACTCTTGTAGTTTTTTGGTAAAGCAACAAAGTAGCAGAAAAAATTAAGAATAACAAGAACATGGCATTCAAATTTAACAGATTTTTCTTATGTTTTTCTTTAAAACATTTTCGTGTCGTTGTTGGTGCTGTGTGTTGAGTATTTTTTTTTATTGTATTCTTTCATCTTATACGTATTGACAAAGTGTTACCACCCGAGAAGTGGAAAATTCTACATTTTGTGAAGGAAAATTTTTATTTTTGTGCCGGTAGAAAAGAGTCTCATGAGTACAATATTTACACCTGATACGGTGAGGTTGATAGTTAAAATACTTGTCGATGTTACAAGATTTGTACTTTTTGTCGTCTTTGTGTATATATTGTACATTGTATGTATATGATACTGTTCGGAAGTTGGAAACAATTAAGTGAACAGTAGCTGTATCGTATGAATAATTGCCATGGGTATTTTGTCAAATTATAATGAATGCTTCATTGTATTTTTAGTGATAAACTTTATTAATGTGATTGACTGTCGCAAAATCTTTTCTAATTTATCAATTCATCGACAATATTTAGATATATTTTATTAAATTGACATTAATTAACATATAAATAACCACCACTTCAATTAATAAATAAATTCATCAGTATATGAAATACTTCGAAACGCTTATCAATTTGATTAAACCAATGTTATATATTATAAAGCAATAATGATATCAATTCAGAATTTATTATAACCTTTTAAATTTGATTATTATTAGTTATATGTGTTTAGTACTCGTACAATTAAAACAAATCAACTTTCGACGTGAATGTCAAGTAATGCAAACATATTATTAGTCGTTCTAAGTATGTGAACTTTTGTCATTAGTACATTATCCGAGCATTGAGTTTTACGTTTTTACTCTAAAGTTAAACTATAAACATACCTCATTGTTTTTAAAGTTTACAGGATTTTAATAAAAATAGAATATGTTAAAAAACTACAATAAATTAGGTGAACTGTTATTAAACCCTCACCCACCATTTTCAAAGCCTTCGGTTCTTGTATACACATACATTATTCATAAAAATATAAAATAAGTACGTTTTTTGCCCAAAACATGAAATTTTCATCATAAAAATACAATTAAATGAATAACACAAGAAAAATTAAAGCAACAACAATTTGTGGTATGAGAACTTATAATGAAAAAAAAAATTAAAAAAAAAACAACTGTTATAACAGGACATGCGCAAGTATGCAAAGGAACTTATACATACACTTTTTTTACTGTGCTTTCGATGGAACGCCGAAACAATAAAAAAAACACAAAAAATTGGAAAATAAAGAAAATCATTTTTTTATGTTTTTTATTTTCGTTGCTGTGGTAGCTATTTGTTCGACAAGAGTGGCAACAAATCCAATTGAGAACAGAAACAAGGAAAAAACGAAAAAATATATTCCTTTTTTTGTGTTATTTTCTGTTGTTTGAACCCAACCTTTTTCCTAAATGTTTATTAATATATTTTCCATCTTTCTCTCTTTTTTCCTATCGTCATCGTCATCAACAGCAACACGATGATCATCATCACCATCATTAAAATACAAATAACAATTTTTTTTCATTCAATTTTTTTTTATTATCGCTTTTCCATTTCCACTTTGAAAGTTTATTTTTATGTTACCATTTTTCTATCCTGTTTTTCGCTTCGTTGATTTTTTTTAAACTTTTTTAAATTCAATTTTAAATGTCCTCCCACACACAAAAAATTAAAAAATTGGAATTTTATTCCCCATACAAAAATTGTATCTACATTTCTACTCCGAACAACTTTGTAGGTTGTAGTTATGTGTGATGTTTATGTAAAGTTCCGATCCACGAGAATGTAATGTAGAATATTATATGTGCTGTTTGTGTTAATAGAAAATTTTCAATGTTTAGTCTGAATTCAAACTAAATATATGTATATATAGTTGGTGAGAAATTGGATGGTTCTCTTTTGCTCCTCTCCACTTGCAAAATATTTCGTGAGTATCTGAAAAATCAATCTAAGTCCGGTTATGATTTATGATGCCTTTCGCCTGCGTTTCAGAAGTTGTTTATGTGTTTAGAGTTCTAAAGTAAATGAGATTATGAATTAAAATAATAACGGTACCCTTTTCTCGTGCCTAAAGTACCCGCGAGTATAATAATTGCCATGGTTGAGGCGGGGAGGGAGAATCGAAAAGTTTTCACCGAAATAAAAGGAATGAGTAAGCTTTATAAATTCAACCCTACTGATTTTCCATTTTTCTTTATTATAATGATGATTATTACAAAAGAAAGGCTTTTTGTTTTTTTTTTGGTTTTTAATTTTTTAATTTAATGACAAATATAAAATGAATGCAAAAAGTATTAAAAAATATAACCGCCTTGACAAATCTTTACAGAAATCTCTTACGTTCTTGATAAAAGGGGTGTGTGGTTGTACAATACTTACAGTATGTAACTCGTGATCTTTATACATGCTTTCATAAATTCATAACGTTCGATAAACTAAAAAGTTGTTTCTAACTCTGATTAATATAAGCATAAAGTCAAATAAACAGCCCAGTTTTAAAGTCAAATGTGAACAATATTTTTGTGAAACTATAAAAGGCTTACCTTCAATTCTCGAAATTTAGCACATCTGTTTAAAATGCGTTATTATCTGTTAAAATTGAAAAAGAAGGTTCGATTGGACGCTCAAGCGTCGCTGCGGCAGGGCTGCTGTGCAGCTTTCTGGTTTTTAGCTTGGTCTGTGATATCCTATAGCCATCCGTAGATGTTCAGTTCTAGCTAGAACGGAATGTTGCGAGATTTAATTTTTAATATTTTCAATTTCACGATACCAGATATTTTAATTTTCGTGCCTCCTTGAATTGTAAATCTAGTAAGATGAACTCGTCATTTGTTTGCTATATAATTGGTTGATTCGAAATCCGATTTGTTGAAATGTGGGTTTCTATCGGCGTAAGCTGACTTGATTTAGATTATAGGAATTTGCACTGGACTATATATTGAGCTGACGGATGACCTCCTCAAAAGAAAGGTAAATTGGAGTTTGGTCAACCGGATCATCTGGCCTTGCTTCTGATTATTATTTCAAAGATCTTTAAAAGATTGTCATTAACAATGAGATTGCATTTCCTCTGTGTCTGGTTTTTAAAGATAGGAATATTGTTAAGGGCTGGTTCTTTTTTAGAAAATCGTGCACTAAGTTTTAATAAAAGATGAAATAATTCTGCCTTTCTGATTGAAATGATCAAGGACAATATGGATACCAATCCATTGGTAATTCTTCTGATTGTATGGTTAACGTGGTATGTAATTTTTTTCTCTAAATCGCGATCTCTATGGCTGGCATTTTCAATGTTAAACGGTTTTTTACCATTCATGTTTTTCCCGTTTTCTGAATAGTTTGGACATTTTCCTCGTGCTCATGTAGTCGCTATATGTACTGTTCTGGGTTTTGCGATCTATAACGGTGTTGTGCGCGATCCTTTTCCAATTCAATTAAAGTAAGTTTCGTTCAACTAATTATTATATGGTGAAGGTGATTTGCGACTTAGTGTCGGTTAAGGCTATATCGTTTCAACCTTGGTAATTTTTGATGTTGGCTCCAGACATGGTCGTCTTTAGCTGTGGTTTTTTTATTCGCTATTCAGGGCTATTGAATGGATGATTGTTCCCCATTTTGGACCGAGTGAAAATCGGGAACCGCAACAGGAGGAACATCAAGTGTGTTGGTATGACAACAAAGTCAACAACAATTAGTGGAACTAGAAGTAACCAACAACAACAACAACTACACGTACATGTGTTACAAAGGAAACCACGTGAGCATCATGGACGATTTCCCAAGTCCAGTACAAATGATAGTAAAGCGACTAAACTTACAACTGTTGAACAACACGAACATTTCTTAACGGTGATGTTATTTCCGAAGAAGGGATAATCCGAACAATTAAATAATCACAAAAAAACATATAAATAGCTCAAAGTTAATTAATTTATTACTTTGAGTTGATTTTTTATTTTAAATTAAAAATTTAACATTTGTTAATTCAACATATGTTAACACTGGACACTCGAAGACATATCATTAAAAATTAGTCCTACTGGCAAAACCAATTAATTTCATCTTAGTGCTATCCTAATATATGTTTGTACTCGACTAATTTCACTTCAATGTGTCATATTGCTTCTTTTTAAAATACATATTTTAACAATATTTCGATCTCCCTATAAAGTTCTTATATTTGCCAAGTACGTTTAAATATTGCAGGCTGTAATCCCATCTTGTCGTTAACAAAATAATAGCGAAGTACAGAAAAATTAAGAAAACACATTTCCCAAATCACAGTACAAAAGAAACAGCAAGTTGAATATTTTTTTTTCTTACATTTTGTTGCTACCAAACAATTGATAGTGTAACACAAGGAAAAATTTAAAGAAAAACAACTAAGAAAATAACATAAAAAATTGTAAAATCGTACAGATATAATTTTGAGGGGTTTGTGTTTTCTTTAAAGAACAATAAAAATTAAATTTTTGGTTTTTCCTGGAAATTGTATCAACAATAAAAATAAATTCGTATAAGTACATAGCGTTCTATAAAAAGGAGTTTCCATACCAGTTGCGAGCTCAAGCGTCTCATAACTCAAATTTATAATTTTTTTTGGAAAATTGCTATCGAAATCTGGTTTTTAAATTTGCATTTTAACTGAGCCGTGTAATATTAATTTGGTAAAAAAGATTTTCTTACTCTTACTTACCTGCCGCTACCGCTACTTCCCATAAAGAGAAATTTTAGAAACTTAGAAGAAAAGCAGGGCATTATTTGTTTAAAAATCGAAAGTAAAATTCAACATTATAACTTAGACCAAACAGGGACTAAAATTGACGTGCTACTACATATAGATATCTAATTACAAAAATCGAAAACTCGGCATCAATACAAAAATTTCTCGTTGCTAAATTTTACTTGTATGTAACAAGAATGTATTTTCCACAAACTTCTTAATAGAAACGTAATATTTTTACGAAAAATGAAGTCGAAGAAAACATATCGTATGTAAACGTCAATTACAGTTGGTCATTTCTTCACTCGAGCAATATTCTTTACTTTCTTGTTACATAATCTACTATTATAGAGAACATACTCATTCCGAATATAAAAACAAAGATTTGTGCAAGATGTTCTAATATACGATTTCAACACATATATTTTACCCACATGCATAGGCTTGTCTCAGTCTCAAAAAGACTAAAAGTCTCAACAGACATTGATTTGTTAGTTTATCAAGGTTTCTTAGACTGGTTGAAACCACGTGCAAACTTCAAAATTTGCAAAAACTTAACGTTCAAAGTGATATATTTTGATAAGGCCCCTTTGGAAGTGACTCTATGACGTTAAATACTGCAATTTTGCTGACCTCCCAACATAAAATTTGACCTACACAATTTATAGAAAATTTAGTTTTTAATTTTAATAATTTTATTTAAAATTTCGATTGTGATTGATTGGAATTGCGTTAAACGGTAAGTTTTTTGTTTTTACGCCGCAATGGTGATTTAATTTGAGCTTTTTTTTACTGTCCCTAGATGAGAATTCAATTAAAATTAAATGTGTCCAAGATTAGTGGTCATGCATTTATTATTATATGCAATGTTTAATAATAGAAATAATGAAAATTAAGAAATTAAATAATTAATTTTTCACATACGAGCAATATTAGTAAAGCATTATAGATACATTCGGGTACTCAAACTTATTAAAGAAACAAACCAGTTTAGATCCATTATTTGGCAATTTAAGTGTCGATACCAAAATGAAATTTGTTTTTTGAGTACCATACAGCCTTAAAATGTAATTAAAAATACATGATCATTGAATTTTTTTAGTAAAATTAAACGGCAGCAAACGCAATGCATTATGATGACGCATAATCATGGAAACAGCGACTTCGAAATATTAATAATAGAGACTAAGAAGATAGTTTTCTTGCGTTGGAAACGTTGGAGAGAGAGAGAGAGAGGATCAACTAGATTTACTTTGGAAATATTTCTTTAAAATCGTCACCAACTTGATTGTACATTTCAACCTCACGTTTTACGATTATTTTCGAAGTTGAGCGTTACCTCAGAAGGGTACGAAAGAGTAAACATCTCACATTCCTTACTAGTTTGTCTTTTGAAAAAATAAAGTAAAAATAGTGAAAACCGTAGTAAGGCCTTTAATTGGGCGCTTTCTGGTCCCCTATCATAATTAGTAAAATCATCGCCAATTTGATTTGAAAATTGCATAGTGCTACATATTTTACTCAACATGTTCCCAACTGTTGGGTGTCCTGAAAGCGCCCGTTGTTCATATAATATGGCGTAATTTATGTTTTTATAATTTTCCTTTATTTTTTATTTCTCCTATATAAATTCTACAGTGGATAATTTTGAGTCAAGATAATCCAGATAACTTTGTTTTTTTGTTGGGTATATTAAATTTTGTATATATTATTTTTGGTTGCGATACAGCGCATAAATTTTCCGAAACAATAATCAACAATTTCCCAAAAAGTAATAAATTTTCTATGCTGGTTGGTATGGCAAAAAAAGAAGCACATTTAATTTCCATACAATTTAATCCAATGAAGAATAACATCTGTTTGGTCAGAGAAAATAAAATTTATAAAAAAAAAACAATTTTCTAAATAAATTTAGATTTAGATGGCAACAAAAACAATTATTTAATCGTTACGTTGTGTTTTGGTACATTTATAGTTAGTTTCGACTACCACTATGTAGGAATTTTGATTTGAATATATGCAGTTATGAGAACGTGTGCAAGTATGACACGAGTACACACTACACATAATTCGAATATTTTTGATGGTTTGTGAGACCGACAGGTGAAAACTACTCACAATTTCTCTAAGCTCTTTAAAAACTATCATAATCCTAAATAAATCAATCAAAAAGTCTACTAATTTTTGTAGTTAGTTCTCTAAACTATACTGTTATTGTATGCCCGGTTATTTGACTTTCTGATTTTATTTAGGTTGGGAAATTTTATTTTATTTATCTTTTAAGTTCATATTTCAATCTAAATATGTTTTTGCGGGAAAAACGAGAAAATAATATTTTTTTTTATGTCACATGATTATGATTGAGTATATTTTTGTTTCATATTTTTTTTTATGTTTGCAAGTTTGTTTGTTTGTTTGTTTGGTGTTCCTGTTGTTGTTTCATTACTGTTTACATATTTTTGAATTTGATACATACAATTTTTCGAGACAATTTGTGTATGTGTACCTAGGTTATACTCGTACAGTGTAGATTTTATTATGATAGATGTGAACGAAATTTTGTGGCGTTATGAAAATGCAGAGGAGGAAAACGGAATTGAAAAAACCACCATTAACAAAAAACCTCAAATACCTAATGTAAAGTAGGAATATATCTGACAACATAAAAATGAAACATATTAACATAAAAATACATAAAATAAGATTGATGTGTTGACTAAATTGGATTTTATGATGGAAAATATATCAAAATTATATGGTTATGGTAGATGTAATATCCATATAGGCTTATTTTAAGAAGGCTATTTCTGTCGCTTAGAATGATCTGCTACAAAAGCTCCTTAATTATTTAAAAACTGAAATCAAATCATTTATAAAAATGCAAATAGCCATCTAATAAGTGAAATTATTTACTGTTTGGTTGGTCACCATGCAATTAAATGCAAAAACTATAAACTATTAATTCTGGAAAATAATTTATAGTATGCAGATTGACATTTTGTGGTTTGAAATTGATTTTCATAACATATTCTGTTTGATTTGCATTTTATGGTTTAATAACAACTAATTAATGGCATTAAAACACAAAAATGTTCTTCCATGTAACAAGAATTATGAAAACTGTATTATGGATGTTAATAAAATGGTTTTACAAGTGATGATATGCTTGTAGTACCTTTTCTTTCGTGTTTAGTTTAACGGAAGTTCATTATTCGGCATCACAATCGAAACCGTTGGACAGCCGGATTCAGGTTTCCAGGCTTCGAAACTATTTTCAGTCTTAGAGAAAAAAACGTGTCCGAAGTGCCAATTAACAATACAAACAACATTAAAACATTATTTTTTAATTTTAACAATAAAATTATTTTCTAAAAGTTTGACAGAGACATATTGCTGTAGTACATTATATAAAACCACAACGTCGCATCCACAAGTGTTTTGAACATGTGATCAACTTAAGCCGCTCTGAAATTTTTAAATGTTTTATGGCTTAATAAAAGTTATTATCAATCTACTAAACAACAATATTAATAAAAATTTAATTTACATAAAATAAAAAATTCTATTAAAAAATGTTCTTCTTCATTCGAAGGAATTATCCATCTACAAAAAAGAAATATACTACTTTTATTATTTTATTATCCTTTTATTAATTTTATTTTTATATAAATTTAATATTTTAACAAACTAATAATATATAATATAAATGTATTGCCTGTGCCTGACTTATTAAAGATACGCATGTTGTGTGGTTTAGTGTTTTATGAGAGTCTTCAGCAATATAATATGTATAACAGAAAAGCAACAACAGCCATGTTAAATAAAAAAATTACAAGAAATCCAATTTTTCATCTTGTTTAATAATAATAATATAAAAAAATTAATTAATTTACATAAAAATTAAAAAAACAACTGTACAGAAATGGAAAAATATAATGTTCGCCCTAAAGGGATGTTTATTCCTGTTGTTATTATTTTTTCCGTTTCATTTATTTTCCCCGATTTTATGATTTTTTGACTATATATGTATATGAGACCATCAGAACAACAACTAGCAAACGAACATAACAAATGCCAATAACAACATTTAAGAACATGCATTAAATTAATGGCTGTGATTTTATAGCTTTATGACGGTGGATTGGTTTGGCAGTATTTATGTACATTGGTTTGGGAATTTTACTGAATATGTTTGATTAAAAATATGAGAATTTTTATATATTGAGGTAGTTGCTTATTATACATATTTGGTTTTTAAAATGCATCGCAAATCTATACAAAGTGAAAGCTTATTTAATTTCGCATTAAAAACAATTCAATAGGCACGAAATTACACTCCGTCATAGCTATGTATTTATAAATATTTTGTGTATGTATTCACCAATACATCTAAAAGTAGTAGTAAGTTCTTTAAAAGAAAAAAGCCACGGGTGACATGTTGTAACATCATGTTTTTGAATTTTTTTGAAGTTTTCTCACTTCTCTAGAATAAAATTTGACATTATATAACTTTTTATATCATTTATCAGTTTGTTTGAAACACCGTGGAATTCCGACTCCGTTTCTATAAATTATTTATTTTCGGTACATATTATTGTCGCAATAGAAAAGATAATTGATAAGAGAAACAGTCAGAGATGCAGACTTCCATATAGTGTCAAGAAGTAATCACCGTGGGGTGGAATTTTGTAACAACTTTTTTCCATACTATCGAAATATACGCCTCTTTCATCAAGAATATAACTGAAAGTTTTCGCATTTTTTAATTAGATTGTTTCTATTGCGATGTTAGTATACTTGAATAAAATAATATGCTTTTCTATTCTGTTTCTATCACCCACATTTATTTAATGTGTGGCTCTCAGGCCTCAGAGAAAAGAGATTTTCGCCGATATACATTATTCGCTATGCGATTAGTTTTTTTACAAATCACAATACATACAAAAGTTGAAAATCCAGGTGATAAAAACAGTTTGTGTCAGCAAAGTTGTCCCGCATTAATTATGCCAGTTAACAACATGATCTGCTTTCTGATGTAGTGAACAGATTAGAGTCATATTCCACTCTTCTGGGATGTCTTCTAAATCCTGATTGGGATCTAACTTGAAATGGTAACTATAGATTAATGCGATATTGTTTGATTGTAACTTTGGTATACTCGAAATAGTTCTCTTTGTTTTAACTTTATTTTATATTTTATGTGGTAATTTCTAGCATAGGAAACAGCGAATGTGTACTTTACTTTAGGCTTGAGAATGTTTAATTGATCGAAGAAAGTCTGTACATCTAATTCCGTTCTTTGGATTGTGGTTTTGTTTGACATTTACAATTAAAAAGAAAATTGAAAATGTTGTCAATTTTAAAAGTGGTCAAATATAATTTTAATTGTATATGTTCAGTTTATCAAAAATTAAATCTGTCCAGAGGAAATCAGGCTCCAAGGACTAGTTTATTTAACTTAATTGGTTTTTTGTATGCCGTCGGTCCTTATATTGTGTTTTCGTAATTATTTACGTACGACTTCCAATTGAAAGAAATTATATAGCTCTCAGCTTAAGAGGTGTCCTATGTATTTAACGTTGTAATATATCTAATCTATTGTCAATCCAAATGATTTTATTATTAATAAATAAAGATTTCGCTATTAAATTAATAAATTTTTATATAATGATACCCACTAAGATATTAATTAGCCTTGTTAGTTGCATTTTTAAAGATAATTGAGCACAAGCAACACCTTAAACTAAACAGTTTTTTAAATCAATAAAGAACATTTTAACACTCAAATTATTTAACAGTTTACAAATTACAAAAAACTTTCTTATTTCACACAAAATTTTCAATCGATATTACACTTCGCAATCATCACTCGCTTTTCTTCAACATAACACATAAAATTTCAATTCAAAATTGTTTCACCACTCAAGATCACAGACCATTTGAAACTGAGAAACGTACTCAAAGGAAGATTTTAAAAACTGAAATAAAAAAATTACATAAATTTGTATTCTTAATTTTCGACAAAGTGGTTTCGTTATCATTTCTTGCAAGAACTTATAGATATATTATACATTTTGCTGTTTTTTCTTCCATCTATCAGCGATTTTCATTCAAACCAAAACGCAGCAACAACTATAATTACTAATAAGTAGTTATTTGTAATTCGCTAATTTTAACTTTACAATCCGCTCATATATATATATAGCATCTAACGATTGACGAGGAAGCGAAATTGTTGTCGGGTCATCTGTTGCTGCAAATTTAACCAGCATCATTTTTGGTGTACTGGCTGTATCATTTATATACAAACATACATACGTATAACATATATAATATTTATTTTCAAGACACGGTAAGAAAATTGAACACTGCTGCAGAAAGAAGAAATAAATATTTTTAATAAGCGGCTGTATGGTTTTAAAGTGTGTTTTGTTCTCTGTTTTTCTTTAACTCGATGGAAATTAAAAGATCAGATTGTTGAAGTTAAAATAACAAAAAATAATAATAATTATTTAATAAGACTAAGAAATATGATGATTTAAGATGTCAAATATTCGAGTTGTCAGTTTTAAAATATTCTGTAAGAGCAATTCCAAATTAAGGAATAAACATATATAGTGCTGGGAAAAAAAATTGGGCAAACATATTTTATTGCAAATTGGAGCCATTTTTTGCTAAAATTACAAAACTTTTGAAAGCAATTGCCTTATTGTTTCATTTTAAATACATGTATGACGTAATTTTTGAAACAAAAAAAATGGTTGGACCAATTGGCTTTTATTACAGCGATACACCTCCGATTCATTGAATTTGATACATTTTTCACAGTCGTATTAGGTATGGATTCCCAAATCGTCATCAACAAACTTTTTAAAGCTTGAATCGATTCTGGGCGCTTTCTTGCTACTTCTAGCTTTATTATAGACCAAATATTTTCAATGGGATTTAAGTGTGGACTATACGGGGGCTAGCTCAACACATCGATACTTCTTTCTTCGAAATACTTGTTGCCTTTAAATGAAGAGATAAGAAAAAAAACAAGTTTTTAACAAATTATTTATGTTTATCTGAAAGGCAATTGTTCTATCTACAATTCAAAATTAATAACTCACAACTTGGGCGGTATGGCACGGAGCGTTGTCCTGTTGAATAATAAATTTGTAGGTCCCGCCAAAAAAGCTTTAACACAGAAGGCTCAAATTCGTTGTGTAGGACCTGCAGATAACATAACTCCCTCATTTTACGGTGGAAGCCTTAAAATACATTCGTTGCTAAGCCTCTCGCCCGGTTTTATTCTTCAGAGAATTCTTCCATCCTCAACATGCAGCTTGAATTTTGATTCATCGGAGAAAATCTCATCATTCCATATCTCTGGAGTCCAAGAAAGATGCCCCTAGGCCCCATAGCAAACGTTTTATTTCACTAGTAATGTGAATTCAGGTTTCTAGACTGGTTTAAGTGCTCTCAAACCAGCTTTAACAAGTTTTTTTCTCACTAAGCTGGCTGAAATTTGTTTTCCCGTTGCTCGCTCAACATCCCGTCTTACGTCCGATGAAATTTTAAAACGGTTCCAACGACATTGTAATATTATGAAACGATCTTCCACAGGCGTTATCTTTCTGGGCCTTCCAGAGCCTTTTTTTCTTTGTGTACTGCCCATCTCTCGCATTTTTTTATTATTCCACGCGACAGTACTTTTAGGAATCTTTAACCTTTCTGCTATTTCACACGTGGTTAAATTTTCTCGCGCCAATATCAACATACTGCTTTTCCCAAAACTAAAATTGCACTTTATTCTTTATAACTACGTCATACATGTATTTAAAATGAAACAATAAGCCAATTGCTTTCAAAAGTTTTGTAATTTTAGCAAAAAAAGACTCCAATTTGCAATAAAATATGTTTGCCCAATTTTTTTTCCCAGCACTGTACATAAAACAAATAATAAAATATTTAGAGTTTTTCGAACGTTAGTTTCCTTGCAAACAGTGTCTCATCGTCTTTAAGACTAACGCAAAAAGCGTAATATGTATCCCATGAGGCCGTTCAAATTCATTTATAAAATCTTTAAAACTGATCGATCCATCATTTTAACGAAACAATTCATCAAAATTCAATATTTTTTATGTACATATTTCAAACTGTTTTTTGTGATACCAACAAAATAATTAATTAAAACAATAATTAATTTAATTCAACACATTTTACACGGATAATTAAATTGATGTAAAATGTATAACAATTTGGAAAAACATAAAATAATTTCCCACACCTATTTAATTTTTTTTAGTAAATGACTGAATGTGTTTGTATGTATGTATGCTAAATGTTTTTATCGAAAAAATTAATAAAATAATTTAATAAATTAATTCACCAAAAAAAAAAATTAAAATATTATAAATTAATTATAAAAAAACATGAATTGAAATTAATTAATGTTAAAAATTCATAAATGTTTTAAGTGATTGTTGATTGTCTGTTCTCTCGCTGTTTTGAACAAAATTGCATTAATGTTTAAAGTTAAGATTCGTGCAATGAATTTATAATTTGGTTAAGTATTTGTCTTAAGAATTTTGCCTTGTCCAGAATCACTAAAATCACTTGTTGATAGACGGGTATGGGATAAAAATTGTTTTTATATGGCTTATGCTGTTTTAATTAAACATAAATAATTTGTTGACTTTATTTTTTGTTCACATGCTAAGCTTTAGATAGATCTTATGGCGGCAGGAGTTGAGTAGCACCAAAAAATTCGTCAAGTGATAATTATTAAGTGAGCTGTTTTGGGACAGTTAATTGACCTTTTAAATTTTATACACAGGTTTCGGAACATGGTATACGTACATTTTTATAATATATGTTCATATAAAACTCCCCGTATCAGGTAACATAAATCATTGGCGGAAGAATTTTACAACCATAATTATTCAAATTGAAAATATTAAAAAGTTTTGCTGATTTATATCGCATAAATTCAACCATCCATTCATCCATCCATTCACAAATCTATCCATCCATCAGCATACAACATTCATCGCATATAAAAATCTTTACACAAAGTTCTTTTGTACTTACACAACACGCCGATAAAGAAGAAAATGTGGAATTATTTTTCACTTAATAATAATAAAATCATAACAATAATAGAATTTCCACAAACCAGAAATAAAAAATAAAACAAAATTTATAGCCTCTTTCATACCCCATTAACTGACACTAACCACAATGACCAGCATACAACTTTTTTTTTAAGTTAATAATAATAACTCAACCAGACCAAACGAAACTTAACCAAAACCAAAAAAAAATTGTATATCGGACATTTCATTTTTATAATTTAGGGTTTTGCCAGAATGAAAATGAAAAAGGGAAAGTTCATAAGATTTTTCATCATCATCTATACTTATCATTAAATGGTTTATAAACATAAGTTTATATATGTATATGAATTATGTGTGAATGTGTTAAGATTTCTCTCGATACAAACAAGAAAAACTATTAAATCAAAATAGAAAATATAAATCAGGAAATTGGGCAACATAAAATCAATTAGTTGAATTTTTCATTCTGTCTGGGAATTATATGTGTGTGCTGTGCCGTTTATGTATGTAATATTTATACGGACATCCCAATTCATTTCCCATTTTTTTCTGGTCCGGTTAAATTGATTATACGATTTTTATTGTTTTTGGGAAATGAATTGGAAAAATTATGGTCCATCGCTAATAAATGATTTTTCTTGTGTACCATTATAAATATACTCTATGTTTTGAGGGATGCGGCCTTTATTGCCCAATCGATAAAATATAATAATATATTGTTGAATTTACATTTATTCGATACATATTGATAAAATATTTAGACATCGCCGCAGTTGCCTCAAGTACAGACTTGAAAAACAAGTGAAAGGTAAACGGAAATTAAACGGCGGACCACGAAATAAGAAATACAAAGGTGGTTGTTAATTTCTGCAATGTTGCAGTGATCGAATTCAATTTTTTTCTATGCACTAGAGCTTTTGTGATTTTTATTTAGCAGACAACGATTCTATCTCACTGTTCTATCAAACATCACCAACAATATGCATAAATTATAGTTGCAAGCAGATGACAAAAATTCAATGCCGTATAGGAATATTTTAACACAACGAAATAACTTCGGAACGTATTATTACCAGCTGAAATCAAATAAATTGTTAACACATTTTTATTTCGTTTTCTCTTGCAATGGTTTTTATTGTGATTGTTCCGTACATTGGTCTATACGAGAATCAGTTTTCTCATCATCAGGTCGTGACGACTGAACTTGTATTACATACATTGAAATTCTGTCTATATATGTAGTACAATCCCATGTACTTGCCGTACTAGCGACCTACTGCTTAGCCTTAAACATTTTAAACAACTTTTATTTGTCTATTTTGGTTTCGTAGAAATAAATTAAGCCTGCATATCTTCGGCATGCCTGAAGAACAGAAAATCCGAACAATTAAATTATCTCAAAAAAACATATACATATCTCAAAGTTAATTAATTTATTACTTTGAGTTGATTTTTTATTTTAAATAAAAAATTTAACATTATGTCTTAACATCACTTACTGTTTTTGTTACTGTTGATGGGCTAAACATTATTTCACTATTATTAAGTTTTGATGAAATTGCACGCGCACTCGCCAAAACCCAAGTCTTTTTGTTTCTCAAAATCTTCAGTTGATTTTTAAGTGACTCTGTCGGATAACAATGTACTGTAGAAAATAGACCAACTATCAGAAAAATGTGCGACATTAATGCAGTTTTTAAAATGGTATCACTGCGTGTTCATTAAAAAATGTACAACAAAATTGTGAGCGCTAAAATAGCTGCTTTATGATAAAATAAAACAAAATGATTGTAATAAAATTTTTTTAAAATTAATTTTAAGTATTATAGCGCGGGCCCAATACCGCAAAATTTCGATGTTCAATATCCTTATGTTTTGAAAGGAAATTTCTGTGCTCCATTTCTTAACAAAAATGCAAACTTTTTTCTTGGTCATCGGGGAAAAGGTCTTGTACACGTTTATTTGATATTTTGATAAATGACAAACACTTGTCGATACTTTTATTTCTTCATATTGACTCATATTGATATACATTGGTTTAAGAGCAATTTCTTCAACCCAGATTAACTCGATGGAAGACCATTTTTTACACTTATAACTTGGCATTGGGTATCCATGTGGCAAGTGACACAAATAAAGCCACCTTTGCTTTCATCAAGGAATCCTCAATCGTGCCAGTCAGTTGTTGGATTCCCCGTATATGTATTTCAATTCTTTTTGTTCTAAAGTTTTTAAGTTTTTTTTTGTTTAACACTTCTTTCAAGATCGCGAAATGCTTGAAATGTATTTAAATTGTTTGTATTCCCAAGATATAAAACTCCGTCTACAAAATTAACCAAAATAAGAGAAATAAGGACATCCATCCACTAGGTCATACATTTTATTTAAATCAAATTATAAAACTTTAAAATATCATGGTAATTTCTAGTACTCAAAATAATTTGTTCCTAAATTATTTTGTATCACTGTGTTCGTACCGTACTTACATAGCATATTTATTTTTTGAACTGCTATTATTTTGCAGTTTGGAATATAATTTTAGTGTTGTATCGTTGACGGTACATTAAATTGGTTGCTAGGGTTGGAGCATAAAGGTACTATTGTATATTGTTTGTATAACACAGAAAATAAAATAGCAAATTCGTACTTTTAAACAATTGTCCAAATAGTAAATTGTCCCACTAATGGTTAAATTACTATAATTGATTTGAGTTTTTATTTCCAGAAAATTAAAAAATTCGAGATACTATAGACCAAAATCAAAAAGATACTGCATATATTTTCATGGACTATAAAGCACACAAATTCTATTTGAAAAATACAACCGAAACAAAAAAAAATATTGTGGAATCTTTACCAGACACACTAAATTATGGAAGATTTATCTACTCTTGTATGCACATATAAACGTATGGATATATATATATATATATATATATATATATATATATATATATATATATATATATATATATATATATATATATATATATATATATATATATATATATATATATATATATATATATATATATATATATATATATATATATATATATATATATATGATACGATATGAGTATGTAGTTGTATTAATAAAGTGTTTTCTACCGTTTACGTATCCATACTAAAAATTAAACATCCCAAGTAGGAAATATTACTATTTATTTACGAGCACGGAACATACGAGTCGTATGTCTCAAATTGTTTCGCATTTTTATTTTATATAAAAATTTCCATGTCCTGTTCATGTACGTTATACTTATAAAGTTGTTATTACGAGTAATCTCGAATCGTGTTCTAATTTAAATAAAATAATTCGAAACTTTGTATTAAATAAGATACTCGAATATAACCCTGGAGATACTCGTATACTCGACGCGACCGACGTGACTAAGTAAAAAGAAAAAGTTAAACTATGAGAATTTATACTAAAGCATTTATACTCGACGCGACTCAGACGTGATACAAAAAAAGTTGATTTAACATTAACTTTTTGTTGTTGTTTAGTACTAAAGTGACATCTTACACAAATTTTATGAAATAATTAATCAATTTTTGTTTTATTTACGGTACCATTTTAAAATTTTGAAAAAGTCAATTGCGCGTCTTTCTTCAAATTACAAATTTATTGTAAAAATGAAAGAAATAAAAAAAAATAAAACAAAGTCAAAAGTTAAAGAAATGACAAAAACGTGAATTCATATACTGAGCTTATCTTGGGTATAATCGTAAGCGCGTTTTTGACATTTTGAAGCGTCTGGGTAACGTCGAGTATATCTCCAGCATAAAAGTAGCAAATATTTGGAAGTGATGTATGTCTTTATATCCTTAAACGTTAAAAAATCGTACGGGTGGTCGGGTCGTACAACAAATTGTAACGTGCTACGCTTTCGCTTATAACAGGTTGGCAAGAAAGTAGTTTCTGTTTGAGTGTGAAATAAAATTCATACAAAGAATAAACTTTAATGAACCAGTATGTTCGTTGATCTTCTGCCATGTTTCTAGCAATTTCATAATTTCATCCTCATAAAACTTCTGGTCCTTATCAACAAAATAAACTGAATCAAGTGCGATTTCAGGTCATCCCGATTGGAAAAAGTTTTTCGAATCAAACAGTTTAGCAATCTTTGAAATAAATTGTAATTATATTGCGCTCCGATTAGTGCTGTATGGGAGATGCAACAAAACTTCCCTACCATGCTCCAATAACTTCCATGGAGTTGCCAAAGATGTGTTGGGCTTTGTATTTTCGTTGGTAAACACAATTTCTTTTCGACTTGCGAATTCTGGCAGTTTTCTTTGATTATTTCATCCAGTTTGAACATCTTTTGACAGTAAACATTTGAATTGATTGTTTTGTTCTTTGAAAGCAGCTCAAAATACATAATACTTTTGAAATTCCATCAAACTGACGCCGTGACTTTTTCTTGATGCAACCACCCCTCGATGTGGTTTGTACTCTTTCGCCCATTATTGATTTTGAACGATGTTACTGTAACGATCCATTTTTCCTTACCACTAAGGATTCGTTTCAAGAAACGGTAGTCTTTTTTGTTTTAAATGAGTTTCTTTCAATTCACGCGAAACCCAAATATCGAGCTATTAGGGAGTCCAAGACATTTCGACTTATTTTTAACCGTTGTTTGCGGTACATTTAACCTCTCTGGAATCTCTCGAATGGTTTTATGTAATTATAGTTTGTCATCAACTTCGTTTGATTGACCTGATCGTTGCTGATCTGTTAGGCGAAAATCTCTCGAAAGAAATTTTTTAAACCAATTCGAATTTACGTAATCAGCATCATAAGTTATCCCAAAAATCATCCTTTAAGTACTCAATTTTAAAAATGATACAAAACTAACAGTTACCAAAAAAATACTTACAAATTGCATTTACCGTTACTTAAGTTGTGACATCAGTAACAATAATGCCAAAACTAAAATATTTTAACACATAAGTTCTTCCAAGAAATTACAAAGCCGTCTTTGTTTGAAAACCGAAAATATTTTCTTGCTAACCCAATGTATATTCATTACTAAACAAATAATTTGTTTGCCTGCTTTTCCTCTGAAATCCGTTCAAATTTTAAATAAAACCTTTCTATATTCAAACTTTTTCATCTAATCAAAACATTCCAAAATCATTATATTTCCTTAACCTAAAAACAATTTTTTCTAAAATAAATATTTGATTATCAAATAATATTCGATTTGAGATTTTATCACAATTATCTTCGTTTACAAAGTAAGAGGGAGTATAATAATCATAAAAGTTCTCAAGCTCGGGATTTTATTTATCATTCCCTATATCGCGAAAGTCCGAAAAAGTGGGTTTTGTTGTGGAGTCTGTTGGTCTATAAGTCTATCAGTGATTGGGGAATTTTGTGCGACTGTGAATTGTTCTTCAGTAAACTTACACGAAAAGACACGTAATCGTAGTTATACCCATATCGTCGGAGAGAAATAGCTTAAACCACTTTGTGAGACTGTATTCCATCTGATACTTCAATTGAGGTTGTTGATAAAGCTGGTAAGTAAGTGGACTGAATAATTGTGATGGTTGATTCAGCCTTTCAAGAACGTCATTTGAGTGACCGATGACAGTTTTGGCGAGTCACATTTACTTGTTTTCTGGATGTAATTTTTATTACGCTGTGTGTTAATCGACGGTCTCTGTATTTTTTTTTATTTGAGAATTAATAACAACAGCATTTCTCAATGATTTTCTAATTTAAGAAAATAAATCTAAAGATATACAATATTTCCAGCATTAAAGATATCAAAACAAAATGCAGAGCTATAACATCGACTTAGGCCACTTTCTTGTCGTTGCAAAATACGCTTTTCGTTTATCAACAACCTACAAACATCGCTTTCTTCGAACCCCGCATTGGAACAATGAAGCTTTTAACAACTATGTTAGTCGATTGCACATTGCTGCATTGCTCGATTCCGCAGATGGAATGCCATCCATTTCAGTGAAATACCATTAAAACAACTGCAGTAAGTAAAGCAGATTTTTAATCGATCCGTACCACCATCTGCTGGCGAATAATTACCTCCCTCGCATCCGTCTGACATCCACACTGAATTGACTCCACTACCTCTACCATCGTACGATGAGGTATGTAAAGTCATGTCAAAAATGAAAAGGAACGAGACTCTTGTTGCAGATGGAATTTCATGCGAAATTCAAAACAGCGGTGATCAAATGTTTTATCTGATGTACGAACTTGTCTTAATTGTATGGTCTGCTGAGAGTATCCCAGAGGAGTGGAAGACGGCTCTGGTTTGCCCACTTCATAAAAAGAGCGAGATCGATTAAATCGCAATAACTTCCGCGAACTAGATTTGTTAAACACTGTTTATAACATCTTGGGCCCTTGCCTGTGTGGATTTCTATCACACAGATCAACAATTAATCAGTTCTTTACTCTGAGAAATATATGGGAGTAATATTACGAAAACGACATTCTTGTTTATTGTCCCTTTGTAAACTTTCAATAGGCTTAGGACAGCATACAGAGGAACA
Organism: Nephrotoma guestfalica; assembly: GCA_963691935.1. Classification (NCBI taxonomy): domain Eukaryota; kingdom Metazoa; phylum Arthropoda; class Insecta; order Diptera; family Tipulidae; genus Nephrotoma; species Nephrotoma guestfalica. The sequence continues at coordinate 265,892,497 of OY829915.1, read as the reverse complement.
CGTAGTGGGACGCTCCTTTCTATCAAGGAATCGCGTCAAAGCTGATATCTAGGTGGAAATTATGATTAGCGATTCAAATTGAAGGGAAAACTCGAAGGTAAACTTTTGGAAGACTGAAATAACGTCAGGAGTATGGTAAGGTGATGATCCTAGATGATCCTATCGCCCAAATACTTTTTAACTAATCCCTAGGATACTTCGTTCATCAGCTTCACATATCCCAGCCAGCGCAACTGATTATGTTTAAATTGTAAAGTCAGCTTATTGCCGTATACGCTGATGACATATGCATTTGGGGCCGCAACATCGTTTTGTCCTTCAAATTATCGACGCGAAAATTAATAAATGGTTACTGCAAGAAGACAAATAGCGACACGCAGTATGTGAAAATGAAAGTGTATAAATGGGATCAGTAGTAATGGATCAAAATTCAGTTTCTGTACATAAAACAACAAGCATAGCTCCTGGATAATGAGCATTTTAGGCAAAAATCAACATTGTCAAGTATCACAACATTTCACGTTAAACAAAAGTTAACATTTACCAGGCGCTTGTTATAGACCAGTGGTCACCTTGATTATGGAACACCATAAAGTGATGGATGCAATACAGTCGCCAGCAGTAAGTAAGTAAGTTTGATGATATGAATATATATTTGAACTTTGGAATGTAGATAGCTACTTTAATCTTAAAACAATTGACAGTCTTTGCCTCACACAAAGTACCCTTAAATCTTTCTGCACGGGTTGCGCGTAAAAATTCGCGAATTTTCTCAGCAAACTTTTAGCCAGTAAAATGACTGAAAAGTGAAAAAATCATATTTCCCCTTTCAAATTTCTCCTCCCGAGTTGAAATCATACAACTTTGGCAATTGGAGTAACACGAATTCCATATAGATGATATGATTTTTACAACCAAAAATTCCGATTTTCTTATAATAGAATATTAAATATTTTTAATAAGAAGTTTTACAACTTCAATTTTTGTGTGTAATTCTGAGTATCGTCAATAACGTTGCTGACACTTGAAAACCTCTTAATCATTACTTGACAACTACGCATTTATCTCACTTATACTAAGTTAATTATTTGGACAAGAATATTTTCCGATAGGAAATGCCTTGAACTTTTCCAGTCGTCATTTCTTTTGAAAAACTGTATTTAGTGGGAAATTTATGAAAATTTATTTCAAAATAAACCAAAAAGAATAATACGGTATCAGTTCCAATATGAAATTCGAAACCCGGTTTTCCCAAAACTCTGAAAACTTGTGAATGAAAAAATCTAACAAGACTCCGTTACTAATTTGTTGTCTTGGGCCTTTTCATCATTTTTAGAATATATAATTCATATGTAATATATTTCACTCAGTATAATACACAATTTGTAATTATAAAGTAATGCCTAATGCAAAAAAATAATTTGACTAATTGTGTGAGTTCTGTTTTTATAATACGCGTCGCGTTGTTTTTTGTTTGTATCTAATTAGATTGACAGTGTGCTTGTCTTGATGTTGCAACATATGTTGTCACAACAATGAAAAAAAGATAATTTTTTGGGTGTTTATTTCGAAAGTACTCGTTTGTCAATGTGGAATGGCGTGAGTATAGCGAGTTGGATTTTACTTACTGCTTGTGTATATTTTAGGTAGTTTGTGCACTATATAAATGTGTGCGTAACTATTTTCATATATGAAACATTTTTAAATGCTATTAAGTCCTTAAAAACACTAAAAAGCCTTAAATCTCACTCCACATGTGTATTTTGTATATTATACATCCTGTAAATATTCACTAGAAAAGAAAACAATTTAAATTTTAACTCTTCTAACATATCAAATCCTTTTTATTGTTATGTATATTATCTTAATGATATAAATTAAGAGATAAACAATTACGTCTTCTTCTTTCTTATAAAGAATGAAATTTTCCTTTTTCGTCTATTTTCTGTACTCCTTCCTTTAGTATAAGTATGTGAATTACACATGTAGTAAATGTGCTGTACAGACTAGTATACATATTATATGAAATAGAGTATAATCTTAAAATGATAACATATTGTCTATATTTGTTGTGTGTGATAATCTTAATTTAATAAAGAAAATATAATTACGTATTTAGGAAATTAAGAATAAATTAAGATTTTTGTTATAAAATAAATGGATGTATTTTGAATCATGTTAACCTCCCCAAAAGATGCTTTAGCATTTTGTATTACATTTATAATTATTCTCAGCTTATATACATCTATGTGCATGTATGTATATGTATATGCGTACAATGCCCACCTACATCAATAAATATTTTTTGACCGTATAATAACCCTTCCGTTTTATGTACCTACATTATATCCACCAATCAATTCCGTTTCTATTCAACCCCAATTTAGAAATAAATAAAATATATTTTCCACCCACTGTTTTAAAAATTATCAAGTTGTCAAAACTTCCGTCGAAAATTGTCCTCGTAAAGCCATTCAATTGGGCAATAAGCAAACAGTTTTCGGGATGGAACAAAGGACAAATTATTTCAAGTTCAGTTGGACATCCTGTATCTTGAGATTTCAGGGATTTGTTCTACTATAAACAAAAACTTTTTCTTCTGGTAAAATTTGGAAATGAAAAAGGAGCACAAAAAATTTGATTAAATTAATAAAATGAGTGAATGACAACCTACCAGAAAATTCAATTTAGGTATATTAAAAATGGCAAAAAATGCGTTACAATCCAACCATAAAAAAGGTTTATACTCGTAATATAAATAATATTACGAATGTTTGTGGAGAATGTAATTATTTATTATTTAGGGAAATTGGAGTCAGTAATCGGAACGGAGTTAAGTGGGTCTTTTAAAACTCAGTAACGGTGAGATATGAGAGCTGGTATGATTGCGTCTTTTCGCATTAGATTTTATTCAGTATGTTAATTAATTTTCTTTTTCCATTTGCTAGTAAAATTGGTTTACATTTGTTAGCCTTATCCAACCAATATAAACGGCACTGAAGATCTCATAAATGTGGGGATTTAACTATAGTATATGTAGCAGTGCCTAAAAGGCAGAAAATTAAATGACTTATTAATACATAAAGAAATTATTTGTAACAAATAAGCCTTTCTGAAAATAAGTTAACACGGCTCTAAATCCAATCTTTGGCGACCAGTTCGTGGAGGTTTTTTACAATAAAATTTATTGAATATCTCACCAAATATCCATTCAAAATATACAAATTTTCTCTTAAAAATTTTAATTCTACCTTCATTTTCTTCATGGGGTAGATAATACATTTTTAGCTTTATTTTTGATTAATGGCGAAAACCGTGTTGTATTCAGTTATCTTTTTTGCTTTCAGCTTTTGCCATTTAGTTTCTCGAGGAAACTATTCTTCAACCGTTTGGTAAACTTGTTGAATTTTATCATTTGAATAGCATCTTTTGCCAAAATAGATGTTTCTATTACAATTTTCAAATAGCTGATTGGTTTTATATAATGCCTATATATGGGTAAACTTGGATTTTTGTTCATTACATAAGTCAGTTAGGCAATATAAAAATTGCTGCTTGTCGTTGCTACTTGGTGTGTTTCATCGTTAATAGCGGTAATTATATTATTAAATTGTCAAAATTGCCATGTCATTTTTAATAGTGGCCTTACTTAATCATTATGATTACTTGCAGAATAATATTATTCTTCGCGTGCTATTCGCTCATGTAAGAGGTCTCCGGAACTAATGAAAATGTAAAATTATACCTCCCTTCGTAAGTAGTAATAAGCGCGTCACATTATAATTTTCTTGGCTTTGGCTCCAGATTAGTTGATATACATTACCCAGCTTCAAATTTATTTACAATTTTCTCACACAAATTTAATTTTGGTTACGTAACACGTTATCGTAAAATTACCAGATTTCTGTTCAAATTCCGGGTTTTGGAAGCGAAGACTTTAATATACTCAAAATTAGGCACTAACTTAAAACTTATATTATTTGTGGCAAATATTGCATCTCTAAATTTCTGAAACCCTTGTTTCACTAACAGTAACACATTCACTAATTTGGCCTATTCTCATATACATACAGGGTGTTTTTTACGTTCCAGGTCGATTTTGTTTGCCCGCCGTTTTGTTTTGGATTCCACTTGACAGATGTAGAGAGTGGTCGATAACAATTTATTATGAAGCATTAAAACATTTTGGTTAAATAATTGTTCAATTGTGAATACGCGGCGAAAGTTACGTTTTGGTTTAATCATATGCTGGTGCAAGTCAACCAATGAATACCCTGGGAAGTCAACCAATGTATACATGTTTGTATACACTGGGATATAAAGTAAAGACTGGGCGACAGTTAAGCCAATGTACTCCAGAAAAGATTGATGAAGTGAGGTAGAGCATTGCTAAATATCCAGGTACCTCTTACCGACGACGTGCACGATAATTGCGCCCACTACACCCTCGTAGAGTAACTGTATGTTGTGCCATTTGGGCCGGCGACATCATTGGGCCATATTTCTTTGAGGATGCTAGAGTCAATATTGTAACAATTATTGGTGACTTTCTTCCGAATTAGATCAATTAGGCTTACAGAACATGTGGTTCAGATAAGACGGTGTCCCATCACACACAGATCGTCCTATGATGCAAATTTTGCGAGAAATGGTTTTCGCCGAACAATGTCAAAAAGTGGTGATATCGGCCCCAACGATCTCCTGATTTTGCCTCTCCTGATTTCTTCCTATGGAGGTACTTTAAGAAACAGGTGTACACTAATAAACCATGGTCTACAAAGAGCTCGACTTTGCACCACGACCAGAGACGGTCACTTAACCGACAATGTATTTCATACACAATGTTAAAGGCAATATAAATAAATATCACCTGGCTGATGTAGGTCTGCTGATCGACTGCGATCGGTAGTTGGTTTTATTTCTTGAATTTTAGTTGTTTTTTTATCATTTTCTGATTATTGCGATTTATTTTGTTTATTATTTAGTACGTTATTATTTAATTTTTTTTTGTTAATATTTATATCAATGTTGATATTATTACTATTATTTCCAAATAATTTTAATCAATTTGTCGCAAACTAATTTTCAAAATCACTAATGATTTAATGATGATACTAAACCTTAAAATTTCAAATTTATATTTTATTTTAAATTAACGTTTTCGAACATTTTGTGTTTAAAATCATCTTCAGATAATTTTTGCAACTTTATTTTGTTAAAATTAAAAATTACATTTATCTAGCAAACAATTTAAATGAAGTTTACAAAATATACGGGGTGCGAGTGGTAGAAAAGGATAACACGGCAACAAATTCATCCCCATACGTCAAACAAACATTGCATGGGTTAGTACAAATTTGGGGTCCGCTTGGGAACGTCCTAGAAGAAAATGAAAAATGTAATGGAAAGAAACCTCCCCTCCTGGTATATACATACTCCAAGTCTCATACAGTAAGTAAGTATATAGTAGGCCATTTTCATCAAGCCGGGCACCTGTCTAGGATTCAATGGACGAATTACACATTAGTGTGAACACATTAATCCGTCCAAAAACGTTAACAGAAAAAATACTAGCAGTAATAATACCAACCACCACACAAATAAAAAGACCCACGGAAATCGTACAAGGGACGCAGACCGGAAACTAGAACATCAGAATTCTGACAGAAGCATCAAGGCAGCGGCAATTGCATAATTGGAGAATGAAATGAAGCCACGAAACAGACAGATTCTCAAAGCGAAGAGGCTGCAGCCAAACCCTACTAACTAAACATGCGCACATTTCAATGTATACGATGATATTTAAGGCATTTGATTTTAAATCTTAACAACAAATGAGCCACAATTGAATCGAATCAAAAACTGGCGCTAATTATCAAACTTTCAACACCCATTCCACTTCCCATCCATCCCACCAACGAACGGGAAATGGAAGGTGTCATTATTAAAATGAAGAATATCAACACAAACACCTCCCTCTCTGGAGCAATAATATACCAGCCGAATGGATATAGATTCAAAGAAATACGAACGTGCGGTGCAATCGACTATAGAAGGCTTTTTGGGCATCCCAAAGAAATTAATCGAAGTTTTTTATACACAAGGTGTGTGTGTAATATATGTGTAAACGGATACTGATAATCGAATTCAATACAAGGACAGGTGTTTGAAAATAAATGTCGTAGGAGAATGAGGTGCTTCTGGACCAACAAAATAACAAATAAAAAAAATATGGAGAGCTCCTTAGATTTAAACAAGCGAATCGAAGCAATAATTGTTACCGAATAAGAAAGCTCAGGTAGAGTAATATAGAGATGGATAAATGGACTTTCTGAGGAGGTCACCGAATGACGTAACAAAAAAATCTCACAAGGAAAAAAGGAACGTCAGATGACGAGCAGCTGTAATGTGGAAACGAACGACAATACCCGTAGCAGAAACGAAATATTACCGAGTTCAAAAATTCAAAAGAGGTTTATACGCTACATGATCTGAAAAGACGGATAGGTGGTATGATCATGATCTACCATACCACGTAAACATACAGCGACAATCACCATATTTTAACGAGGTGTAAGACGTACAACTTGGCAACGCTATAAAATAAACGCGAATTGCTAAAAAGTACATTTATTGGTAATCTCCTACTAGGCCTAATCGACACACCGGATGTACTAAATTTAATTAAAATAAAAGTTCCTAGTACACAACTAAGAGATATGACTTCCTCCACTTAGACAGATGGTTCTACTATGGCGATAACGAAACTGTGAAGAAACTTAAGCATTTATTTGATTTTTGTTTAACTAAAGATAATTTTAAAAGTAGATTAAGGCAATTTTATGCCCCTCTCCTCAGTTATTTTATTATTGTTACTTACTTGTTACTTTACTTTTATATCTTAAATTCTCAAATCTAAAGCGGATTTATGTTATTTTGTATTTTTAAATTAATATTTTTCAAGTCAAATTTGCAGACTTATTTAAATATAAATAAATAAATAAGTTATTTCATCATGGGTGGAAATTAAAGCTACAGCACCCCACAAGGTTAGGTAGTTCAGCCTAGTAGACGACCTAAACCGGAAAATGGGGTCAAATCAGGGGTGACATATTATAACATTACATTTTCGATACTCTATCGATGTTTATATCTCATTTTTCCTAAATCGACTTGGTCGATTGTTTCATTTATGAATTATTTCTTTTCTATTGCTCACAACCTACTAGGACAAATGTGAACAGAGTGACTTTCTCTAATTTCGTAAAAGCGGGACATAAACATCAATAAAGTATCGAAAATGTGATGTTATAACATCACTCCTGGTCTCAAACACAGTAACGCAAAAACTCTCACAAACATACGAGTTACATAGATTTTTCCTTTAGTATTGAAAAATCTTCAGATTTTATTTGATTGTATGTCCAAATTTTTTGTAAGTCAAGCAAATGATGATAACATAAGTAAACTCATCGATGATATTCTGGATCAAACGGTATGTTGCGATTATTTTTCTCTCCGTGAGAAATTAACGTTAATGATCTGGACGTTCTGCTGAAATAGCTTTAGGTATTAATTCACTCACACCAAACCTAATTTTAAATTTTGCATCGGAACGGGCAATATAAACAATTTATTAAAAATCCATTATTTTATATTTCAATTTTAACTCACATTGTGATTAGCGAGGTGAGGTGATAACGTGTGTTAGTGGAATACTGGAGCATTAGAATTCGATTCTCGCTAAAAGAATTTTAAATTGTATAAAGCTATTCAATTTTATGTTAATGGGTTCTATGAACTATTTAATCAGTTTTGGGTTTAAACTATTAAATTTTTGGAATGTAAGGCACAAACCGTTCGAAACGTTTACAACCGGCGGGATAAAAGTTTGTAGTTAGAATATCAATACTAGTAGTGTTGTTATGAAAGATGACATTTGATAGTCGTTTAATGGTTTAATTTATTTATTTTGTATAAAACCGTAGAGTGATTTTAAATATGATCAAATTAGTGCAATTTTTTTTTGTTAACCAATTTCCCAGTACTAATGCCATACCCACACGGTTCGGTATTTGTACTAAAATTAATTCATATTCGCCTATTTGTCGAAGATGAGCCAACGTTGGTCACGTGTGGTCATTGATCCAGTATTAGCATATGTTGTATTCACACAATGCGATAAATGTGCACTACAATTTTAAAATTTAAAAATAATTTAGTACATTGTAAAATTTTTATTTTGTAGCCTAATCACAAAACAAACTAAAATATTTTAAAGCTAATTATAGTATTTTATTTTGGGAAAGAACAGTTAAAATGTCCTTTATACTTTATTGTATTCAAAAAATCATTGTTATTAACCTCACGCAACATTCCTGTGATCGGTTCGTTTCTGCCATAGTTACTTTTATGACGATTCGAATCGAGGGTATCCACCTTAAGGTGCGTGGGTGCTTAAATGATCCTGGGGTGCTTAAATGATGAAAATGATTTTAATAAAGAAGCGATTATTTAAAAACCCTCAAAATTCGGATGACGTGCGCTGCAATGAAATTTCTAGCAAACTTCTTTCTGCCGCTACTATGAAAGGTGGAATGTTTCAGGCTCACCTCCTTATTTCGACTGACAAATTTCTAATTGACTTTCAAAGTTAGATTAAAATAATCTTAAAATATTAAACATAAAACACTGAATATAAAACAAGGAGTGGCTATCAGCGAATTTGATTTAAATTCATTACCGTATGACCGGAGAAACGCCATTGATAAACATCAGCCATCAACAATATAATTTTTTATTTGTTATCAAGTCTTATGATTTCTTTTTTATGCTTATAAAGAAACTATATATTTTGTACGAGTATACAAAAGTAAATATACAAAGCTAAGGTTACGGTTTGTAAATTTTAATGTTTTATTTTGATTTAAGTAAATGATAATCGATCATAATGACATGTCATGGTGGTCCATTGTTTCAAATGCTGTGATTATTTATTACTTTTATAACATTGGCGCAAAATAATGCGAATGCGAAACCTGTGTTTTGTATTTTTGTTATATTTATGAATACAAGAAAGGTTAAGGGTGCCATTCATTACAATTGTATGTAAAAATGTGTGAAGTGGCGTTTATTTATATGTATCACAGTGAATACTTTCTTGGTGAAAGATTCCAAAAATTAGAGATTTTCGTTTTATGAGAACCTAAATTTTAACAATATTTGTAGCTATTTCTGCACTACATATGTAGTTTATACATGTATGGTTCCCGTTAAAGTCAGTATTAATCGTGTCTAATAAAACTTAAAATCCATTTCAAAATGTGTGAAACTCATATCATGAATAATCTTTATAAGAACTGTGCGTTGATCCTTTTAAGTATAAAGCAAAAAATTTAATAAAGACCCTTTTAAAACGTGTCTTGTTCATTTGCTGTTTGTAGGGATATTTTAATATAAAAACATTATATTTTCTATGTACATACATATCTATATAAAATGTACGTACACGTATAATTCACTCTTCAAGCAACACGCAGAAATGAAAATAATGAAAATCTTTTAATCCATTGTGCAAGGAGTGTTTGTGGATAAAAAACACAATTTCTTTTAATGAATTTAATGTTGGCATTTTTAGGGTTCCGCATTTTGAAAAAAAAAAAAAAAAAAAACAGAAAACAGGAAAATGGAATTCTTGTATAGGATCACTTTTCTGTTGGCCGTAGGTCTGCTACAGTCGATTTTCTGCGGCCTTAATAAATGGATGAATATGAAATTTGGCATACCAAGTACGACAAAATATTCTATTTTTGAGATGGCTTCTGAAATATATGGTTTTAAATTTTTTTATGGTGTCTTGTATAAAAATCATCCGCCCATTCTGTTGCCGAAACTAGCACAGTTAAAATTTAGACAAAACTGACTGTTAATGGTTTATTTAGATTTAAAGGAAATTTTTTAGTGGCTATAAATTTTGAAAAATGTTATAAAATCAAGCAGCTTTTTTAAATAGAAAAGCTTTCGAAATCAATAATCAATAACCGTAGTTTTCAGCTCTTTGAAGTTTTTGTTTTGGATCGTGTGATGCTTGGATTAATGAATAATTTATAAGAATTTATGTTAATTTTAAGTTGGTAAAATTTGTTAGGTTATATTACGTAAAAGCTCAAGTCGTACAGTAGTACTCTACTACGTTTAGGTTTTCCTAAATTGGTATTAGAAGTGGTAACGTTTTAAATCACTCTAATTGATGTGGACAATTAACAATATATACATGTATTTTTATTTTAATCCCAATGTTTTAAGCGAATTAAGTTAACTTATTAAGGTTGCCCTAATTCTTTTGTCTTTCTCAAGTCAACTTATAACTTAACTTACTCAAGTCAATTTAAATATATATTTTAAATCCAAATAGGACAATATTTAATTATTTAAAATATCATAAAATCTTTCAGAACAGAACAAAACAATATAATATGTTTAGCTTTAATATTTTTAAAGATACTGAAAACGGAACTCCGTGGTCACGTTTGGCTCACACACGGAACATAACTTCGAATTTTTTAAATTTATAGCCTTGATTATTAAGATTTATTTAAAAAAATATTTTTTAAACTTGGTGCATTATGACTGAATGACCAACCTTTAATTTATAGTTCATTATATAGAGCAAGCAAGAAGTCTATGCTCAGGATTTTTAGTTCCGGAAAATATTCTCAAGTACATATAATCTAATTCCAGTTATACGTGACGACAATGGATGCAGAGTCTTATACTGTTTTTACTCAAAGCGAGTAGGGACATCGACCTTCTTCAAATGCACTATATTAAATGTAAAGCTCTTTGTTTATATTTAAGTAATATACTAAAGAAAATGTGCAGCTAGGTTTACCAGCATTTAACAAATGTTAAATTTTTTATTTTAAATAAAAAATCAACTCAAAGTAATAAATTAATTAACTTTTAGATTTATATGTTAGTTTTAGTGATTATTTAATTGTTCGGATTACCCGTTCTTCTGAAATAACATCACCGTTAAGAAATTGCTTTTCGAGTTGTTCAACAGTTGTAAGTTTTGTCGCTTTCCTATCATTTGTACTGGACTTGGAAATCGTTTAAAACTATTCTTGATTTCCAGTGATAGTATTTCGGCTTTCCCTTGGAAATGAGAAACTACTTTGAAAGCAATTTACCTGAATTGTATTTTTCTGACCAACCGATTGAATTTGCTTGGTGTTAATATTTTTGAAACAAAGTTAAATGAGAGATTTTAATTCTATAAAATTCTAATAAGAAAAATAATTCCAAATTAAACTATGGCCCGAAAATATTTACAACAAATCAATTCAATCAGCCAGAAAGAAGTAACGCAGTACTCCATGGGTAACTCTAAATGAATCAAGTGATGTAGTTGATGCAGAGCCACTTTTATTTATAATCAAGGACACGACATGACAAGGCGAGTAATTGGTGCCGCAAAACCTTTACTTCATAAGCATCTGTTCTCCAGTATGGCTTATAGCAAGCGGTTATTTATCGCTATATATACCTATTCCAGGTAAGATCTACCATCAATACATGACACACACACTCAAGCAGTGGGTTGAGCAGCGAACCAGCAACCTATTCTTACAAAAACTTTAAAATTATGAATTCTAAAGGCCTCGGATTAATTTATTGGATTCTTCAGAAATACGAACTAGACGTTAGCAATACCAGCTTAGGTGGTTTGGGAGTGGGATTCATAATACCACCGATGGTTACACTCTCCAGTACAGCGGCCATTAGAATAGAGGAAAATTTGGTGTCGATTTTCTCGTTCACCGGCGAATAGAGCAGCATATTACTGTCTTCCACCCTCGAAAAAAGCGGATATGCACGGTTAGATGATGATGATGTGAGAGATTCACTCTTTGTTGAACTGGAAGGCATCGTCAGTAACATGGCCCACCATGATATCAAAATCATCGTGGGTGACTTTAATGCAAAAATCAGTAGGAGTACGCAGAAACTATATAATGTATAATCTTATATTTGATCGCGTTATGATCTCCAAGGAACATTCCATCAGTATAACTGACGTTAGATCCTACAGAGGCGCTGACACTGAAAGTGATGAATGAAAACCATTAAATGGTCTGTAATAGACGTACATCTTCGGTTTGACTACTGCGGAAGGTAGGAGGTTTTTACCCTAATCGATTACTCACTGATCACTCACTGATGATTGAATTCGGTTTCGAACATAAATTTTTGGAGAAGTTCCGGTAGCTGTCCATGCTGCATGATTCGGCAATTTCTTAAATTATTATTCTAATATATGTTTTGAAATAAATTCTGGAATGAGTCCGTGCTGGGCGCTACACGTCCACTTTTTTAAAAATAAATATAAAATTTGGTACATAAGGTTAGACTTAGAAATTAGATTGAGATTTACAAATCTGCATGGAATATTCGAAGAGGTTTATTGTTTAGAATTTGAATCATAATTTTTTGGTGAAACAATCTTTGATGAAACAAGAGGGCAACTGTCAATTAGAACCACAAATAATGCTTGTATGTCGGTCACAATAGCATATGCTCTTCTAAACGTTCCTGTTCTGTGTGCCGTTAATATCATCACATACTACTACACGATCCTTCCAGGGATCACGCAGATAAATAACGAACTTAACTCCAATTAAAAAAATAAGGCAAAAGATCTGCGTGCAAAATTGTCCTTAAAACGGGAGATTTCAACTGGGGAATTGGGTATTCAACTCATCAAAATTGCTAAGGGAAATCGAGTTCAAAGATGACTCATGTAATCCCATCATAATAAACAAGTCTTACGAACAGAAGGTACTCGGGTTCTATTGGGCCCTCAAAAAAATTGTTTCAATTTCAAAGTATGTGTACGAAAAATTTTCATCCCGAAGTCACAAGATCAACATTTTTATCTGATTGATCAAAACTCTTTGATCTGATAAGACTATTATCTCCGGTCACCATCACCATAAAAGTCATGTTTTAACAACTGTAGAAATTAAAGTTGGGATAGATGACGTCCTAAAAACTGATTTCCGTTTGTATAGGTTCAACTCAATTCTGGACTATTTGAGGAGGAATTCTTCTTAAACGATTCTTAAATCGTTAATCGGTATTGTACAGTTGGCATGCATTACAACCAATTCTTCCAAAAACCAATGTAGCATCTATAGATCAGACAACTATCCCTCGTCTGGAAATGTGTGTTTTTTCTTGCCAAGCAGCTCACGAAAAAATTTTAACATATTTTTGAAATCAACGAAAAATAAATATTTCTCTAGACAGGTTCAGAGATAGTACTTTACTGGATATCTGAACATCTATGAAGCTGGAAGATGTTTGTGACCAATCTCTGTGCCACATTGAAAATTACCGCAAATGTTTGTTGGAAACCGTGTGGGGTTACACAAATTTATACAATATTCTCGCAGAATCAACGCCAGCATTGCTGAAAAATCTGTAGCACGTGGTATTTCAAATAGATCTCAAACTGCTTAATCTATCCTAACACGTAATTACTACGTTTTACAGCTGAATCCATTTGTTAAATTTGTTAATTAAAAGTCATGCTAGAAACTTCGAATATGGTCAATGACGTTTATGATATGGGTTCTTCAATTTTCAAAGATTGTACATTTAAGGTTCTAGTATAACTTTTAATTTGTAGTCCATTATTTCTTAACTCGGAATCTGGAGCACTTAGAAGGACGATCAGGGTCAAAGGTATTTCTTAATAAAACTTATCGTTCACTCAATACAATGAAAAACGATTTTGAAAGATTTATATAGGTTTTTATGTCCAATAGAAGCTGTGGCCTACTCAAATCATCCCTATTAGCGAGAATCTAGCTGAAGTACTTCTTTCAGTAAACTTTTTAAATCTATAATAAATCGCGCTTTTACACCTGAGAAAAGTAAAATATGGTATATATCAAGGAGAATTATTTGAATTGAAATTTCTACATTAATAATCTCTACAACTTACTAATATCGTACAGATTCCAATTAGGGATTAAACCTCTAATTAGGGCCGGAAATTGTACTTATTTATTATTCCAATTCCACTAATAATTTGACATTTTTTTTTGAAATAAAGGATATTTTGATATCTCTGTACCCGGTTCAGTTGGTTTTTATATTATTCGTTCAAAACGTGTCGCTTTTGTTGTGGGATGTTTTATTAAAATTCTTTAACTTTGTTTTTTGATTGAGAAGAACACGCATAAAAATACATGTACCGACCAAATGGCACAGTGGTTAAAGCTTTGGCGTTTGGATTGGGAGCTACCGGGTTCGAATCCCGATAGGGGCAGGATGCAAAGGGAATTTTCATCAACAAATTACGGAGTGCAAAACTCATGGGCCGACCCATCTTCCATGCCAGTATAGGCTGACATGGAGCTATGCAATGTGCAGATGGTGATAAAATCGGACCTATATCCGTACGTCCTCGAATTGGCCTACACTGGCGAAAAAGTAAGGACGTAAATAAGCAAACCGCGAGAGAGTTGGGAGAGCCTTGGCCCCAGAACAGATAGCAGGGATAAAAAAAAAATATATACATGTTATACTCGTAGAACCATAAAACCAAATTTCGTCACAATTGTCTAAGATAAACATAGATTCCAAAATCTTGTTTAACAATTTATTTCAGATTCCCTATGAAACACTATGACCAATCGTAACTCTTTAAGAAATGGCGGAGTTACTTGACTGCGGACGTTTATTTATATATTTATTAATACTACAGTTTTACAGGTCAAAGCACTGCTCATTTTAGGAATAACATTTCACGATTTTATTACGCAATTCTCTTTTATGGTAATACGCTGTCTTGTGACGGTAGCAAAATCTCCTACTTTCGGCAAATTTTCACTATCTTATACAGCTAGCTCGTACTGAATTTTGAACCATTCTGTATTTTGTTAATCAAAAATATACTTACCATAACTACGAGTATAATCAGTTAGTGTATTGTAGCCAAAATGTAAAAAAAATTGATCTACAGAAAGCAAAAAATCTACTAAATGGCGAGACCTCTGTTTTATTATTTTTATGCACATGTTTGAATAATGTGTATAAATGGCAGGAGGCTGCTGTTGGGGTAGAATGGGAGTGAGTTTTTCATCAATACTTTTTGGGTTTTCCACAAAATAATATGTAATAAAAATATTTCTGTCATAAAGTTTGTTATTTAAAATTGAGTAAATTTAATTGAAAAGATAACAGTGAAACATAGATGAGAGAGATGAGGTTGGGTATGGTTATTAGAATATTCCTGTTGCAATTTTTTATGTTCTATATCTATGTTTTGTTTATATAGGATTAGAATGAGTTAGACATTTATGACAAGTGTGGTTAGAAAGTGTCTTTACAATAAACATTTATAGTTTTTCGAAAAAAAAAAAATAAATAAATAAATAATAAATTGTGTTTTGGAATATTTAAATTTTTTTGGTATCCGGTTTTGTTGCAAAAATCACAAGAGAATTGAATTTAGATTTTAAAAGTGACATGATTAAAATGGCTTTTTATGTCGCTTTGTTAAAAATATAATAAACAATTGTTGTCAGCTGCATATTAAATATTTGTTTATCATGTTCGAAGTAGATTTGATATGTTTATTTATGTGAGAGAAAATGTTGGTTTCATAAATTACATAAATACCTTTGAGATAAAATAACAAATTGAATCAAAAAATCCAATTTGTTAATTCGAGCCCGGTATAAAAAATGTTTCTAGTTAAAATTACAATCCTTTAATTCAATTATATAAATTTTTTATTAAGAAACTAACCTTTAATATTTAATCCCCGTAAATGTCCTGTTTTAATTTAATTTTTCATCATCTTCCGATTATTACTCCTCGAATCCATTGTCAATCCAGCTAAAAACGAGCAAAAAGTTCATTTATCCTTTTTCCCATTCATTTTTCCGTCTTCTTTATATTCCACCATCATTAGTACGAACATTTTTCCTATTTTAATTTTCCCTTTCGCTGCTATTGTGTGTATGGAAATCGAAAATTAAGCTAATTTTAATTTTCATTTTCCGTTTAATATAAAATCTATGTGCAATACATCTCCACACAATACAGAGAAGCTTTAAGATATTATTGTGTAGTGAGGAATGAAATGGGAGATGAGATATTTGGTACGTTATAATATGACATTGAATCGTACGATGAAGATTGACACCCTCTTTTATTGTTGATGAAAATTATAGAAAATATGGTATAAGTGTGTGTGTGTGTGTGTGTTTAGTACAAAGTATAGTGCGACTCGAGATTTTTCTTTTATGGATAAAGACGATATTTTTAAAGAAAATTACGATTTTTAAAATTACACATCATAATAGTTATGTTTAAAAAAATTTTGAAATGTTGGTGTGTGGATATTATGCGTGTTTGTAACTAATATGTTGTACACGTGTATGTAATGAAAAAAGGATGAAAGTCAATTCAAATGTGTCACGTGCCAGTGACACTTGTCAACAATTGGCCCTGTTTGTCTTACTTGATTCTATATAAAATATATAGAAGGACATTTTAAAGTAGGAGATCCATGGCAAATGAATAGAATAAAGTATCAAAAATTTGGTTAGGTAGATTAAGCTGTGTGTTTATGTATGTATGTCCTAAAAACACAACAACACGAATAGAAAACAACGACGGCGGCAACAGAAACAGCAAAATGCTTGGAATTGATAGGGATGATATATTTGTGTGATTGTTGATGATATTATTAATTTCATCTGTCTTTTGTTGGGAAAATAATGTCAGAATTAATGTAAATTATTGTAACATTGGTATGTTTAATTTAGATTGAGTGTGCATGCCATATATGATTGATGATAGTTGGAAAATCGTTTGGTTATTTGATCTCATTACTATCAGTGCGGTACAGCGAATATTAGTTTACACATATAAGCGATTCATTAAATACATCTCATTTGAATGAATGTTATCTTTATGGAAGACTTGCGCGTATCTATATTTACTTTATCCGTTACATCATTAATTCAAGTCATATGAAAACTGTCAGTTAAATTCAAGGAGCTGCATTTTGTACTCGTATGTATCAAAAATCGCGGTGTTAATTGGTTTTTATGTACACAAATACATACATAGTTATAATATATTATGTTTCGAAGTTAATATTAATTTTTTGCTTTTTTATATCCGATGGTTATCTGTTCACATTTATCTTAATTGTTTTCCATATTATTCGAAACATTTTTTTTAATACTTGATTTTGATATGATATACGACGAGTATGTTTGTCTGTCACTCGTTTAATATTTATTTCCATATTTTATGTTTAAGTTAAACATCTCTAGAGATAACCGAAGAAAAATACAGCAAAAAATCATCAACACTTTTAATATAACCATCTCGCATTTTGCACTGGGATTTAGTTGGTGTCATTCAAAAAAACAATTTCTAGGAATTTTCAGAAATATGTCAAAATGTTTCGATAAACCAATGCCTCTCACAATTTGATGTTCATGGTATCGAAAAGGATTTTCTTTTTAATTTTATTCCAATTCAATGGATTTACAGCTGTTACAAAATTAGAAAATTAGAAATTGTGTCGTCTCTTGTGAGATTTGATTGTTGGGTTGTCAAAAATGTGTCAAAATCATATTTATTTCGTTTTATGTTTTGGGATTGTTTCTTTTGTCTAAGTGTATGACAATTTGCGTAAGTGGATAATGTAACATTTTAATTGAATGTTTGTTAAGGGTTTGAAATATTAAATCAATCGTATATAATTTATAAGTTATTTTTTGTTTGTGGGTGGCATCGGTTGAGATGTCTATTAATAAAATTAGATTTATATAAGATTAGGAAACACTAAACTTAACGTGATGGATTATGGAACCAATATATACGACTTAGTTTAAGAGTGTGCGTAGTTGGCCTTACTTATAATTCCCCTTGATTAAATTATATTAAATTCATAATCATTTAACTTGTTATCAGTCGAATATATTTGCACTTCTCACGGTGTGTATTCGACACTGTGACGATAATCTCTTATCACACCAACATAAAATACGGGATAATAATGTTTTATATTTGTTGTTGGTGTTATACTAGCATGTACGTACATATTCAGGAAAGGATGCTCAACATTATTAGATATTCATAGAAATTTTTGTTACTTCTGAAAATAAAATGACTCGAAGCATTAGGATTTTTATACTGTAGAGATTAATATAATATAAAAATCTTGTAGAAGGGTGGAATATATATTTTATACAATATATAATAGGGTTGATTGAAATGTAATAATTCTATTTTGTTTTGTTTAGGGTGAGCTTTATAGTAATTCGGGAAAGGGATGTTCGGTTGCATGCGCGGGATGAAAAAATATTGCTCTTTTCTATGTTTGCCTTTTTATTTTGATTTTATTTCATGATCTGCATTTAATTATGTGTTTTATGAGTGAGAAAATTATGGGTTTCCGCTAAAGACAGGCTTGTTTTTATTTTGAATAACTTTTGGGTTTTGATTTATTGAATTATAATGGTACTTTCTGATTTAATTGTAATGAAATTTAAAAAATTACGACAGAGCACGCGAGTTGAATCAATATCAAACTTGACACGAATAAAATTTTGCCGAATTGCTTAATTCGACAAAAAGTTCAAAAATAAACTTGGCCACTTAAATTTTTTCCGTCAACAAATTTTTAATTCACAACTCACAGTTGATTTATTATAATTAACGTACCTTTAAATATTTTTCCAGGTATTTTACAAGATGTTCTACTTTACTAAGTATGCGCCTGATGCTAAATTCATAGATAGGTACATATTTTTACAAAGTAGCTGCATTTTACCTCATCTCGTTTATTCAGATCATTAATTGAAACCGTAGTTAATTAAAATAAACGTTATTTTTCTAAGTACATAGCTATAAGTTAAATATAATTATATTTAAAACTATTTATTAGAATAGCGAAATTCAACCAAATTAATTCAGTTTATTTATATTTATGTATACCGCTGTTGGCATTTAAAACATCAAATTATCTAAATTTTAATTAATTTGTATATACACTAAAAATAATTACTAAGTAAATGGGGCACCACTGCAATCCCTTCTCTCATTTGGTGTACTAACTCCAAAATAGAACACGGCTGTATAATGTAATTTTTCATGAATTGGCTTTGTTTATTAAGCCGCAACACGTGACCAAAGAGGAATGAGTTTTTGATATTTTAATGTAGTTTACGCAATTTTCAGACGTATTCTTTTTAAATACAAAATTAGGGATTATAATTTTTGTCATACTTTATTGTAGTTGCTTGTGTTTCAAAATATACGAACACAAATACCCTAAAGGCAATTTGATTTGCGGATTGTATAAAAAATAAAATACATCTACTTATAAAACTAACAATAGCCGAAACAATTTTAAGGTACGAGTAGATATTTTTGAAATACTCTACTCTTCGCATTTGTTGTTTACATCAAATAATATTGAAATATTGAAAATTTTTTCCAATTATGTTTATGGGGTTTGCCACCGTACGCAACTTTCGGTCAAACCATTGGTTTTTAAATAATGAGACTGCACAAGCCACCATCAGACCATCAGTTATGGCACATCGGGTCGAGGTAGACACCGAGAGGAATATCGAGTGGATATTACCCCGATTTCGTGATTGTAGGATTGTTGTTAGACATGTGACAGGGTGGGTTACATCTCGCGGGATCGCTGAGAAAATCGACGAAAGCCGGATAAATCACCTAGTACGATATTGGCAACAGCTTAACAATAATGGGTGTTGTTTATGGAACAAGTTGTCTGATTACATTAGACAAAGGAGCATACAAACCAACAGTTATCGGCTTGAAGTTGTAAACAGAGACTGAAGGTAGTACATTTATTCTAGATAAGAAAGTAGTAAAGTAATTCGAGATATTAGTTTTCATACGACTGTTCCATCAATATCGTTGATGAGATAAGTTTAAGGTAAGGACTTTATGAGAAAGAATCGCTACGTGTCGTATTTTGGGGGTCCTGAACTATGCTAATGTCCAATGAAACTTCGACTCAGCGACTTAAATGTAACAACCATCAAGCGAGTAATAATTGAGCATCGAGAGAAACTGTAAGCAAATTCAGAAAAAAATATTTGGAAAAGGTTGGGAGGAGGTTGGAGGTTGTAGAAACCAAAGAACTAAGAAACAGAGGAGAAATATTGTCTCAGTAATACTAAATTACGACGATATAGATCCAATTAGAGCTCTAAATGACAGAATTGACATCGGAGCAAAGACACCGATTCACTAAGCACCTAAAAGATTGCATTTGGCGAATCAAAAGGCAGTGAATTAAAATATTAAAGATGCGACCCAACTGGAGCTATCGAGTCATCAAGTAGCCCGTAGAGCACACCACACCGATGAATAGTCGAAAAGAAAGGCAGCAGCATGATATTTTACGTAGATTATCAGAAACTTAATGATGTAACGAACAGGTAAAGCTATGTGGCGAACATGGCAAAAACTCACAAATTGCTACTGGAATTCAAGCAGACCCTTAATTACTCGAAGGTTGCGATAGTTCAAGAATCCGGATGGACAGGTAACAATTTTAAAAATCCGTTTCAAAGCAAATTAATAATTTCCATATTTATGATGGTAACCAACAAATTTGCTTATACTTTTTTACAATCACTTAAAAAGAATTTAGTAAATGTAGTTCGGGAAACAGTTTTCCCATCAAATTGAGAGAAAATTAAATTCGTTCCTTACGATAAAGTTATTGAAATCCTCGTAAAAATATCGTAAACTATCGGAAAATTTGAACAGCCTTTTCAAAGATTTTCTGGTTTTCGTTAATTTAAAAACATTATATGAATTTCAGATAATTTGGTTTTCATATTGTTTTTGTATTAACAAAATGTAGATAATTAAAAATGATTTTATTAAAAAATTACCAACATGATGGATTACTTCCTTACAAAAGCGATGCATTGGCGAATTAATTATTTAAAGATCGTCGGGTTAAATTTCGTTCCACGCATGCTTTAGGACACTCACAAGTGTTTCGTTGATCTATCTTTTATAGAGATGTCAAAAATCCCGGAATTTTCAAATCCCGGGATTCGGATTGAAAAACTTAATACCGGGGAAACCCGGGATTCAATAAAACCAAATTTTCCCTGAAAACAAATTGATTAATTTATATCATTAAACAATAAAACAATTATAGAAATTATACATTTTATTCAATAATAAAAATAGTTCATTAAAAATTCATTTAGGTATTTATATTATTATAAAATAAATTATTAAATATATTTAAAAAACATAAAAAATTATGTTTGAAAATGTGCTCTCAAAAAACATAAGCTGTCGATCATTTTGTCGAGCATTTTGTCGCTAAGACGATTTCGAATTTTTAAATTTATGAAACCAGCAGCTGAAAAATCCCTTTCTGACTCCACACTTGTTGGCTTTATTGTAAGTAAATAATCATAAACTATTTGAAGGTGGTTACTTTTGGATCCTCCACATTTCTTGCTGTAATTTGGAAACTCCGCTTTCTACTTTGACTGGAATTTTTCTTGAGGGGTTTAAACATTTTTCCATAGGTAAATTCAGCTGTTCCCCTATTGAAATTAGCATTTCAATTTCATTGTCACTTCTTATATCAGCTTCATGGTCAGTTTCTAGGTTTTATTCAAGATCTTCAATTGAATCTAACCTTTTTATAAGGTTTACCATAAGTTTTCTATTTTGCACATTGACATTAGGCACAAAAATATCAGGCATCATTGAAAATTTATTATGACCGTTATGTAGATACTACAACAAGCTACTAAACTGTGATCTCCTCTGTTGTATACGGTGACACAAAGCAGAAAAAAGTTGACGACTGATGTCACATTTTTGTTGTTGTATTTTTGTAACATGAACTCCCTCCAATGCAATATCTGCGGTAATTAAATTTGCGTCTTGACGACACAGTGCTTCCACTGTAGCTTTGATTGGAGCTAAAAGCAAAACATAAGATCTGATATAGTTGTGTATTCAGTTTCGGGTTTTGCAATCCATTTTCAAATGTATTATTTGTTCAAATTGTATTTTTACATATTTTTGCAAAAAATTTTCGTTCTTAGTTGGGGATCTTTGAAAAAGCAAAACAATTTTGCGAACTTTTTAATTACAGGAGCAATCATTTCATGACTTATATTTACTTCGGAAGTTGTTTCATTTTGTACTACAAATCCATCTTCATCGACATCATTATCATCTTCACTATTAAAATAAATTTCACTAGGATCAACAATATATTCGTCCTTATTATACTGTGAATTTTTTTCCTCAATTTCCCAAAATTTCGACAGGGTCGAGCTAAAGGAGCTATATAGAGAACCGAAATTATTGCCAATTGTATAGCATGGACGAAGCATAATTGTTTAACTGTGGGTAGCAGTTTTTCTACTTTTTTCATCACGTTCGGCCCATCGGTAGTTGCACCCACAACATTAATATCCAAATTAGTTTCATTTTTAAAAGAGAAGTGCATTTTTCAGCTGGCATAGATCCGAGAACTCGCACTAATCCCAAGTTCCAAAAGTATTTTTCAGCTTCATGAATATTCACATTCATGAAACGTCGATTCTCTGTCGATGTCCAATCGTCAAATGTTAATGAAAATCTTACTCCGCTTTGAATTTTTACCACAATCGTTTTAATAACGTCAAGGAACCAAATATTATTTAAATCCAAGTTATTAAGATGAAAATCAGGCGACATTATGATATTTAAGTATCTTTATAATTCAAAATGAGCTTCTATTATAAATCATTTGAGGAATAAGTTCATTTGAATGAAGAATAGTGAATAACAATTTCAAATCTAATCAAAATTGCTGTATTCATTGTTTTCCGTTGTATTCTTATCAATTAATAATAATATATTTTAATCCCGAAATCCCGAAAATTTCGTAGAATAATACCAGGATTTCGGGATCAAGAAATGATACGGGATCACGGAATTTCGGGATCCGGGATCCTGGGATTGCCATCTCTACTCTTTTATGAGTATTCTTCTAAACCAAATCATTCACACAAATATTTCTGAAGCAAACTCAGAACATCACCGCAATCACCCTTGTGAAGTTAGCCCAGAATTTCATCAATGAAATCCCATCACAGAATTTAATATAGTAATTTCGTTCAATCTCGAAATTTTATTCTAGCGCTAAATTGATTTCAAATTGTAAATATTAAAATCAAAATTATAAAGTGTAAAAGAATAAAAGTTTAAATTAAATAAACTTAATTGATTTAGCACTGTGTAGCAAAGTGGGTCAGCTCGTTGATTCTCGGTAACAACTAACAATTTGCTACTTAACATAAAAGCGACTGAGTGTGCTACAAAGGTGAATTCTATTTTATAAAATAACGAAGAGCTATTTGTTGTGCTCTAAAAACATTCTCAATAAAAGGCAATTGACGGAATGTACTTTATGCGACACTATAGGCCGTATTGATAAGCTCTAGTTTAGTAAGGAATCAAAAAGTTCTGGCTTGATCTGTCCAAATATATCGTGTGTTGTCATCTGCTGTACTAATTAGTACAATTTCAACCAACTGATCAATTTCGGAGTTGTAATGCAAAACAGTGTAGGTAAGTACAAAAATTGGTTAAGTATGCAAATGTAGTTTAGTATATAAAACGGCATGGAATCTTTAAGGAAAAGTAAAGCAGTAAGGAAATTTCCGGTAGGTGTAGAATTTAGGTAGGTATGTAATACAAACAAATTGCAGCGGTAATTTTGTAGGACGATAAATTTAGAGATTTCGTTACAAGGTCAGTAACGAAATGTAAGTTAACCAAAACGAAATCACATTAACTACCTCTACTTTGAATTTCAATTTTGTTTGATGTTGTGAACAGAGCTAAGACGGTTTGGGTCAGTGTGTTATCAATTTTCCGTAATATCTATCGGGATTTGGCCTACCAAATGTATTCTATACGATACGTCGTGCTTACCAGCTCTAGTTTAAATTAGTTTGAATTTAATTTTAATTCTGTCCCGTTACCTCCCATGATGGGGTGCTTGTTGAACGTGAGCCCTCTTGTCTCTTACGATGGGGTGTTCGTTTAACGTAAATTCCCTTGCGTCTCACGATGGCGTGCTGGTTTAATGTGAGTTCCTTTGTCTTTCACGATATTGTATTTGTTGAACGTGAGGTCTCTTACCTCTCACGTTGGAGTGGTTACTTGACTTTAGTTGTGCTTTACCCGATTCTCCCAACTTCGGTATATCAACACCAATATTGGTTATTTTTGAGTTAAAGGTTTGTTTGGTACACATAAAATATTTATTTATATAGCTTTCCCTGAGACCTGCTACATAAAGCGTTCCCCTCTAAATATTAGAAATTACAATAAATAAAAGATACTGCAGATTTGGCACCACAAATATCGCATACACATGTGACTGAAAATTATTTACTTTCAGAAAATGATTTTCGTTGATCGTGTGTTTCGTGAAAATGGTCGTTTATAAAAACGAGGATTTATTTATTTATTTATTTAAAGAAATCTATTCTGTGATTTACATGTATGATTTCAGAATTTAATTTAAAACACTAATATTAAAAAAAAATAAAATAAAGAAAATTAAAACACAGAAATATATAAATCAAATCTTGATTTAGTATAAGTATGTGGTGTTTATGATACGGTATAATGTTGACCCTTCGTTCGTACTTGTTATCAAAGCCGTCAATCCGTACTATTCCAGATGACTAGATAATAAGGTGCGAGCCGATATATTTCGGGGATATATAGTAAATCCCCAATTTCTACGATTTCGGACCACAATCAGTTTTATCAATCGGCTTGCTGCAATAGTGACACAAGTATTGAAAGTTAGCAAATTTGAGATATTCGAACGAAAACCCTTTAAATCTAGCAATCTTTTATCTGGTATGGTCTTACCTCAAAATTACTCATAGTTTTCAATAGATGTCACTAGTGACGTTATTTTTGATGCAGCTCTGAAAAATTAGTTACTCTTTAGACTGATAAAAAAAGTTACATAACAAAACAACTACATTTATTGTTTAATTTTTTTAGTAATTAAAGAATTACTACCAAAAAAAATTTCAAATCGATTTCCTGAAAAATGTGTTTTTGAGATCAGTAAACCGACGATATGTAAATATACCAACTTTTGTTTTGCCATTTTTAACATTTTGTTGTTGTTGTAATTTTAAAATGTAAAATTTATAACAAACTTTTAGGGGTTAGTGCTTTTAGTTTTAAAATCATTTATTCAGCACATTTTTAATTTGCTGAATTGATTATGCTTAACAGTGTACCTACTTATATTGCTATAATCATTATCGACAGAATTTCATTCGAAACGTCAAATCATATTGCAAGAAAGTGTGTTGCATTTTATTGTCCGTTTGTATTTTTATAATTAAATGTGAATAATGTGATGTGACTGTGTTTTATGATATTTCGAATAATGTTGTTGTCAAATATGTAAGTAGCGCTGTTCATATTCAAATCGTATAAAGTTTAAACCTAAATTCTTTTAAAGTAAACTTGATAGTATGTAAATTAGATAGTACGCCAAGAAAATTTGTTATATGTAATATGTATTTACAGGGTGTCCGCCGGGAAGGTATACTACTTTGTTTTGCCGCCATTTAGGCGAATATTAGTATTGACAGTTCATACTTGACAGTCGTGAAGTAGACACGTGGCAAATTCTTCCACAAGACCATTTACGCCGCCGTACATATGCCAATAGGATGTTACAGCTCACCCATGACAACCCCGATTTTCATGAAAAAATCATAATGAGTGACGAGGCACATTTTCATTTAAATGGATATGTGAATAAACAGAATAGTCGATTCTGGGCAATGGAAAACCCTCACTACTTCTTTGAAAATGAAAACGGCGTAACGGTAACTGTGAATGGGGAGCGATATCGTGATATGATTGAAAACTTTTTAACGCCACAACTGCATACTTTGGGCTTGATTAACATGTGGTATCAACAAGATGGTGCCACATCGCATACAGCCAAGATTACAATGGAATTACTGCGAGAACTCTTTCCACAACAAGTTATTTCAAAAAATGGTGATGTTGATTGGCCTCCACGGTCGCCTGATTTGACTGCTCCGGACTTCTTTTTGTGGGGATATCTAAAAAGCAAGGCTTATGCAAACAAACCAGAAACGCTTGAGCAACTCAAACAAAATATTCGTGATGAAATTAATGAAATAACGCGTGAAATGTGTGAGAATGTAATGAAAAATGTGCTCAAAAGGGCTCGCATTTGTGAGGCTAACAGAGGCGGATATTTATCTGATATTGTATTCCATACATAAATGCCGACATTAAATAAATCATTTATCAATATAAGATCCATTCTTTTTCATTTAATCAAAGATCATAAACAAACAAAGTAGTTTACCTTCCCGGCGGACACCCTGTATTACATATACAAGGCCAATTACGTCAAGTTTTCGGTCGCAATAATGCGCAAAATGAATCGACAGTGAGGCTTTTAATTACAAAATTTGAGACCAAATTTACGCAAATGGATCAGAAGATCATTGTTCGTCGTCGTCCTTGTCACTCAAAAATCGGTCACTCGAAAATATAGCCACAGTAAGGGAATCTGTGGCCGATAATCCAGGAACTTCCATTCGGCATCGTGGTCAAGAATTAAACATTTCCAGAAGCACTATGCAACGAATTTTGGTAAAAGATCTGCATGTGCACGCGTACTATTGGGTGTTGGAACATGATCAAATTATTGCGTATTTTTCGAAGAAAATAATTTTTTCAGATGAGGCACATTTTCAACTAAACGGATACGTAAATAAGCAAAACTGTCGGATTTGAGGTGCTGAAAATCCTCGTGTGATACTCAAATAACCAATGCATCCACCGCGAGTAACTGTTTGGTGTGCATTTTGGGCTGGCGGAGTAATTGGGCAGTATTTCTTTCACCATTTTTGTAATGTGTTTTTAAAATAATTAAACGTTGTTGGTTTGAATACTTCTCCATATTCTTAAATCGCGTGGTCTGTACTGATAACTGT
This sequence comes from Nephrotoma guestfalica, assembly GCA_963691935.1. Classification (NCBI taxonomy): domain Eukaryota; kingdom Metazoa; phylum Arthropoda; class Insecta; order Diptera; family Tipulidae; genus Nephrotoma; species Nephrotoma guestfalica. The sequence continues at coordinate 265,865,363 of OY829915.1, read as the reverse complement.
CAAAAAAAATCACCGTACAGCTCGTATTAACAAAATGGCGGCAAATTTAAATCCGGCGCTCTTGCTGAGACACCATTTACTAATTCTTATGGTCGATTTGTTGAATTCATCACAAGATTTTAAAATCTGGGGAAGGGGGTTGGTAATTATACATAGCCGAGGCTATGTTCGAGGCTGGAATGCAGTTTGGTATTCTTAGTACCTTTTTTTCAGAAAGTTGTGTGAGGTTCTAGAGCAGTTGCGTCGTGATAAACGGCTGATCGATTGGTTTGCTAATTCTAGTTCACTAATGACTCGATACAACTGGGGTTTCGCCGTTTTGATCGCCGCCCCTCACAATCGTCTAAAGTAGGGAGAATTTGGCGGTATAAAATGAGTTCTCTAAAAATAGTAAAAACCACTAAATGTAAATTTTGTCCCCCTTTATGTTGGAAGTATTGTCTGACAAAATATCGCTACATACTGGTGTATACTATACCATAGATAAACTCGATCCATTTATTTGTTTTCGGCATTGTTAAGTAAGGTCATGAAATTTTAGCAAAATAAACACAATTGCGGTGAAAATATGAAAATGCAACTTTGCAACCTAGTTTTCCGTACTGCTTGAGTAACATTTTCATTTATAATTTTAGTATGTATAAGAAGAACATTTTAGTTTTAAGCAAGAGTCACAACCAGTAGTTATTAACAGTCACAATCATTATGAGTAATCATAATTAATAATTAGTCACCAATAACTAAAAATTGTTTGAAGAGTTAAGCTTTACAAATTTAAGTTGCTTGAAAATAAAATGTATATAAAATAAATGTGAACTAGCCATCAATCTAATAACCAATACAAATCTTAATAAACATTTAATATTTAACAGTAGAAAATTAGGTTAAAATGTTAAATTCTCATACCGCTCTGTACAACAATACTGCTCTTCGGGCAATGAACCAGAAGTGAATCGGTGGTAGGACCATTCATATAAGTTCGATAGGAACTGTTTTAAGCAGATAAACATTCAAATAAAAGTTTCACTTGCCCGTGGGGTCTCATGTGGTGTCTGCCACATTGGTTTCAATTGGAGTTGGTAATGAAGTACTCCCGTTGTTTTAGCGGAGTGCACAACCAACCCAGTGCAATTGTTGAATCCGTTGAAGCATACGAAATTTCTGTCAGTGCATTACACTTTTTTTGATACTGGAATAACAGCTTATTTAGTAAGACAACTCCACAGAGCTCAAGTCTCGGCCATGTTGTGATCTATTTAACTGGTACAACCTTGGTTTGCCGACCTTTCCAGTATTCACTGGAATCCAAAATCCATGAAGCGTCACCTCTTTTTCGTTGGCTTGAAGCCATCTTGAAATTGATCTGGGTTTGTGTTGATATTTACAAGCCACAGACGTTGAAATATAATTGTTTACGAATTGTAAAAGGAGCTATAACTCTCTTCTGAGAGGATTTTACGATGCAATTTTGGAGGATCATCAAGAAGATTAACCCGAAATACAAATTTTGTGTTCAGGCTTTCATCGATGTCCTGGACCTAGAACTTTCTGGGTTTATGGATGTTCGATGAAGTCCATGATATTCTACGCTGTCGATTCATCTTTCAGTCAATATTTGGAGATTGATACCTAATTCCGAAAGTATTATTACGCGCTTAACAGAATTTCCTACATGTTTTTCTCCAATGGTATTGCCTCGGAGAGTGAATTTACACCCGCCATAAAGTCATCGATGTGCCTATTAGATACAATAGTGTCTGGTGTTTTTAGATATTTGCTTTGGTTCTAGAACGATAGTTGCTACAATATTATCCGAATTTTTTAATAATGTGATAATGACAAACCGTAACGGATTTTAATTGATAGTGGTGGATGGACTGACTCCTCGTCAATCCAAATCTGGCGGTTTCTACTGGAAATATAAGAAGAATGTTATAAAGGGTACTTTGAAAGAATCAACCAAAAATGTCTCGTTTAAAGGTTTCGAGTGGTGGTTTTGTGGAACCATTAAACACCACACTTAATTTGGTTGTGGTGCTGTCGGCTTTTATAATTTATGGTGTGGCAAGTAGTAAGTGTATCTAGCTGGTGACGGCCGTTGAATCTCTTCCATTTGATCGAAAGTCAGACATTCGTCAACAAGCTTTTTGTAAAGCAGATGTTAACAAGGGTTACGTTGAAGTCATCGTACCATCGTAGGATTTGGAAAGCTTCACAAGTAGCCCTTCGGTTTTCCATAATTTGCGAATTGATATCGATAGCGTTGACATTTCGAAAACTGCTTACGGCGTTCCATTCATTTGGTATTAGTATTATTTTTCGAATCCTTTAACAAACCCATGCGCAGAGATTCGAAAATAACATGATGATCTTCCCACCCCATAAGCACTTATTTTTGCTAATTGTACGTTATGCGATCGATTATTTTTCAAAATTTCAACGGTTCTGTTAACATATGAATTTTAAATAAATTCAACCTTTGCCATTTTGATGTTGCAAGCAATGCAGTGATCCATTGCTCTTTTGAAATGAATCGCATTTGGGAATTCCTGCTTTTGTGCATAAATTAACAAGACATTATTAATAATAGAATACGTTGAAAACTTCTCTTCATTAAAAAATGCGACTAAGCATAAAAATAATATAAAGTTAAAGCAGTTTTAAAATTGTGTAGTGAAAACTCTCCAAAGACTATTGAAGATCTGTCAAACAAAAATTATAACAAAAAATAAAAGCAGGAATGTAAGGTTGAATAATTTTGCGGAAATTCAATGTTAGCTCAAAATTTCAAACGAATTGTTTCTGGGGAAATTGTAAAATATATTTTGAGGTGCTATAAATTAATTGAAACAAATTTAAATTCCAATTGAGACAACTATAATGAGCAGAAGACGAAAAATGTCTTAATTAAGCTGATACGTTAAACAAAGTCAAAACGGCTTAACTAAGGCCAGTTTTTAGTCAGTGACATTAGGGGAGTTTATTGTTCGGCCTCGACTACATACAAGAAGGCCAAACTTTAAAAATTTACAATATCAGGTGCCGGTTAACCCAAGAAAACTATAATTTTATGTAAATTTAACATTGACAAATTTGACTTGACACGTAAAGTAATAAATCAAGTAAACATAAGGATATTATTTAGGAGAATTTTTTTATTAATATAATGTTCGTTATCACATCAAAGCATTTGAAATTAAGTGCACATTTTTATTTTATCGTTTAATTAACATGTTTTTATTTGTTAGAACACAAAAAACGAATTAAAAAATCCAAAACATCTGATACAGAACAATATAATGTTAATCAGTAAAATAACCCCTTCTTATGCTATATAACCCTTTTGCGACAAAAATTCGTTGTGTTTTGTATTTGTATTTTACAATTTTACAGAATTTCGAAACCCTTTTGCCCGCGATATTTCACATAAACGAATGCAAGCACGATATACTCATACGTATAAACAAAGATCGTTCATCCCTTAACACATAAATAACCCATAAGAATTTTATAGTTTGGTGCGGAAATTAAGTAAAATGTATACCAAAATAATTTTGTTTTATAGTTTTTCCAATGTTGTGTAAAAATTTGTTAATTATATCGACAACCATTTGTGTGTGGAGTGAGTAAAATGACTTCGTTATATTGTTAAGGTAATAATTTATCGTGTTGGAAAATATTGTTAAAATTAGCTATCAGATGTAGTTTATTAAGTTTTTTCAATTTTAAAATTTTATAAAAGGGTTAGTTAGTATATTTTGCAAATATTTTTCGATAGTTTGAGTTAAGCGTATTATAACTTCTATATTATTAAATCATTAACACAATTTATTATGCTTTTAAATTTCTTGTTAACACATAATAATTACATTTGTTTCTGCGTGTGTCAGTCAAGAAATCAAATATGTATTCAACTCTTAACAGTAACATCTTCATTCTTAATTCCTTTTTGTTAATGTTGTTTTGAATGATATTTTATATTTTGAAAGAATACAAAACTCTGTTTAAATACTTTGAATTTGAAAGTGTGGTGTTATAGTTTCGATAAAATGCAACAGTAAGGCGAGTATAAAAAAACGAAAATGTTGTATTGGATAATCAACCTTTCAACTTCGTAAGACATATCACCTGTTTTCTTTGCTTTGTTAAACCATAATTGAATAATTATATAGTGATCCTTCTTTATTGGGTATGAGGTGTCTATAGTTTATATTGTAAATAAAGATATGAATTTAGTTTCAAATTGTAAGTGACTATTCAGATTGTTTTTATATTAATGATAATTTAGATTTGAAAGGGGTTAACTAGGGATAAAGTTATGTATACGTAGTTCTGTACTGTACTCAACAGTAAAATAACAAATATTTCGAGAAATAAACAAACAGGAATTCCTTTTCTCGATTTCTTAAGGATTCCCGCCCATTTAAATTTTATCGATTCTCGAGAAAAGTTGTATACTCGTATATTTCTCGATAATTTTTAGAATTGAATAATTTTAGAATTTCAAGGTCAAACATCCAAAAAACTATAAACAAAACAGCATCTATTATTTAATTATTTGAATATTTACATGTATTATATACTCAAGACACAATTTTGGGGAATTCTGTGAAGAAATACTTTATCAAATAAAGTAATCCGCGAGGAAACTTGCGTGCCCACAAAAATGGCAGTGTTTGAAAAAAATTGTATATTTGTTTTACTTGCTTCACAAATGTGTCTCACTTCAGGTAATTATTTACCGTCTAGGTATATATACAATAGCGTGACATTTCTGTTCATTTCGTTCTGGACACAATCAAACCAAACGAAATGAATGAATTTCTTTCAACCCACTATATCTTTGAAAATACTAAAAGTGAGTTAATTTGACGATTTTTTGCTCATAATTAGGCAAGGATTCACCACTAAATTATTTGCATTCAAGTGCACACATGCAAACTCGAGATGTTTAGGCCGTTTTACCGACGGTCCTGCATATCACTATACGCAGCTCACAAACCAACCTAGTTTAAGTGGTTTTTGCATTCGTCGTAATTATTATACATAAACGAGTTTTTGATCATTCATTTCATTCAAAATTAGGAAAGGCTTTTCACTTAAAATATGTGTGTTGTTTTGTGTTTTACTCAACATTTAAATATAAATGCAATGGCCAGTGCATATTACAAAACGTAATATTATACGACAAGTTAAACAAACACCCATCCATCCATCACATTTAAATAGCACAAATTCATTCTAATGTTCAAAACTATTTTAACAATATCACTCAATAAAAGCTCAAAACACCATTAAAATCCTATTCGCATTCTCAAAACGAAACATTAAAATATCTAATAAGAATAAAATTCACTCATTTAAAAAAAATCACTCAATACTATCACGACACTATCATCAACTATCACGACAGTAACCACTATTGCATTTCATAATTAAATTTAAAAATACAATTAAATTGATTAAATTAGAAGTCTTCCAATTAAGATTTAACCACATTTTAGTTCATTACTGATAAAATTCACTCATTTCTGCTCCCTTAGCAAAAATTTGTAAATTCAGTTTTCCGAATGAATCGTACAGAAAATATTTATAAGCACAGTGGAAAGCATATAATCAACACACGATTCTCTCTCACGATTTTCTTTATTTTTCACACTATAATTTTTTATTTTATGTGGAAAATGGAAACAAAGAATAAAAGCGCTAGAAGAAAATAAAGAGCGATAGTTTAGCCGCGCCTATAAATTTTTATTTCCGATAACAAAGTTGAGTCGATTTTTTTTTCTCTGTTTTTTATAAATGTTAGTATTTTTTATTTCTACATTGAGTTGTGAGTTTGTTCTGTTGTTTTTCGTTAAGCCCCGCCTGGTATCTCTTCGTTGCTTTTTGTAAGAAACAACATGAATAAAAAATATTGTATACACGAATATACGAGTACCTAAACGTATTGTAAAACTTCTTTTTGCAGCATGAATGTTAAATTCGATGACGATTGAGATGGTGATGATGATGATGATGACGATGATGACGATAGTGAATTTATACATATATAAAACAGAACAGAAGGCAAAATAAATATACACGAAAAAAGTTGTGGTTAATATCTTATATGTATGTAAGTATGTACATATATACAATATATTTTGTCTCTTTTTGTTTATTTTTTGTTTTCTTAAGTGAAAATAATATAAAAAAGATGAACGATTGTAATAATAAAAGAAACACAGTGTTGTCTTATAATAAGAAGACAACAACAACGCAACAATAATAAGACGAAAAAAAAAGTTTCTCCGCTTTTTTATGTATTTTCATGTAAAGAATGGAAAATACAGAAATGAAAATTATTATTAAACCACTTTTAGTACTCTACTACTACACTTTTGTTGTCTTGTCGTGTCTTTTATTTGTAAAATAAGAAAATAAACTGATATTAAGAAGAAGACAGTAATTTATATTGTGCACAGTACATTGGTGGAAATTTTATATTGGTATGGTGTTCTGCTGCGGTAGGATGATGTGAGATGGGATGTTTGGTTATTTTGTTTTTATATTTGGGGATTTGTGTTGTTTGGTTTTAATTCTCTTGCCGAAAGGACGATTAGTCACGTTTAACAAATTGAGTTCAGTGGCAACTGCCAATTGAATTTCTTATATTGTTTCTTTGAATGTGATCCCGACGGCAATGTTACTTTACAATTGGTGAACTGAACAGTGAATTTATATGCCTTTATTACTCAGCAAATTTGATTATTTTTTTGTTTTGTATTTTCAAGTAAATTGATTGTTAATTTGTATTAACCATTAATAGTTGCTTAAGTAGCAATTCCACTAATTAAAATTAATCTTCGCAATATTTATATAAGCGAAAGGATTGATAAATTTGAGAGAGATGAGAAATTTTTTAAGTTTTGTGTAATTCAAAGTAGCTAAATGAGTTTTATTTTGGGATACACGAATGTGATTAACTATATAATATGGAACAACTAATATACTACACATAAACTCGCATTAATCTCATTCATCTATTTTCTAGTCTGTCAAAGAGAGTAGTTTGCCATTTAGAACTACATATGTCTAGTCTGATAAAATTCAGGCTTCTAAATTAAGACAAATTTTTGACTCATCATATTTCCGTGATTCCAGTCATTAACTTATTTTCACAAAAGTGTTCCCTAAACAGTTAACAGGGCACACTATAGCTGTATATGCATTGAGACATAAACTAATCGAGCCTAGCATGTGAATTCCGTGTGACTGAAAAACAAATAGTCAAACTCAAACTCCAAATAATAAATAAAACAAACCGCAATTCCAGTTTACGGTTACGGTTCAACTTTTCATTTTGTTAATTTTATATACACGTTGAAATCGGTTGTAAAAACTTCCCATGTTTTCGATGTGTTTGCCGACCACCATCGCCTTCTTTCTATTTCTCTACTATACTCTACTATTTAAGATAACTAAATTGAAAAATAGTCCGTGTGGTGAATTGTGAACTGTAACATCATACATATTTCTAATTCATAATCAATCTTCGCTAATTTTGAAAAATTATTACATTTTGATTTTAAATATTTAAGAACATAAGTGATTGGAGATTTAGAGCATGAACAAATGATCTAATTATAAATGATTAAAACTCAAAACTATATGTAAAATTACAGAAATTTAAAGAAGAAACAGAAACGAAAAGGAATGATTTGTTCGTTCCATCTTTAATTATAAATTTCATTAAAGTTCCGATTTTGAGTTCAAGAAAAATATCGATGAATACTCTCTGGACAAATCTCATATGCCTAGGCGTCATCGGCAGTAAAATTTACTTTGAAAAGTCACTCGAAGTTGGAGCATCTTATATACCAGATTTCCTTGGATACACACAGCTTACGTAGGTTCTAGCATTTCTATAAGGAAATCAGCTGGTCATCGCTTACGTAGATTTCAGGATCATTTCGCAAATTTTTGTTAAATTTCGAATTTAATGTAGTACAACAAATAAAATATTTCAATTTAAAATTCAAATTTTATTCTTTTATTTAATCAGATTATATAAGTGGAGAAAGCTGCACATAAATTTATTTTCGAAAATGAACTTCTCATTATTTAATTTAATTTTCCTTTGCGCATCTCTTGTCTGGTGGAAAGCAATAAGAAATAAACCATTGTAAGCGTATAGTAAATATCCCTACAACCAAAAATACGAGTAACTAACTCTATTTCCCATATCAAATTCTTTTGAAGATAATATCGGAAATAACCTCTGTCTGGGTCTAGGCTTCTGGGTCTAGGCTATTTCGCTTAAGATTGACATAATGACAACTTATAACTATTGCAGACAATTTACATTTGAAAAAGAAAGATTATAACTCAGCCTTATTAAGTTTCATGCAAATTTGTTTAGTGGTTTCCCAGATTTTCTGTAATACTCAATATTTATAATCTCTCTTGTTGTAATAATCTAATAATAATTTCACAAATGTTCCTGCGATTTAATGATCTTTAATCCTTATCTGACCGGAAACTTTAAAACGAATTTAACTTCGAAAATTGAATTAATAAAACAATTGTGAATATTCCTTATAGTGACAATTTTTATTTTTAGTTTTACTTTGGAAAATTAATTTCAAATATAAATTCTTTCTCAAGCCCTTTACAACTATTAACAACTATAGTTGTAAAGGAACAGAGGAAGAATTATATTCGAAATCGAGTTTCCAAAGTAAAACTAAAAGAAAAAATTGTCACTATAAGGAATATTCACAATTGTTTCATTAATTCAATTTAATTTCACTTATAAAGTATCAAAAGTAATGCTAAAATATATATTTAAACCATAACAGCGGAATTCGGGGCATTCAATTATGGAAAATCAAACGCCGTTATTGAACTTTTATTAACATTTTTTGTGATCTAATTTAGAATCCAATTTCTACTTTATATAATTATTGATTTTCATCATAGGGTTTTGAAAACGGGCAAGATGAACCCTCAATTTAAAATTCCAAATCTAACACTTATTCTGACTTGTATTACAATCTGTTGAACATTGGCGAAATTCTATTCTAAAGTATTAATTATCCAATGGATATAATGTCCTTCTAAGGTCAATTAGTACTTCCTTTTCATTCCCTCACACATCACCCACTCATGTACTCACCCAATTTTACAATATACTATCTGCACGTTGCGAGCTCCATGTGTATCTAAATCTAAATCTAAATCTAAATTTAAACTTCTGTTCTTTACCCACAAATATGTGTCGGCCAAATATTTCTTATATCAACATTTTATCAGATCTTGAAGCAGATAAAAAGTTTGACATTTTTATTCACCTCAGGTTTTTACTTGAACATTTTTTATCCGGTTTTTTAACCATTTCAGACTCAAATAATTGAGGACACTCGTCCAAAAATATAATTTGTTATTGTTGTTGTGCGTAACCCCCAAACAGACAAGGGAACTTTATAGGGGCAACCGCAACAATTGAAACTGTTTGCCTTGTTTCGTTTTCCTCGCCAGTTAATTATAGGCAAACCACATAGGCCCCGCTAATTTGACATTAATTTATTTAAGTTGTAGCACTGATCCAACTTGTCGAACCATCCAACTTGTCGAACACACTATCAAATCTCCACGATTCTTGTGTTAGGTTTTGTTTTCAATGCAATTTTTTTACATGAGTGACGAATTATCTTCCATTAATAACGGGTGTTTTTTTAAGCCTGATAGAACTTGAACAGCGCTACGAAATTATTAAAATTTACTTTGAAAATCAGGCTGGGGATCGCATTTCGATCAATAGAGATCGTTACCGCATCATGATCAATGATTTTTTGTTTGAAAGTATGGATGACATTGATCCGGACGAGATGTGGTTTCCACAGGATGGCGCCGAAAATTTGACTATAAGTTGATTACGAGAAACGGACCTGTGAATTGGCCTCCAAGGTCGTGCGATTTCGACACCTCTCGATTATTTCTTGTAGGGTTACGTGAAGTCACTGGTTTATGTTGATAAACCAACAACAGTTGACGCCTTGGAGGCCAGCATTGTTCGTGCTATTCGTGACGTACGGCCAGCAGTGCTCGAAAAAGTGGCCCAAAATTGAACGTCCAGACAGCTTCGGTGCCCATATGCCCGAAATCATTTTCAAATATTAATGCGATGTATAAATCTTTCGAATGAAAAAAATTTCTGATTACAATTTAATTGTTTGTGTTATTTTTTACAATTTGAAGTTCTGTCGGGCTTAAAATAACATCCGTTACATAACATCCAATTTGGTTGGTTGGTTGTTTGGAATTTCCATCCAACACGTCCTACTTAATTTTGTTAACCAACTTGTCTACACACCATCCAATTTTGCATCCGATCCAACCAAATTAAAACCACCCGCACAAGTTGGATGGTATGTAGCGCTCTTTAGACATTTTTTCAATGCTCGCTTGGAAATTGAAAATACGCACGATTAAAGTAATCATAAAATTTAATGACGGTTCCACGTGAATTGTTTTTTTTATTCTTTTTCATTTGATTTGGTTTTGAAAGAAATTTTATTTGTCAAAATAAATCATCCATTGTTTTGTAATTGCATTTTGGTTGAAATTGCATATATCGTGTTGATTTTTATTTCTGCTTTGGTTATTTGGTATTTAGTTACGAGTTAATCATAAAGTGAAAATCCTGAAAATATAGAAAAATGCTTTGTATTTTTTGATATATTGTAAGTATTAGAAGTTTTTGAGTTTCAAGCCACTTTTGATAACTAAATTTATTTTATGATAGCAATTCTAATACATAAGTGCTGTAAAATTAAGGTTTTACTGTTTTTTAGGTATCTACAATTCATAAAATGGGTTTTTGGAGATTTTAAATTTATCGTGATCCTGAAATGCTGGAATTAACTGAAATTTTCTATAAATTTTCAAAATAAGGAGGTGTGGCCGGATGTATTCACCGAATTCATATTTTGCAGAACAGCTAAATGAACAATAGAAGTCCATATACTTACTTCAATTAAAAAAGTGCTTAAAATCGAATGTTGTTCGGAATGTTTTAAATTTTACGGTAGCGACCAATACTGTTATGTAACAATAGTTATTCAGTTATTTATACTTTTGATTAAAGAATTATAAAAGTAGGTACTTAAATTTCTTTAACTCGTTTAGTTTTATTATTTCTCTGTAAAATAATTATCTTTGTATAAAATAAAATAAATCTTTCTAATTTTGACGTAATCTATCCAGTACTAAAACAAGCATCAACAAATCTTTCTAACTCTCAGTGAAACAGATTTTTACAAAAGTACAAAAACAATAAAAATATAATTTTCTTAGACATTTAAATGCTATGGACTTATGGACTGATAAGTGTATTTTTTCTGTCTCCAACATTTGGTTTTGCGGCGCTGGAGGCTACGGAACTAAGAGGTAAGAAAACGAAGAATCGAAAAAAAACAAAAGACCAAGACGGTTACTAGAAGTTATCCCACAAGCGTTAAATAACTCATCCAAAACTTTTTACTTTTTATGCTCACAAAACGTATTTCTCATCACACAATTTTTTGAATCCCTAATTTTTTTGATTTATTGATTAATAATCTTAGAATTTATTCGCATTAATAGTGGTTGTCCTTATACGAGTCTAGAACTTATCTAAATCAAAAAATAAGCCTACCTTTTAAACCGTTAGGTGTAAATTTTTTCTACTTTTCAATAGGCTTTAAATAGGCGTCCCGAGTTACGCAAATTCAACCTGCGGAAATTCCTGTACGATCAGCGAAACCGCGAGTTGTCCTAGTTGGGCCAAGAGGCTGCAGAAACTATTGGCAATGGCAAATCGGCCGACGTTTTAATATAAATATCCATTCGAACAAAAAATTCGTATAACATAGCAGAATTTGCAACGGTTAGCGGAATCACTTATTTGGGCTAAAGACATCTAAAGGCGTGCACAGCACAATCTCGTTGGGAAAGGAGTTCATTTATAAAAGTCGTGGAATGAGAACTATACGTGTTATATTTATAAAATTAAGTGCGGGATGAGTTTTTAACACTGGCGGTGTTATTGGTATTTTTTTTAAAATCGTGGGATGAAAGTCTAAGATAACTTCCAATTGAGGGCGCTCCGTGATGTGCCGTATTATCTACACCATGTAACAAGCGGCACATTGCACAGGGAATTTGTTTTAAACCTTTAACCGGATTTAGACTCGCACGGCGTTATACAACTAATATTGATCAATTTCATGAGAGTACATTTCATATAAGATTGTATTTGATCTCGTTACGACACGTAAAGGATGTAACTCGATTTCAACCAGTACGAAATTTATTAATTTCTATAAAACAGCGCTGGTTTCAGAAAAAATGCTTTGAAAATACTCGCATTTTCCGGACTCTTTGTGTCAATGCCTGGCATGAAAGTTACGAGAGGTATCAAGTGATAAGCGGGCTCCTCCGAGTGCACGGGAGGTTTCGTTAACTCAAATATTGCTAAAGCAATAACAACTGTTCATAATATAATTTATTTTATTGATCGTAAAAGAAATCGATTATGGCTGAACTATCAATGACATCGAATGGCCAAAGGTCCTGTTGAGCCGGCATGAGAACCTGGTAAATGGTTTAAATCGTGTACTACTGCACATACTATAATAAACGGGAACTGTGGGAAAATATAAGTTCAGAAATAAAACGGATAAACTTCGGCAGTACGCTCACTACTAAAATCGTTAAATGCAATAAAATTTCAAACAGTATCAGGTAATGTCGAAATCTAGACATAGATAAACCTAATTGATTAATTAAGTTGTAGCCTCTTGGCCAATATATGACAAAACATGAAGTTTCGCTTTCGCGACACCTATTTGTTCATTTGAAAATTCTACAAATATGTTGATTTGGTTAAGTTAGGCTCATATAAGGCCAACTACTATCAGTACGAACTAATTACCAATTTAAACTGATGAACTATAAGATACCGAATTCCTACCAAAAAAAACAATAGAAAAAATAACAAAATGCTATAATCTACATTTTCTGCTAATCATCGACATACTCTACCAATTCCCGACATTGTCTACTCAAACATCAATTGTCTACGCTACTTTTGCACCAACATGTAGACAATTCTATTCGTAGATATGTATAGCCAAATTTCTGTTTTTACTAAACTCGGATGCAGATGGCACGAACGTATGAACGAAATATCAAATTTTTTATTCTTCAATTTACGAGTTGCACCGATAATTTTTTTTAATTTTCTCGAAAAGAAGCTCCGGTTTCTAAGTACTGCGCTAAACTACGAATAAAAAAATTTAATTACTGTTTACTTAAGTAAACTATCTACATTAGATTCAAAAATTTGTATTTGATTTGGGGAAGAAAAATAATAATCTCCCTTTAGCTTATAATAACAAACGTTAAATTTTTACTCTAAAATCAATTTTTTGTACATAAATTTTTATAGCCTCAAGTTCATTAATTTTTTTATAATAAATATTTAGAAATTAAATAAATTCAAGACAATTTCATGATTTTCGCTTCTTACATAAATCATAGAAATATTTTATTTGATTTTCTGATGTTGATTTAGTACGAGAAAAATAGTTGGTGATATTGATTTAAGGTTTCATTAAATAATGATTGTTTGGTGTTTTATCGATTTCTAAAATCAATAGTTTATTGAATTATTTCCCTATCTACCTATTAAATATGTATGTACGAGTATAAATACTTAATCTTTCATGGCCTTTAATATGAAAGTAAATAATAAACACTGTCCAATAATGAGTGTTATAACTTTAATCGGCTATAAAAACCATAAAACTCTAAAACATTATCCTTTGCTATTAGTATGCAAATTATGTAATACTACAAAATATTATTAACAGTTATTTTAATTATCTTATACGAGTACTTTGCCGACCGTAGGCAATTCTTTGTCGACGCCATCATTTGTGTTTTTTTAGATCTTTTTGGGAAATTTGGTGTTTAAAATTTCCAACTATATTTAGAATGTTGGCTCAATAAACCTCTATCTAGTTTATTGGAAACATCAAATCAACACAATCGAATAACGCACACGAGAATTGTGTGACGAAATTTTGGTATACATATTAATGACAATCAAACTGATCACTGCGTCAACTAAAAAAATGATATAATCATCTTTTTTTGGTTTTTGCGTTTCATCCCTTCTCATTCGAGCCGCTTTACATTAACCAATCACAAGAGAAATACACAAAAATATATTCCAACATCATCATAATTATTATCCACAAATAACCTCAAACCAAACAAACAATTTTCGAACATAACAAATTTTCATTTCTTCATAATTTTCCACTCACTCTACTGAACGAAATTCACGACATACAGCAGAAAATCTCATTTTCCATTTTTTTTTGGGATACAACGAGATTATATGCTACAAACACAAATGTATATGTATACATTGAAGACGAAAAAGCTTCACCAAATAATATTAATAAAGTAAAATAAAAAAGCTCATCTTTTTTATTGATTTTCTGCCATGAAAAAAATGGGAAAAAAAGGAATTGTTACAATTTTTTCTATATAAAAAGAGATGATGATACAAGTGAACTGGTGTTTCACGATATGAGAATGGGAAATTATGAAAATTGTTTAATTTTGTATTGGGTTGCAGAATAAGTATTTCGATAAATTGTTTTCTTGCGCATACAATACATGGACATTTGTTGTAACACGTAATTCGATGTCGATTATTGTTGATAATGTTTGTACAACAACTGTGTGTGAACAGTGTTGGTGCAGTCAACCAAAAAGTTAATTAATATATAGTTCATTGGTATAAGCTCCGAGTGCATGTTCACCGATACTGCACGACAAAGAATAGCGACCCATCTCAAAAGTTCTAAGTTTTCAAGAAAACAAACTCAGAAAGTAGTATGATTGCAAAGACTACAAGCAAACAAGCAAGCTTTGTTGAGTTTTATTAAGAAAAATAGCACAAATCTAGTCCCAATCAACCCGAATGCAACAGACGTTGGTACACGATGGAGAGTTTGTAAGTTCAAATACCACCCTGGTAAATTCCAACATCCCGAAAGGAGTGGAAATGGATGTCTTAGATACATTGATAGGTGGTATGCCATCACCTAATCTATACTGTCGAAAAATTGTTACAGCTTGGTGCTGCATTATCTCCAGCCACTATTTTTTTGGTTGGATGTAAATTATTAGGCCATGAGCTGCTGGTAAAAACCTAAAGTTCTTTAGAATTTCAACTTTGTTTTTAAAACTATCTGTATCAAATTTTTACTGTAGAAAATTTTGAAGGAACTATTAAGGGACATTTTTATGAAATAACTAAATACTAAAACATACTTAAGTATTCATGTTAATTTTAAATAAGTAAATTTTGTCGGATTTACACAGACAGCCATCTCCCATTGTCTATATAAATTAAGTAGGAATTCAATGTAAATGTATGCCAAATACTTATTCCGGGCCTTCTCTAAAAATGTGGTTTTAGAGATGACGCAGGACAACCACCCATTCTACACCAGTAGAATGTAGGTACCATAAAAATACAAAGAAAAGCAACCTACTTTAGAACTTTTCCCCGTGGCATAAAGTATATAAGGGTAAATAATAGATTACTTATGCATAAGGAGAGTAAAATAGTAGTATGATTGGAAAGACTACAAGCAAACAAGCAAGCTTTGTTGAGTTTTATTAAGAAAAATAGCACAAATCTAGTCCCAATCAACCCGAATGCAACAGACGTTGGTATACGATGGAGAGTTTCTAAGTTCAAATACCACCCTGGTAAATTCCAACATCCCGAAAGGAGTGGAAATGGATGTCTTAGATACATTGATAGGTGGTATGCCATCACCTAATCTACACTGTCGAAAAATTGTTACAGCTTGGTGCTGCATTATCTCCAGCCACTATTTTTTTGGTTGGATGTAAATTATTAGGCCATGAGCTGCTGGTAAAAACCTAAAGTTGTTTAGAATTTCAACTTTGTTTTTAAAGCTATCTGTATCAAATTTTTACTGTAGAAAATTTTGAAGGAACTATTAAGGGACATTTTTATGAAATAACTAAATACTAAAACATACTTAAGTATTCATGTTAATTTTAAATAAGTAAATTTTGTCGGATTTACACAGACAGCCATCTCTCATTGTCTATATAAATTAAGTAGGAATTCAATGTAAATGTATGCCAAATACTTATTCCGGGCCTTCTCTAAAAAT
The DNA here is from genome assembly GCA_963691935.1 of Nephrotoma guestfalica. Taxonomy (NCBI): domain Eukaryota; kingdom Metazoa; phylum Arthropoda; class Insecta; order Diptera; family Tipulidae; genus Nephrotoma; species Nephrotoma guestfalica. Next base: position 265,849,107 of record OY829915.1, on the reverse strand, counting down.
GTGGTTTTAGAGATGACGCAGGACAACCATCCATTCTACACCAGTAGAATGTAGGTACCATAAAAATACAAAGAAAAGCAACCTACTTTAGAACTTTTCCCCGTGGCATAAAGTATATAAGGGTAAATAATAGATTACTTATGCATAAGGAGAGTAAAATAGGAGATCATTGCTCGAGTGATGAAATTACCAACCAGGGCCAGGGGTATACATACCATATTTTTCTGCGATTTCACTTCTATTTATTAAAAATATTATTTTTTTGACAAGTATTGCGTTTTCCTTCGACTTGGGTGTCCGTCCGGTCATATTATACAGAACCATCATGCCACCTACTCATCATGGTTATGCAATGAGACATGTTTACGAAGTTTGTTGGAAATCTATATCAACTAGAAAAGAAGAAGAAAGGCGAAACAGCTTTTAGTCCGTGAATACCACTGATCTCTACTTAGTTGATATTGTATTTCTGTTACATTTCGCAGTAAGACTGGCATTCTCCATTACAATAATCAAGTTCCAACGGTAATTTTTAAAGATGGGTTGCTCAAAGATGGATTCTTCAAATAATTTAGTTATTTTTAGACTAGGCGGCCATTTTTAATACATTTTTATATTTATGATTTAATAGGATAAACTAAACTCGGATGCAGATGGTACCAACGTATGAATGAAATATAAAATTTTTTATTCTTCAACTTATCGTACGAGTATACACCGATTTTTTTTAATTGTCTCGAAAAGAAGCACCGGTGTCTATGTACTGCGCTAAACTACGATTAAAAAAATTTAATTACTGTTTACTTAAGTAACAATCTACATTAGATTCAAATTGATTTGGTGTCGCTATATCGGCCAACGGAATGATTTCATCTCGATAAATTGGCAATAAAGTTTTAGGTACTTACATGAATCCATCATCTCCCATCATTCGTAAAAATGATTCATTCCCAATATAACCAGTTAGTAAATGTGTATAGTGATTTAAAAGATCGACTTTAAACCATCGAACACTTCATTTAATTGTTGCTCATCCATTACTTTTATGAAATCATGACCGGTATGATTTGAGAAATGGACGGAATTGATAGCATCAACTTCAAACCCTAAAACCTAAATTATATAAAAAGAAAAATTAGGTATTTAGCTGTTTAGGAAATGTATGGTTAGCCAATTTAAAATTTCAGCTTGTCTTAGTACTTAATTTAAATGTAGTTCATTAATTAATATATGGATTAAACAATAAGCTATCGATTCATGTATAAATTGTGAATTTTCATTTCTTAGTATGAGTAATTTCCCACTGTAGGCCAATAACCTCTAATAATGGTTGTTATATACCTGTATTGGCAGAGAGAAATGGTCAATCTTTTAAATCCATCGTTCGGACTATTTCTACAAAATATTCGTCATGAATAGGCCTATCTTGACTATACAGTAAACCTTGCCCAAATCTCGGATTAAAATTTGTGATAATAATTTGTTTTATATTTGAAATAACTACCAACTTTGAAATAATTAATATTTCAAAATTTTGCAAAAGTATAGTAACCAGGTTTTAACAAAATTTTTTCCTATATAAGGAGAAACAGTTTTGTTTTTTCATTAGTACAAAAAGAAATTATCATAAAAGTGCCAGTAAAAAGAAAATATCCAGTGAAATAATGTTTAAACAAATGTACAATGTGTTATTGAGTAAAAATAAAATGAAATATTAAGTTTTGTGGTAGGACAGCAAGTGTATAAGTGTACAAGTGAAAGGAGAAATAAAATAAAAATAAAACTTTATTTATTGGGTTTTATTTGCAAAATTCACAATTATTTTCATTGTAACAAATTAAACTTAATATGGCTCACTGTGTGTTTATACTTGCGGAAATTAGTGCGGCACTACTATATCGCACTCGCTCCGCAGGTATGAACATATACCTGCGGGAGCGAATGCGATATATTAGTACCGCACTAATTTCCGCAAGTATTAACGCACAGACAAAAGTAGCCTCTTTAAATTTAAAATTTGCACCAAATTTTCCCAAATCTTCCTCCGGTATATATTCATATATACCTGTATCCATATTTGCTTTAACTAATTAGAACTTCGGCTGTTTTCTTATTTTTTTATTGAATTTAGAGTGGATAAAGCTCTTTCTGTTGCTACTGTGCGGCACGAATTCAGGTGAGTTGTACTTCATTTGAGTTGTAAAGTTTGAAATTATTATTAAAAAATTTGCATGTATAGGTTTTTCATTTATTTAAATATTAATTTAATCCCGACGAGTTTTATGCAATAGTGGCCCAAGCGCCCACCAGTGGTAAGCGCAATATTCATTAAACAAACGTCTATAGTTGTTAATAATTAGCAAGCTAAACCAAAAACCAAGGCCCGTAGCTGGGAAAAGCCATTAACCTAACATGGCCGTATTTAAGGTATTTTTATTTTGTCCACACATCCATTTGCAACTAACCGAATATGATTGATGTCGTCCATACGTTTTGACGAGCCAAAGTATCGTGTGATATTTGCCGTGTTTTTTAATAGTGCCCGCTAGCTGTATTCGGAGCACCTAATTTTCTATGTCAAAACATATATTTAGCGCGCTATTTTTGCATATAATTCGATAAAAAAATGTCTTGCTCTACCTATTTATCCGGACCCGCTATCGAGAGCGCTATCCATTTCAAAGAAAATTAATCTTACAATAAAAATTTAAAACTCAGCAAGATGATTTTTTTATAACGTCATGCCAAAATAAATGTTAATTGGTATATTTCAGGTCGTTAAATGTTTGTTTTATGGTGAATTTATTTTTTCATTTTTATGGTATAGCGACACCAGTGAATAAATAGCTACAGTTTCAGTAGAAATTTCCCTTCGGCGCCGGATAGTGCTCCAATATTAAAACACGGCTATTGTCAGCATGTTCGGTTTCACCTCGTTCAACAAATTGAAAAATGCTTTGGGCCGAAGTTTGTGAGCACGTTGGTTGTTTAAAATATTATTTCTACTCATCGTATTTGGTTGAACACATATCTTCCACTGCTGTCTTGAAGCCCAAATTAAATTAATTGTTTTGTAATATAACAAACATGCCTTATTGAATATGTTATTTTATTATGTTCATCAGGTCCATCAAGATCGTGTTTTAAATAAATGCCAAAACGAAAGAGCCAATACCATGAGCCAATATTAATTAAGAAAATTGTTAATATAAAGTGTGGGTTAAGATCCAAATGCTTAAACGATTTAGTGTTTAAGAAAATTCAAAAAGACATCGAGGGAATTTCCTCTCTGTCCGTTGATTGTTCAAGGTATATACATTTTTGCTTGATGAAGCGGTGGGAAAATGGAGATTTTGGAAAAATAAATTTTAAGGATTTTTATTATAATTTGCTGGATGGTTCAAAATAGAAATTCGTGCTAAATCAAAACTATAGAGAAATTAGAAATAAATTAAAATTAAAATTGTACAAATCAAATCTGTTTATTGCTGCCGCCTCACGATATGCAACATTGTTCCATAACAATATTTGAATGCACGCTTATGCAAGAATAAGAAGATTTTTAAGGACTTTTGATAACAATACATATGATACTTTAGACTTTTTATTTCGAGAAAAAAGTGAAACATGCCAAATCCAAAATTATTAGAAGCAGTACGGACAAATTTAAATTGAGATGAATCAAAATTTACAGAATTGACAAATAAATTAAATAATTAAAAAATTTATTTAAATTATACAAAAGATCAAATTTCAGAACTTAATTTGCGACAAAGTGAATGTGTCCAGAGGAAGGTTTCCCACCTTAAAAAATTTTAAAAATATATATATTTGGATAAGGCGTGTCGTAAATTAGCAAAACAAATAATTGGAATAGAAGAAAATAAACGAGCGCTTGTTATAATTGGTTCGACAAAGGTGGCGTCTAGTTCACCAATTAAGGGATATGTTAGAACGCCACAACCAAAATTATTAAAAGCACTAAAAAAATATTCGGATGTTTTGGAAATTGGTAAATTTAGAACCACAAAATTATGCGCTACATGTCACAATGAACATATTCATCAAAATCTCCCCATCGGTTCCAATTTCGCCCAAAATGTGGTGTCACATGGAACAGGGATGTTAATGCAGGAAAGAACATTTTATACCTTGGACTTTTCCATATAAATCAAATTAACAAACATGAAAACTACCACATCACGAACAGGAACTACACCACCAGTTAGGAACACTTTTTTTATGGTTTTATATAGAGTCCAGTCGCTGCAAAATCGGGAACTGCAACAGGAGGAACATCAAGTGTGTTGGTACGACAACAAAGTCAACAACAATCAGTGGAACTTGAAGTAACCAACAACAACAACAATTACACGTACATGTGTTACAAAGGAAACCACGAGCATCATGAACGATTTCCAAGTCCAGTACAAATGATAGTAAATCGACGAAACTTACAACTGTTGAACAACACGAAAATCAATTTCTTAACGGTGATGTTATTTCCGAAGAACAGATAATCCGAATAATTAAATAATCATAAAAATACATCTAAATCTTAAAGTTAATTAATTTATTACTTCGAGTTGATTTTATTTTAAATAAAAAATTGAACATTTGTTATATTTATGACTCGAAGAAGATGAATTTCAAATATTCTAAAATTATATTTATAATAAAATTGTATCAACATTTGAATAAATTGATAAACCTAGCCTTTAACTAAAAGATCCTAAGGAAGTGTAGAAATTTCAATTCTAGTTTACCCAATTCTAGGCTGGGAGCACCAAAGTTATTTAAATTAGCCTACATTTGAAGTTTCACCATGATCGATCCGTTTGGGCAGTAAAGGGGCCACACACATTGAGTCTGTACAGAACCACATCCTCACGAGCCACGAGATATACATGAGATACACATCTGAGATTTGAATTACTCTTCCGGTTGGCGAATGGCATACGATAATTTTTGAAACATCTCGGACGCGACCTTTTTCATCATTAATTTTTATTCTTACTTTTTCAAATTCATGTGAGAAGATAGTGGCAAAACTAATAAATTTATTTTGATCTTTAGAACTATGTTTTCTAACAGAGTAAACAACAAAAAGTATAACTTTTTATGACCTCAGAAAATATCGATCGCACACGTGAGATCGAAATCAACGGAAAAGCCAGAATGTTCTGGTTAAATCTATACTGTTGAAAATAAACTAGAATTTAGAGTAGGTGCTATTTTGATATGCTTGTAATCCTCATTGGTTTGGCTTTAGAATTAGAAAAAAGGAGAAAGTAGTAAGAAGAATTCATAATAGTGCTTAGACGGACAACCAGAATCTACATATATTACAAAACCACTTCCACTGAAGTCAATTAGTTTTATTAGATAAACTGTTGATTTAATGCGAATGTCACGTTAAATGAGAATGCCATTATCAAGTGCATTCCCATTCTTAAACGGAACGTAACAAATTGCCTTCTGATACAAAAACTCATTCATATATTCGTATTGACCGGATGCTAAATCTTCTTACGAAATTTAAACCAATTCGCTGATTTATCTTCACACAATCGCACCGAATACATTATATTGGTCAGGAAATTCCAACCAATTCATTAAATTTAAATTCAATTGAACCGAAATCCAAAACAATATACGAGAACACCAAAGAAATCAATAAAATGAAAATCTCTAAATGTTTTGTTCTTAGAATCACACATAATATTATATTTTTAGATTTTAAATCCAAATATAAAATCGCGATCGTGCAAAACAAAACGAAACGAAATTGATCCCACATCCGCTATTTATTACATTAGAATTTGTCAAGAGTATCCCTTTTTTGTCTTTATGGATACCTGTAGAATAACAACAAAAGCATCAAACTCTATCAAACTTTAATTCGTTCAACAATTATTTTGTCGGCGAGATGTTCGTTTGATGATCATCACTAACATCATCTGTATCTATTTTCTTCGATCACAAGAATTTTTTTGATTAAATAAATTTTAATATCTTTGTCTTGTTATTTTGGAGGTAGATAAAAATGTGATGACAGCTCCGACATAAACCCAATCGATCTTACTTTTATAGTTGTTGATTTAGTTTTTGTTACAATCACGCGATCGATGATCACCAAAATTATTATTATTTTAATGATCTTTACAATATGGATTAATAATTTATCAACTTCTTCTTTGTTCTGTTTTTCATGATGTTGTTCAGCCACCGAATATTTTGATGATATTCTCTTGCCCGTTTGGAAAAAATAAATCCTTTTCTTGTAGATTCAAATTATTTTTTGGATATGTGAACGACACTAAATACCCATTTTTGGATTGTTGAATGTATTTTTCATGTAATTCTTATCGCTGTGATCAATTTAAGTCGTTCCCAATCTTATGTAGAGGTACGAGTATAGTTTTGTGTTGTTCTTTGAACAATTTTTTAAGGTCGTCTATTAAAAAAATTCTCATCACCAAAAAAATATAGAAGGATAAAAGTAAACATCTTCAATCGGTACATTTTTGTTTGATGCTTTTAGGACACAATTACCTTAAGGTACATATAATTGTATACAAAGTGGATATATTTAATGCGGAGTAAAATAACAACAAAAACGCCATTTAATTTATTATCCAATTTTTTGCTTTGAATATTGTGTGAAATCAAAAAGCCGATCAGCATAGAGAACAGAAATAGTAGATTCTATTCATTAGTGTGAGTTTGGATTCAATTTATGAATGAAATTAAACCTTCTGGTATGTTGAATTATTAAAAAAATTAAGGTGTGCGATTATTAATCGAAGACAGTAAAATTCTCAAAGCACACGAATTTTATTTAATAAGTAAGACTAGTACTTGTATGAATATATTTTATGTAATGAATGACACAATTTGTCAAATATTTAATCTAAATTCGTAAACAGAAGTTTAGAGCTTTGATTGATTAAACTCTTTTAATGAATGGTCTCGTTTGTTGATTTTACGAGGCTGTGTAGAATAAAGGCAAACAATAACTGAAAAATGATCGAATTCAATTGTAATTTCTGACTTCCCAATATTGCAAAATAAGTATAAATACCTAAACTGTTAAAACCGATAATGAGAGACAAATGATCAACAACAGTATCATAAAAGTAACGATTTACCAGGATAGTTTTTAATTTGGACTGATATTTTGTTACGCGGAACTTGCGCGGAAACTGGTTATGGTAATCATCTTTACAATCTTTTTTCGAGCTTGAAGAGGTATGCTTCGTTACTTTACCATATTTTAGCTGAATTGGATATCGTACGAGCGTGACGAGAATGATTCGTACTAACTTTTTTATAATTTGTTTAGATCCGTTATGCTTAAAACTACATTTCATGCGGCCTAGAACGTTCTTTGTTCTTTCAGATAGTTGATATTGTTCATTAAGTCTGGGAAAGGTTTACCCAATTTGTCAAATTGAAAAATAATCGTTGGAACTACATACAGGGTGTCCGCCGGGAAGGTATACTACTTTGTTTTGCCGCCATTTAGGCGAATATTAGTATTGACAGCTCATACTTGACAGTCGTGAAGTAGACACGTGGCAAATTCTTCCACAAGACCATTTACGCCGCCGTACATATGCCAATAGGATGTTACAGCTCGCCCATGACAACCCCGATTTTCATGAAAAAATCATAATGAGTGACGAGGCACATTTTCATTTAATTGGATATGTGAATAAACAGAATAGTCAATTCTGGGCAATGGAAAACCCTCACATTATTCATCAGTCACATTTACATCCATTAAAAGTGACAGTCTGCTGTGCAATTTGGTCAGGAGGAATCATTGGACCTTACTTCTTTGAAAATGAAAACGGCGTAACGGTAACTGTGAATGGGGGAGCGATATCGTGATATGATTGAAAACTTTTTAACGCCACAACTGCATACTTTGGGCTTGATTAACATGTGGTATCAACAAGACGGTGCCACATCGCATACAGCCAGGATTACAATTGAATTACTGCGAGAACTCTTTCCACAACAAGTTATTTCAAAAAATGGTGATGTTGATTGTCCTCCACGGTCGCCTGATTTGACTGCTCCGGATTTCTTTTTGTGGGGATATCTAAAAAGCAAGGCTTATGCAAACAAACCAGAAACGCTTGAGCAACTCAAACAAAATATTCGTGATGAAATTAATGAAATACCGCGTGAAATGTGTGAGAATGTAATGAAAAATGTGCTCAAAAGGGCTCTCTTTTGTGAGGCTAACAGAGGCGGACATTTATCTGATATTGTATTCCATACATAATTGCCGACATAAAATAAAACATTTATCAATATAAGATCCATTCTCTTTCATTTAATCAAAAATCATAAACAAACAAAGTAGTTTACCTTCCCGGCGGACACCCTGTATTAACAAATTGCAGTGAAAATGAATTCCTATTTAAAACCATATATCCGGCAAGAATAAGAAGGGCGTGGTAGAGAGAGATAATGTGTTAACAACTTGACAACGTCAACGAACCGTTGCTTGGATTAGTACAAATTTAAATGACCGCAGTATACCTCATGCGGTTTCCCAAATTTGTACTAACGCAAGGAACGGTTGCTTGACATCGATGGTGTAGTTGTTTTCGCCAAATCCCAAATCTTTAATCGGATGTAGTGCCTAATAAAATAAAATAAATAAGACAAGAATATTAGTCGACAAGCTCACTTAGCCGACAAAACCACATTGGTGAAATTGATTGCTGCCTGTTGAAGGGCTTCGTGTTATTCATTTTATAACTATGTGTACGGCTTTATACAAATTATGTACAATAACGTTTAAGCCTTTTACGGTGAATTAATGCTGCCTTTTTCAGTATAACATCTTCACGTTGCAAGTTCCATGTTAACCTGTACATTGAACGGATGTATTGTCGGTCATGGAGTTGAAACCGTGTACTTCTCGGTCTAAGTGCAGGTGCTTTAACAACTGAACCCCATTGTTAATTGTGCAATATATACTGCGATTTTATTCGTAATGCAACGTCCATTTGATAATCTGACTATGACTGGCTCCGTTAAGTCTACTCCAGTGTGTATAAATAGACTTGACGGAATTACCCATTCTTTGGATAAACTGGCCAGTAGTTGGTACTTTGTTGAGGTATTAAATCGGTAACATCTGCAATGCGAGCAATGCGATTCGGGTTCCAATATTTGTTTCTGTACTTCTTTAGCTGTTAGAGCAGTTGAATAATCGATATCATTTTTCTTCAAGTATTTAGCTATAATCGCTGGTAGAGATTTGGCATGGCCGGTGCTCGATTGAGAACTGAAGAAATGTTAATGTGCTCCCACATGATGTGATCCCACATGATGTCTATGAATCCAAAATAGTGTAATATTTGTGTCAGAAAAACCATTTTGCGTCCGACATATGCATTACTCCATTAATTTGGTTTATTATTACCTTACTGAGCAATACAGCTCTGCTAAGCTCGAAACGAGGTAACGAAATTGTGTTTTTGATCTGAGCTACTTTTATATTTATGATGACCAAAAAAATTTAACTTTGAATGAATTACCTTAAAAATATACCATAAAAAATTTCACAGTATCTCCTTACACATTATTCTTTCCGTTGTAATAATAATTAAGAAACTAATTTAAAAAAAATAAACAAGAGTTGATTAGAATCCCTCACATTTTACTAGGTCATTTGTGGTGGACTTAGTCCACGGGGTTGATTCACTCTAGCTTCAAACAAACAAAATAAAATATTTGTACACTCACTAATTCTATGATAATAATTGCAGATCATGGCCCTCAAAATTTTAACAGCTGTTAATAAATTAATTTAATATTAAAAAACCCGAGTTATTGTGAATTTTTCGGTTAACTTAGAAATTGGACATATATATTTGATAAATTATTATTATAAAAAAAATGTTTATTATTGTTTTCTTCAATCATTTAAATTTTAAATGTGACTCACAAAACTGCGCGGAAATGAAAATAGCACCGACAAAAAATGGCGGCTTTACCACAAATGTCAATCGATATCGACATTCATAATTCGAAATATCAAGGAGAAATCTACATGACGCGACAACCTAAATTAGGATGAATAATCGAAATGATTATATTAACTCATGTTAATATTATTTAGGTGAAACTCAAATTTAACCCAAAAAGAAAAACATGAGCATAATTTCAAACCTTTAAGAACTGTAGAGGCGAAAGTACCTTTTGGCCTCTTCATTAACAAACATTATACAAGTGGGCCACCTAAAGGAATTTTCATCAAAATCGATCGTGCAGTTTCGTACTCCATGGCACGCACAGATACAACTTCATGGCGTTTAAATTGAACCGAAGTGCTGAAACTTACATCAACCCTAGTTTAAAAAATTCAACGTTGTTCGACTTGTTTCAGTCATTCAAAAGCTTCAGAAAAATATTAGTTAATGGCCTAATGCCTACCTCCAAAAAATATTACACTACCCCATTTTCAGTCACTATACCTAAATTTCCCTTGATTGGTTAATAAATGGTCTACTTGCTTGTCCCAGTTGGGCATATTCCGAAACTTTCTCAAAAAACCATTTTAGAAACCAACATACCCTATTTCATCCACCATTTCATTACGATCGGTTCATAATTGGACTACTATAGTTCCATATGCCAGAACTTATTCAACAATCGTTTGAGAATATCAGTTCCACGTACGAGTACCATGTCATTTTATCCTGATTGGTTACTAAATGAACTAGTTCTCGTCCAGCTGCTTATATAACAGAATCTCCAAAACCCCCTGCTTCAGATTTTTTGTACATTTATCATTCACTATATCGTCGAAGTTCGTAAAATTGTTTTCGAGATAATCTATGTCTGACGGTATTCTCTCTAGAGCCCAGATGAATTGAATGATTTAAATGAAACTTGATACACTTGCAAACAATTTTCATAAATTTTGGGAGGTTTCAGTGAAATTTTGCGGATTCGATTTCGATTTTTGATAAAAGTTGTTTTTTACTCAAATTCTGGTATCAATTTCAGATTTGAAAATGTTGTCTCAATCTTTAAAATAAAAATACAAGGAAATTACGTGGTCTAATTTTAAAGCGCGCCATAGAACATTCGAATGCGGTGTACTCGCAATTTATGTACATTCATGGTAACGGTAAGTCGGAAGTTGGCCAAAAAATATACATTCCTTCATATTTTTGATTAAATCGTTCGAGCCGAAAAAAATAAAAACAAAATGAACATTTAAATCGTTTTTTGAGAAAGTAGGATAAACAATTTCAAATTTCGCCTTAAAGACGATACAAATAATCCGATTTACAGACTTGAGAACATTACATTTACTCGTACAACGATTGAGAAAAATACAATACATATACTCGTACCGTTCAATAACATTTGTGTTGAACAACAAATTAAGTACTAAAAATACAAGTTGTTGTTTTAGAATACAAGACACTTGACAATTCTGATTACACTTTCCTATCAGGTATTTAAATAAATAAGTGGCGCAATTTTTGCTAATTTTGAATTGGGCCAATTTCATTCAACCAAAAAAAATCGGCTAAACGAACGATTTTCTGGCACAAAGTGTTCTAGATACCAATAAACTTAGCACTGCTGATTACATATTTCTATGAGATATATTCTTTGTAATACGAAAAATATAGTTGGTGAATTTTTTAATCCATAATTATGAACATTTCTGATAGGAATATGCAATCAGCAGTGCCATGTTCATAGAGTTCTAGCACACTTTATATCCGAAAATCTTTTATTCAACCTTCATTGTTGTTGAATGGAATTGGGTCAATTCTGGATTAGCGTAAATTACGTCCCAATATTTTTCGAATGACAGTGAATATATCTGATAAGAATAAGCAATCGAAAGTGTCAAGTGTTCATTGGTTTCAAAAACACTTTATGTCAGCCTTCTATATTGTTCAAAGGAATTGGGCCAATTCTGAATTATCACAAATTCAGCAACTATATTTTTCAAATTTTAATGAATATATTTGATAGGAATATGCAATTAGAAGCGCCAAGTCTACTGGCTCCTTGAACACTTTATGTCAGAAAATCGTTCATTCAGTCGATTTTGTTGTTCAATGAAACTGGGCCAATTCTAGATTAACACAAATACATTTACATACCTAAATCGGAAGTGCCGAGATCCTTGATTTCTAAAACATTTTATTCCTGATACTTAATTTGTAGTTCAACACAAATATTATTGAATCGGATATGTATTACGTTTTTAGTGTAGTATCTTTTAGGGGCTTGTTTGTTTTCCTCAGTTTAGGAATGAGAATTTATTAAAACGATACTTCTAAGATAATCACGCATCTTTTCAGTTCAGCCGCTTTTCGAAAATGTTAACGTTAAGCTAAATGATTTGGAGTTTTCTTTAGAACTGGCCATCCCAAATGCTCCTTGAGACACTTTCATCGCAATCGTCCACACTCTTCCAAAATCCTTGATACAAACATCGAAACATATAAATATAAAAAAACATATTCCCATACAATGTTTCCTTAAAATTTTTGCTCATTTCAACATAGTGTTTGTCGACGATTTGTTTTTAAATTATGTTTTCTTATAGTTCTTTTCTAGTGTCAGCGGTTTGGTTTGGTGGGTGGTGCCGGCTATGTGGTTGTGTCGATTAAAGAGATTTAACCGAAATATAAATCTGTAGCCTAGAATACATATCCTGTTGCATTTCCATGCTGCTTCTCTCTGTCACATTAATCTTAAGCAAATATTTACTCCATAATAGAAATTTTAATTAGATTTTTTATAATCATCATTTTTCCTTCATTTTCTACGTTGTGTTGACGAATTAAGAAGTTTTTTCATTTTTCTAACCAACTGCAGAAATTAGTTTATGTAATTTGCTAATTATTTGTGGTTTACGGGAATTTTCTATAAAAATATCCTACTATTTCCAGAATAAGGTTACAAATCATCATCGTCAGATCAATTAATTACCAATCCGATCCATATAACTAACAAGCCGCGTAAACAAATCAAAAATTTCAATTGGAAATACGCGTAAATATTTCTTGTTGTACAAATAATTTTGAAATACAGAGAAAAATAATAAGACAACAATCACAAAAAGACATAAAAAACACTTTAGTTTCACTTCAATTGTATAAATATAAATATATGTATAATATATAACACACGCATACACACACATAACGTGTTGATGTATATTGGTTTTTGTAAATTCATCTTTGAATATCTAAATGTCGATGATACTGAGATACTGACTGAAGTGAAGACGGCAATGATGATGATTACGATGATGATTGGCAAATATTTATACATATTTCAATTATATGGTGATGATGATTGTGATTAAATATTTGAGACAAGATGAAAATCTTCATCTCAAATTTATAGATATAAGTAATAATAATCATAATTTACAGCAAACGCACTTAACATATCTCAAGTGGTGTGGATAATTTTTTTTATTCTTAAGAAAATATGTCAACATACTATACGAGTATTCTTCTTTTTCGAATTATTATCGTTGGTTGTAGTTTTATTTGCCTTTTTGTGTGATTATTATGATGATTACTCGTCTTATATCATAAAGATATATAATATTTTTTTTAAAGCATTGACAATATTGTCTTTCTGTGAGATTATTGCTATCATGTAATTTTTGGGGCGTTCGCAGCTATAAAATTCAAGATTTTTACCATGTTAGATGCTTTTGCGTTTTCATATACAATAAATTCTTTTGTTGGAAGTGTCAAGTGGATGTGCAATAGTGATTTAATCGAAATTAAAGATTTTTTATAAATCTTTTCCAGAAGTTGAGTTTTAATAAAGAAGTTCTATTGAATTATTATGTTCGACTCAAATTTTTGTATTTCTGGATACAGATAAATCACATTATAATAAATATAGTCAATACAAAACCAAATTCTTCCTATTCCGCTCTCGGCATTTTACTGGACGAGAGTTGGTTGTTTTTTAAATGTACACTTGCATAAAAACGCACTACGTTATTAGCAAGGTTCTTCGATTTGATGATAATCAATATCTTATATTTGAGGATAGAGGTCAATTCCAGAGGTTCTATTGTTGCGTTTATATATTGTAATACTTTCTAGCCAGATAATTAAATAATTGAAAAATCGAGCCTTAATCCGACAAATTTATACTTTTTACGTGGCACATTTAAATGCAATTTTAGTTCAAATCTGACTTGCATAGATATAACGAATACATGGCCCAATTTCACAAAATTTAAGAGGAGCGATTTATTTTTTTATTTTAAGTAATTTCTAATCAATTCTGCTCTGGGCTAACTTCACAAATATCTATTTGGTTAAAATAAATTTAATTAAATTTGGGGCTGGGCTAACGTCACACAAGAGCAAATGTGCCTGGGCTAGAATCGTGGAATAATTTCAAATACTTACCGATAATCTTTTACAAAAATGACAACATGAGTTCATTACTGCCAGCGAAAAAGGGGTTAACTGCAATTTTTGTCAAATTCGGTTTATGTCATATTTGGAATGGATAAAGTCAATTCTTTGCTCGGACACAACGAGATAATTTTCTAAAGCTAAAAATGTTCCATTATTTAATTGAAAACAGACATCAATTGACAAAAGCATATTATGCAGTGTCTGGGAATACAGGGATATGAAACTAATGCTACGGACATTTTCCATTTTGCACATAGGGGGTATTGCTTTTGCTTGCAGTAGTGAATTACAGTTTTGGTTTAATTGAATTAGAAAAAATGGTTGTCAACAAAAATACTTTTTAGAATTATGTATTAGATTTTGAAGTCAAGACTGTTCGTTGTGCAGGCTCGATAAGCATCTGTGTGCACTTTTTCTTCTAGAGTTTTTTATTATTCAACATTTTTTGTGTAATGTTATTCTTTTAAAGTATAGAAAATATTTAAACAAAAACAGCTGGGCCAAATGATGTGTGGCATTCAAATATTGAGTTAATCTGGCATGTTTGTGAGAATAGTAAAGCAAAACTAGGTAGAACAATAAATTTCATTTACTAAAGAACGCACTTAAGTGTTTTAAATTAATTAAATATAAAATATAATATAATCTGAATTCCAGAAATTCGTGAAATTCACATAATTAAAAATAGTTTTATTTTTTATTTTAAATGGAATGGAATCAGCTGATAAGGTATTATAAACGAAATTAAAGTGGAAAGTAATAGTTGTGATTTTGTTTTTTTTCATCGTCTTGGACATACTCCCATGCTCTTTAAGCTTCATTCCTTAACAGGTAACGAAAGTCATTTCTTTACTGGAAGTTTTAGCTCTTCACTGTTTTAACGTTAGCATCATGATAACAGCATTACTTCCGATGACACCGTGTTAATTTAACGCATAAATTGTCCACTCGAATAAGAACGCGTCATCGAACTTAACTGTATGTGTTATTATTTTACACTTATTTCTTACCTGCAATAATGTGAAATAATCACAATCCCATCGTTTCCAAAACTTTGGATACGTTACTGGGTTTGTGTCATATCGGCAGTTTACATAATGGCACTTCATCTAAGCACGGCTCTGGAATAGCCGTCATTTTTACCGGGTGTTAATATCCCGGTTGGATCAGTTTGATTAATCACTATTGATTTTACGTAACGGCCCCAAATTTCTGTTAGCTGTTCGAGGAGCACTTCCGCAGTTCAAAGTCACCACATCGGAGCAGTTCCACCATTTGCCTCTGGACTTCGATGCAATTCACTATGTCGTCTGCGCCGGTCATCAAGCCGTTTACGTCAGTTGATGTAGAAGCATTAGCGACAGTGCACAAACGATAATCCCGTAAGGTCGCCATACGATTCGCTGGCAGTTTCTGTGTACGTGCTTAATTTCTGTAATGAAAACGAATTTATGTTTGCGAAAAGGGGTTATATTTCAAAGATGTTGTGTTGAAGTTTGGGATCAATGAGAAGCTTCTGGTTTAGCGATATGCCGATTGTTATTTTGTGCGATGCGTCGAGTACCATGCGCATTTCTCATTGCATTATACCGTGATGAGTAAGAAAGCACCCAATTCCATGTAGTCTTACATGAACCTCCACTGTATATTCAACGCGAAGTTGATCATTCTTAGAAAACGGACGCTCCTACTATTTTAGTCGAAAAACTGCAATCTCTCATCACCTTTCAAGGGGTGATAGGTTGTCATTGAGTGGCAGGAAGATTACGTGTCATCCGTCTTCTTTGCGATAGTGTGTCGATTCGAAGTGTCCTTCGCGTTCTAACTCATCGTGCGTTAGTTCTCGAGATAAACAAATATCCTCGATTTCTCAGAATGACCTGAGTGTGTTAACGGTGGTGTCATAATCTTCAATTGTTGCCGTTAAACAAGAAAGTTGATTGGTTGTCATGTGCTCCAGTTTTCGAAGTGGTTTTAATCAAGTTTCGTATTTTGCTCGAAAGGTGAATCGCTAATACCGCTTACGCAACCATTCTTTTGAATCAGCCCAATGACATCAACTCCGAGTAAAATGCCTGTCTTGCTGGGAAGATATAGTAATGATGATTGAAATGTTTCAATTGCTCCAAGTGGTACCATTGATGCGAGTTAATTGGTAGGAATGGCAGCTTACCTTTGATATTCTCGACGACGAGGGCTTTAACCAAGATGGAGAATGTTGAACCGGTTTGTGAGCTTATTAAAAATTTGATAAATCGGACAGTTGCCTCTTCTCTTTCGAACAGATTCCGCTGACTGCGACTGCAACTGGTCTTCTCGCTAATCCGATGCGATTTGCTACTCGCTCCGATATGAAACTGACTTGTGATCCCACATCCAACAGAGCTCGAACAATGAAGTTTTGGTTAGAGTGCGATATGATAAGTGGGTCGTGGTGATCTAAGTTTGAGATTATGATTCGATGTATGAGGATTTGGCATTCGGATTCGCAGCCGGCACAAGCAGGATTTTAAAGTCGAACTGGTGTGTCCTTTGTGTAAACAGTTGAAGATGAGTTGATTGTGGGTCAGATTTGCAATGTGCTCGAGTGTGCGATGAATATGATGATAACGAAGTCGTAAAACGAGTTCGATTTTGTTCTGGTTATGGAAATCATCTCCAGTGGCTGCCCTCTTGTGGATGGATGTTGTGCTCGAGTTAATGACATCTCCCATTGTTGATGGTTTCTGGTTCAATTTAACGGCGATGATATTAATTAAGCTAATATCCCATGTGGTGACCGGCCGCCTAAATCTTTCAGACAACGAATGGTTTCGGTCGTTGTATACAGGATCTGTCGCAATCTCATTGCTGCTTCAACTTGTATTGGGGGCTGGTTCTTTCTTGGTGGTTAACCTGGTTAAACTTTCGAAGATGACTGTCAATGAAAAACCGAAGATAATTATATCAATCTCGAAGAATGCACCCTGCTTCCTCGTAATTTTCGTTGGTGATGATCACAGACTTGAGCAACAACGCTGCGTCTCCAGTTAAATTCTTACGTAGTGCAACTTCAGCGAGTTGGTCAGCTGTTTGTAGTTGTGGACGAGGTTGACGAACAGATTTTCGAATTCAGTCCAATTAGTGTATTTGCCGTTGGCAATTGGAATCTTCATTCGAGGCAGCTTTGTATCAAGCAACTGTTATACTTGCGTTGGTTTGACGCACATTCCGGGTTCTTGACAGCGGCTGATAAATTTTTCTACGGTTTTGATGTTCGAGATTGCGATGAGGTTATAATCTTCCGCTTTATAAACTTTATTTTCCTTCGAACTTCTGATCACCGCACTCGGTCTCAATCTGGTCTTGTACGTCACAAAATTCCATGTAACGAGACGTTGTCGATATGCGTCTGTACGAATTCATTGTTTACTGCTGTCTTGCTACTCTTTCGAAATGTTTTTTCGAGGGCCCCGCTGTCATTATGTTTACTCTGATTAGCACTGTTTCGCTATGGAATCATTTTTTTACTGGTCAAGACGCGCACTGAACACCGAAATATTAAATTTTCCAAGGATGCTTTGTTGCAGCATGACACGATGCTTGCGAAATACAAGTAATAATCCTTTATTAAGTTTTGATTTCTGATTTTATTGAACTGTGCTTGCTGCTCAAATGGAGGCAAGAAGTACAAGAAAGATGTCACATGAATGTCTCTATTTTGCGTATGCGTAATTTTTATCTATCAAACTGGCGACAATTTGTAATAATGGGAAATGATAAATCAAACCTTATTAAAGTTACGTCTGGTGTTCCCCAAGGATCTCACATCGGGCCGTGGATATTTATTGTTTTCATAGATGAAATAACCGAGATAATCAAAAACTCAAACATGGTCGAAATTTTTCCGAACTGTTAATGGAATACTAGATACGAAGAATCTTCAAGAAGACATCGATAGATTAAGTGAGTGGTGTGATCGAAACTCGCTTTACTTAAATAGCAGGAAATGCAAAATCTTGTCTTTCCATCGTAAGAGAAATCCGTTAATTACTTCATACAAAGTCAACAACGAGGTATTGTAAAGAGTCAATGAGATCATAGATTTAGGTGTTACATTTGTCGAAAATGCCAGTTTCAATAGGCATATTGAAAATTATATTGCGAAAGCAAATGTCATGTTTGGATTTGTTAAAAGATGGACAGAAGAATTTAAAGATATTCAAACCTTATGTTCACTCAATTTCACTGACGTTCGATCTCGAACTGGGATACGCTGTATAGGTCTGGAGACCATACTATGCTGTACACATTAATCGAAAGCTTTCAAAAGAAGTTTCTGATTTTCTTGTTAAAGAAAAATGACTGGAATTAGGACCACAATTTACCAATTTGCCATTGAGCTAGTAGTGGATAAAACATATTTTAAACAAATTATTGTATTTTGTAAAATTTTTTCTTACACAGCAAATACTTCTCTTTACCTTGTGATGGAACTTTCCCACTTTCAGTCTATTACAAGTCAATCAAAGATCTAAACCAAAGGCGTTTAACTTTGTTTCGTATAATTTATAAATATTTAACTATAAAATTCTACTAAATTAAACATTTCGCTCGCTCATTTCTTTCAACTACGTTTGATACTAAAATACTTAAACCTCATAAAATCCTAAAAAATAAATAAATAAATTTATGATTTATAAATTAAAAAGATTTACCGACGATTTAGCAGCAGCTTATGATCATCACTCAACTCTTCATTTTCTTAAAAAAAAAGTCATTTTGTTATTTTTAAATCTTTAACGATGGACGAAAGAAACAACAAAATAAATGGCGGAACCATTAAGATGTGAAATAAATAATAATTTTGTTTTATCACCTTAAGATTAAGATTAAAAATTTTATCGGTTTATTAAAGTTATTAAAATGAGTTAGTTGATGAAATTAGTGTTATGTACGGTGTAGGCATTAATTTAATTTCGCAGTTAGTTCGCAACATGAACATTGTTCTGTGGGAGAATTTCGAAATATTTGTTTTACTTGATACGAATTTTTAATGTTGTACGAGTATCAATTGAAAATTTATGAAAATCATAAATGTGACATAATCAAACATAACAACAGGCGCACGTTTTCTAATCCAAATAAAATAAATGTTAATACCTACGCATTTATTATGTACATGATAAGAAATAACGCAACAAAAATTGATTAAACGATGGTTAATAGTCTATTGCATTTTTATATAAATGCTAAGGGGTGGTAACCCAGCCCTTTGTTTTTATTATTACTGTACGTTATATTGCGTTTTACTATTATGATACCCGGCCACTTATGGTGAAAATTTTAATTTTAACTTTGATGACAAGTTCATATATTTTACGTAAATGTTGACGCAAGGACACACGTTTAATATTTAAATAAAAAAATGTTGGTATTATTTTATGTTATCATAAGGATTTATTAGGATGGACACGTGACTTATAGATTTCTGAAGAAGCCTTGATAATAATATAATAATAATAAATTTATATATTTTTTTTATTTGGATTAATCAGTCAGTTTTTTAAAT
This sequence comes from Nephrotoma guestfalica, assembly GCA_963691935.1. NCBI lineage: Eukaryota > Metazoa > Arthropoda > Insecta > Diptera > Tipulidae > Nephrotoma > Nephrotoma guestfalica. The sequence continues at coordinate 265,829,097 of OY829915.1, read as the reverse complement.
GTGTATATGATAAGAAAATGTTGATAAGATAAATAGATTTTTTGTTGTAGTTTTCCCCCGTTATACTCCATGAAAACGAATTTTCCATCTCGATGAATGTGTCTGCGTGTATTGATGATGATGAGGGTTTACTGATAAAAAATTAATTGAATTTTATTTTTATTTTAAATTAATTGATAAGGTCAAAATCGACTTTTTTAATTTCCCGCCTCTATTTTTAGAGATTGAGCATACATTTTTTAGGTAACCTAAAAGTAGTTCCACTTTTGTTTGGGTAATTGCCATAATATGCTCTATTTATGGGGTGCCAAAATGCCTACGCATATCTTTATAGAATTTGACTACAATATTTCATTGATAAAAGGAAATTGTTACTTTTACTGGAGCAGCGCCCTGTAGTGAAAACAATATTTTATCTTTATTAAATTGTTAGCGCTGTAATATTTTAATTGTCCTGTTTGTAATTTTTTTAGTTTTTTTTGTATGAGAATGAAAATAGAGGAGAGCCACCCGCAGTGCGTGCTTTATAATTATTGTGCATTCCATTAGCCTATCTCATAAAGTGCGGATTTAGCTCGTTGATAAAAGACATCAGTTCTTGAAAAATAATGGGTTTGGTAATAATAGGCCATTGTATATAGTACAGGCTTTGAGAAAGCTGATTCCTTTAAGAGGATGGGCGTCACAATATGTTTTCGTCGCTAAGTTGCAGTGTTTGCCACGGTCCGGACCTCAGCGATTGAAGGTTCAACTAAAATTCTCCGTTTAAATATTTGACGTGGTAACTATAAAGCATTTTAGTATGTCTCATTCCAAGCAATGTTTCCGCGCCTTCTTCGAGGAATTTGTCCCCTAACTCCTCGAACAGAGAATGGCTGTGTCATTACATTGAACGCCAGAGAGACCAGTTGACACATTAAGGTGATTTTGTTTTTCTACCCTAGTTCATTTTAAACCGAAAATTGAAATTTTATATGGAAATGTAGCAACAAATTTACCGGTTTTATTTTGTTGTTTCAAAATCCCTTACAAATTGTTTCGATTTCTATAAAGCTGGCAATCAAATTTGAATTTTTATGTCTTGCTATTTGTATTTTCTGGTAAAACAAGAGAACAGAACCGGTAAATTGTTGCTGTTTGCCATACAAAACTTCTAAACCGTCTAAAATTACCGTGGGGCGTTTATGATCTCGCCCCTACTCTGTTTTTTTAAATTAGTACTTTTGGTTGGAATTGGGCCTTCAGACCGGCCATATCTTTGATATTTAAGTAAGCCCTGATAGCTGCTCGAGAACAACCATGGGGCAGTGCCACATAGCTTCCCCTGCACTTGGACAGATTAGCCTCTGAGTTTTATTTAGCGTTGTACAAAATTCTCTTTGCTTTTCTTTTGATATAGTATCATTTGTGAACTCATACGCTATGTTTTGCCAACATCCGGCATTATTTGGAGGGTTTTACCGTGAAACGTACACACGGAAAGTTGAGCATTCCCATTATTCGTAAACAAAGTGCAAACGGTTTTCACTGCGGGTTGATGGTGAGATCGACTTCGTTGCAGCAGTTATTTACTAGCCTAATAGCGTGTTACGTACGCTCCGCTGTTATACTTTCAATTTTTCCTCGAAACAGCAGTCTTAGGTAGTTTATTACCATAGCTAATGTTCGTAATGAGGAAAATTTTTAATATGGTAATTGGGCTGTCACTAGCAGCGATAAAAGAAGTGCGAGGACTTCCCCTTGGTGACAGCCTCTAGTCGCTGTTATAGCAATCATGCAGCAATCGTCCATATGGAAGAGTAAAGACCCGTGTTTTATCTTGAATTTGAATTACTTCAAAATTGGAGTTGTTAAAAGCGCTTTGTATTTCAATAAGACAACCAGCAACATTTTTTCATTCTGACGTGTATCTTTGATTTCTTTTATCAGCTCATATAGAGCTGTCTGTGTTGATTTACAAGTCTCATACGCACATTGATCTCGAGACGCAAGGGGTATCGTTGGGGTGTATTGCTTTTATATTGTGACCCAATATTTTCTCCATAGTTTTTTAAAAAATAGTTCTGAATGAAAATTACTCGTACTATTCTCCAGCATCTTGGAACGTATTCCAGGCCGATTATTGTTCAGCTAGCTTGCTGCAGCCTAACAAATAGAGGGCCTTTTAATTTTATACTTCGTTCAAGAGTAGCGGGCACCACATCTCGATCTGGGAATTGGTATGGCCCGAACAAATGTATTGCTCAGCGGATTCCTCCAAAGGTTAAAATGTTAGTTGAGCGTTTGTAGGCTTCATTCAATCAGAACACAACATGAATGAGTGTTAAGTCCTTGTTTACGTCCTGATTACCAAGAACTATGCAGCCTGGAGAGTGACTTTCACTTCCTTTGATGTAGTCAGTTTACCATTTGCCTTCGTGACTGATCACAATGGATTTTTATTTTCTAAGAAGGCCTTGTGTATGCGACTGGCCGGTAGCAGGATTAAATTTTTTTTTGGAAAAATCTCTTTTAATGAGAGACGATCAAAATGCAGTTGTTTGCTCGCTTGGCCATGTTAAGCAATTGACGAATTTATCTTCTCTTGACCTAAAAGTCATGATTCACCATGTAATTTCTCTTGTTCTTCTGACGATTTTATTCTAGGTACCAATTATTACCTCGGTAAGGTCATATGCAGTGCTGTTTAGAACTTCGTTTGGATTAATATCGGTTTGAGTACCGGTTACATTCATTGGAGTCTGCCAGTATAGACAAGCCAGTTGATGTGTTAGGTGTTCTTAAAAAGGTTTCCAGTCTTTGAGCTGTTTCGATATTAAATCCAATACATAGGTGGTCAGATAATGACGCCGACTTCGATACATGCCAGTCTAGAAAGATGTTTGTCGTGTCGAGGTCTGACAGTGTAAGATCCAATACCCTAATTTAAAATAAATTTATTTAACTTTATAAAAAATACTCGAACTTATGTGAAGTGTGCTTACCTATAATCGTGAATCGTGACCGTTTATTCGTTATTCAATAAAACTCAAGAGAACAATGATTCAAGATAAGAATGCAAATTTTAACGATAAGATTTTTTTTGATGAAGTAAATTAAACTTGATAGACAATATGGAAAAAGTCTACTTTACTTTAACTAAAGTGTAAAACAAAAAAATATTGGTAAATGGTGCTCGTTCAAAATGGCGATGGTTGAATGCGTTTGTGTATGCTCCACATTGCGATGCTGCGATGCACCAGAATTATACAACTGGAAAAAAATTGAATGGATGCAAGGTCATCGCAACAAATAATTATTCGAGAAGTAGCTTCTCGCCAGGTAGTTTATAGTATAAAAAGAATTTCAAGATAGGTGACACTTCCTCGCAGAAGCTGCCTGCAGATTCACGGACCTTGTCTAGCTCAACGTGCAAACATCTCCTCGATGTGGGCCTTTGAGCAGCCTTGCGTATGCCACTGATACAGTATGGGGTCGAATTGAATATAACTCTATCAAACCTTTCGTTCATTTGAGGCTTTTTAAACACCAGCCTTCCATACGTATATGTCTTTTAAGTCTACAAAGAGCTTACAATTACTTTCACTGATTTGCTCATTCACTTAGTTCAGTAATATTTATTTATAAATATTAATTATATTTATTAAATATTTTTTTAAATAACAAACAATAATAATCCACCACTCATTGTGTTTTTAAATTGTAATTAAATTCTAATGGAAAACGAAAATTAAGCCAAGGAACGCCACAGGCTTGTGGTAAATTTACATAATTTAGATTTCTCTTGATAACGATCTTTAAATCGGTATTGAGTGCTGTATATTTTACGTGAAAAACTTGTAATTCACTTAGCATTAAAATATTGTTTTGAAAGGGACTCGATTATAATGTCAGGGTGACTGTTGAACAGCACTGGATTCATTATTAATCATAAAATTATAAACTTTATCGTTAAACTATTCATTTGTTAATCAAACTAATCTTTATTGTAATATACATACATGAAATTTAAAGATAGGTTTAAGTACTATAATATCCCTATTTAAGAAAATACTCACGATACTATAAATAGTATTGGTGAAAAATTATCTAAATCTTAAAACGTAAGAAACCGAATTAGATTTATTTCTTAACGAGCTTACTTATGTTTTAAATTAAAGCGTACAACACAAAAATAAAATTAAGATCGAAAATTTAAATATGTGTATATAAAAATTGAATTAACAAAACACCGAAAAAATTAAGTAGCAAAAAATAAGAAACGAATTTAATTATATTAAGTTGAAATTCAACCAGAAGAGTTATAATGTTAAATATTTTGTTTATGGAGTTCATCTTCTATGAATTAATTCTTGAAATTCAAGTTTTAAAAATAAAAACGAAGAATATTTGCAGACTTTGTGAGATTTGCATAAAGTTTTAACAAAACCTAGTGGAAATAAATCATAGCCAAATATACATATTAAACCTATATACAGGTAAATATTACATGTACATAGTTAATATGCGTACTTATAATCGCCTAATGCGTCAACCATTTAACTCTTCAATAAAGTGTCCAAAAAAAGATCAAAGCCTCACACCGCCTTTTGAAATACACAAAGTTAATTTAAATCGAATTAACTACCCAACTACCCGACAGCCACAATACCAACATAATCAAAACACCGCATAAAGTTGCCATATTATCTAACTACCATACAAAGCATATAACACCAACAGTAGAAGAGGAAATTAATAAAAAAACACTCATAAAACAAAACATTGTAAATTTTGTAAACTCTGAAACACTCTTACCGCCGCGCGCCGTCTAAAATCCACCGAACACATAAACAAAACACACAATTGCCGCGGAAAATTTAATATAACAGTTTTTTGTACATACGAGTACATAATATAATACATTATTGTCATCATTATTATTATTATTATTATTATTATTACTATCGTACTAATAATAATATTAATATTACTATTATCATTGTAACAAAATATATAATGTACTCGTATGTGAGGTAATCATATTGTGTTTTTGAAACAATACAACAATTTTTTTTAATTTAACGCGTTTTGAGAATGCGTGTTACTAATAAATTGTTTTTTATTGTTTTCAATAATGCGTTATTGTTACAGTTTATTGTGACAATTGTAATTTAGTATAGTTTTAACGCGCCAATTAACTGGCATAGGACGATGCACGTTGAGTTTATTTGTTACATGCAGAATTAATTCATTCGAGCCAAAGTGGTAAATACCGCGATTTTATATCATTGAGACATGAGCGTAATTTGTACTAACGCTAAAAATTTAACGGAAATTTTAATGTGCGTATGTGCTTCCTTTACAATTTTTTATTCTAATGACGCACGAGAATATAGAGTTGTTACGTGGATAAATTTCAATTGACGGCTAAACTTCTAAGAATTTACAGACAGTTTTAGGAATTTTAGTAACATAATGTTTTATTCTAAACATCTTCAATTTATTGGGCCTTGCTCAAGATGAGTGAAAATTAAGTTAGAAACAATCAAATAAATAAATTATTAATTCCTTTCTCCTGCCTTGCGTATCAACTTTTTTTGTTTGTTGTTTGTCAGGTACTACACTAGTCTGGATCCGATCGAAGAGAGTTAATCCGTTTGCAAAATTTCTACCCAATAAATTTATTGACAACCCACCACCCTTCGATACTTCCAGACAGCGGTATTGCTCGGTGTCGACATGGTTTATTAAAAAGGATGTAAATGAAGTTTCTAAACGCTATCGCTACAGAAGTGAACCGATAAATTCAGTCGAAAAATTCATTCATTCTGCATTATATCAGGTACATATTTTATATTTCGTACATTTTTTCCTTATCTCCAGTTTAGGAGTATTAGTCCTGCTGAGTATAGCATATTAACATGCCGAAGAGAGGTTTCGTTTCAATCCATTACTCACTTTCTTCTAATATGTTCCAAAGCGATTACCCAAATTAGGACTAACACAAGCAATGATCGCTTGACGTTGGTGACGAAGTAGTTTTCGTCTTTGTGACTAGCCTCCCATATTCGTTAAGCGCAGGGGTACAAAATTCTATTGAAATTAGTAGACAAATAACGCCAAAAAGAAATTGAATTATCATGGAAAATGAACACGGACAATCGATAATGGCTAAGTCAGACAGTTTTTTTCAGTTTTTATTATGATAGTGTCAAACTAATTAATAACAACTTCCTTCCTAAAGTCTTGCAAAATGGTGAAGAAAAATAATTCTAAAAATTTCATTATTTATCCTGTTAGGTGATAATTCATTTGAGTTGTGATTTTAGAACAGTGAACCCAAATCCAGTGCCAAAAATTTGTATAGCAATCAGCTATTCATGAGTTTAACAAATGGACTTCTTCACTGAATACATATTACCTTTAAACACGTGTCCAGCTTTTAATTTTTTGACTATGATGTTACATAAAATATGCCCAGATTTTTAGCAACTACTAAAACTACATTTCGAAATCATTGCTCCCTATAACGTAAAAAATAATTAATACACTGGCTTTATTAGGAGAGGGATAGATGAATTACCATAAACTAGATGTGAGGCCATATATACGAGTAAGTCTCGAGTGAATAAAAGATTAGTAAATGCTACATAGAATTTTAGTTATAATAAAATAGGATGCCTTGCGTATGAAATCAAAAATTGGAGAACTTTTAGAGCAAACCATGCCTAAAAGAACTTGCCAATTTAGATAAGAATCAATTATCATGCCTTTGCAATGGATACATTTAGGTTTGGCAATGTTGAAAGAGATTTTCGTATGAAACGTAATTAATCGTGTAAATGAAATTAAAAATTTAAAATTTCGGACATTTACCGATTTCGGACAAAAAAATTAAATAAAACTTAAAACTAACTACACAAATTTCAAAGCGAAAATGATCAATGGAAAAAGAAATATTAAAATTAATCTACTAAAGATTTTCCACATGAGCTGTTCTAGTACTGATAGACCAGAACACACAAAAAATATTTTCCGTTGCAGGGTAATTTCCAAAATTCTAAACTAGCTTAACCCCAAAAAATCTGTTGGATCTACCAATTTTTGTTTTGTTACTTTTTGTTGTTGTTGTAGTTTTAAAATAAATTTATAACAAAGTTTTAAGTTCTATAGTGTTTTTAGATTTAAAATCATTTGTTCAGCATATTTTTTTATTTGCTGAATTAGTTATAACTTAACAGTGTACTTATTTCTATTGCTGTCTTCATTATCGAGATAATTTTATTCGAAAAGTCAAACCATGGGTGTTTTCGTTAATTTATTCTTCAGAAAGGATAGAAGGAAAATAATATTGATCACGTGACGGAAATCGGTAAATGTCCGAATAAAAATTTAAAAAACTGTTTTTTTGTTTCGGAATCTATGAAAAGAGAGTCCTACATTTTCGAAATGGATCATTCTTCACCCCACGGATTATTTTTAATGGCATTCGCGCCATAATTGTGCCTCTCATGACGGTTAGCTGTTTAATGGGGAATGAATGAAACTGGGGGATGCAGGGGGAGAAGTCAACAAACATTTCGTAACCATCTGACCTCTGGACAACCAATGTTTAATCGTGTAAACGAATTTAAAAAATTAAAATTTCGGACATTTACCGATTTCGGATTTTTACCGCAACTATATATATATATATATATATATATATATATATATATATATATATATATATATATATATATATATATATATATATATATATATATATATATATATATATATATATATATATATATATACATATATATATATATACAGAAAAAATAAATTATTTGTACACGTACTAACGCAGCTTGAGATTTCAAAACAGAATATTCTTTCCAATCTGCGTTTCGATTTAGTATAAAAAGAATGCGATCCGAAAATTCTAAATAAATAAAAGAACAATTGAAAAAAAAAAAACAGAATACATACTCGTAGAATGATTAAAAGTACGTTTTATGTCAGTTTTGGAACGTTCGGAATATGCAGAATGTAGAAACGAAAACATCCCATATTGCAACAAAAGTGTAGTGTATTTAGATGTCCTTTTGTGTTTTTATAATTAAATGCGAATAATGTGATGTGATTATGTTTCATGATATTTCGAATAATGTTTTTCTCCTATACAAATGTACATGTGTTTAAATCTATGTTGTTGAAATAAAATTGATAGTACATTCGGAAAGATTCAAGTAAATTTATTGTAAATTCAGCATAACATCTGTTGATAAGTCGCAAATAATATAAAATTTCGTTTAAATTTGTTATGGCCACTTTCCAAATTTATCTTATACTGTAAACTGACAGAATGTGTGTGTTAATAGCAACATCGTGCTGACGGATTTGATTGTTGTGGCGGTAGCCTAACGCCAAATTATTAAAAAATATTTTTGTTACGATCGTAAAATAGTTTTTTTTAGTTCTCGCCGGAGGATTATTAAATAAGCTTTTAAAAAATCAGATGTATCTTGAAAATTTGTATTATTGGGTAAAATAAATTCAATGTTCAAAAAGTTTGTTTCAGAGGGATTGTGATTTGATGGACAAAATCGTTGATTTGATCAAACTTTTACAACAATCATTACAACGTGGAATGTCGACAGTAAAATTTTATCCTAACGGTATAGTTTTAAGCGTTATCGGTAAATACACATATCGAAAATCTCTGAGGACTCTTTTTAGGTCGATGTAACTTTACGTTCGTACTCAAGAAGCAAAGTGTAAACTGATGCCAATCTCGTAGCTGCTAAAATTGCTGCCAATTTACTAGAACATAAATTTACTCAGTGCGTGACTGCACCAAATTATACATTTTTTTGATTAATATTTTTGAAGCCGCTAATAAAGAGAATAAAAGTATTTTTCTCCTGAAAATGTTTACATTCTTTTGAATCCTTTGTATTGTATTTATATTAAAATGATGTTATAATTTTGAACTCTAATTACTGTGGTCCTTGGGACAAAGTTATTCGTTTCAAGTAGTTCTAATTGGCAGTCGAACAAAATTTTTGCTTTGGCCCATTACACTCCATGTAGTTTAGGTTTAAGTGTCGCGCTGTTAAAGGAGCGGTAAGCTCATTGGGCTGAGTCTCTTAATTAACTGTAATGGCTTGTCCCATTCTGTGTTTTTCGGCTGAATTTGTTTCACGAAGGATTAGATTTTATTTAGTAAGTTTTTCTGTATGATAATTTAGCAAAAAAAAACATTTTAGTGGGCAATTTTGGCTAACAATTTCGACCGAAGAGATGCACATGCAATTTGCTGTGAGACGATAACCTTCAAATTTATTTGTATAAAAAGGTCTCTGAAGGTACATTTAATTATAATTTGAAAAATATTTATTTTAAATTATTGTTTAAAACAATTTTAGGGATATGCCTTCAGATCAACTTACACATAGACAAAAAATTAAAATCGAAATTCTTTGTTTTCAAATATAAACTTACTCGTAAGTTATATGTTCGCTGCTCGATGAACTCTTTCTTTCATTTTCTTTCAAGTAGTTAATTTTTGTTATAGTATATGGAGAATCTACCTAATCAGGTACCGTGTGTTATAGCTTGTGTTTTAGCCGAGAAATCTTATTGGTCAGAAATTTTAGCAAAAACTCAGCTGCTTTAGTCTGTTCCAGCTACACCAATTCTTGTTTTTTTTGGTTAATATGTGTGTTTGGCTAATATTGACTAAGACTATTCGTATTAAATAAAAATTAACATTTGGTCTCGTGTTTTCTCTTTGCTGATATAATTCAAAAATAATAACAAAACTTTACACTGTAAGATTTACATTTTAACACACATATTTAGTGAAATAACATTCTTCTTGCCGACCGGCACAGTGGATAAAGCTTTGGCGGTTGGACGGGAGTTACCGGATTCGAATCCCGATAGGAGCAGGAGTAAGGAAAAGGGGTTTCATTGTCTGATTACGATCAGTGATGGGAACGGCCTCAGAACAGATTACATAGGTAAACTAACATAGAAACAACATAAAAACGTTCTTCTAAGTCTTAAATATTATTTGAGGATATAAAAATGGGACTACAGATGAATATTTTAGCAGTATTACACGAATTTGTACGTGTATACCGGCCTTAACAAAACAAAAGAAGAACGAAAAATAATAATTATTTTTTCATGCACTGCAGATACTACATAATGAAATTAGAAAAACATGCAGTTCGTTTTCACCAGCCTCGCGCGTATTGCTTTCGCTCGCCACCACCATGCTGTACGCAATACCACCGCCATTGCACAATGCACATGGTAGACAATTTTAATTTTGATATAGAAAATTTAATTCTCCAATTTCAAGCACATCCAAATATTTTTTAAGGCGTTGAGATCCATTGCTGGAGGAGAATAAAATGACCGTAACATTGGAAACCATCATCGACCATTGATCAAGCTGATGTGGCGGGTACAATAGAAGCGATTCAAGGTAAAATAATACATTTTGTTTTATTAATAATTTTACTAACAACTTAATATTAAATTAATTCTAGACGCCTGATCACACACGGTTAATTATTATACCGGATCGAAAGACAAATCACAGTGGCGTAAAACAAATCAATATTTTGCATCTCTATTCCAAGTAATACCACATTTTTGGCAAACTGGTATTTTGTTCTATCCCAATTCAAATTTTTCCGTAATGCTTCTAATAATTTTGGATTTGGCACCTTATCCCTTTTTTCTTGAAATAAAAGTCAAAAGTCCTTAAAAATCTTCTTATTCTTGAATAAGCGTGCATACAAATATTGTTGTGGAACAATGTTGTATATCGTGAGGCGACATCAAACAGATTTGATTTGTACGATTTATCGTATAATTTTAATTTAAATTTATTTCTGATTTCTCGATATTCTTGGTTTAGTTCGTATTTCGCGTTTGACCCATCCAATAAATGATAATAAAAATCGTTAAAATTTACTTTTCCAAAATCGACATTCTCCCATCGTTTCATCAAACAAAAATGTATATACCTTGAACATCCAACCGAAAGTCAGGAAATTTCCTCAAGGTCTTTTTGAATTTTATCAAACCCTAAATTATTTAAACATTTGGATCCTAACCCACACTTTATATTAGCAATATGTGTTCAACCCATTAATAGAGCATTAAATAAAAATCGTATATCGAGAAAAATACTTAACATAGAAATTGTAGGTTGTAGCAAAAAAAAGTAAATAATATTTTGTGTCTACCGCACTGATCACCACAGCATAACATTCACGCCAATATAGTGGAATGTTAAATTTTTAATAACGTAAAGGTACATGAATATTCGATGAACGAAATACATCATATATGTAAATTAATTTTTTTTATCGTTTTATATAGAGTCCAGTCGCTGCAAAATCGGGAACCGCAACAGGAGGAACATCAAGTGTGTTGGTACGGCAACAAAGTCAACAACAATCAATGGAACTAGAAGTAATCAACAACAACAACAACTACAGTTACATGTGTTACAAAGAAAACCAAGAGCATCATGGACGAGTCCAATACAGATGATAGTAAATCGACAAAACTTACAACTGTTGAACAACTCGAAAAGCAATTTCTTAACGGTGATGTTATTTCCGAAGAACGGATAATCCGCACAATTAAACAATCACAAAAAAAACATATAAATCTCAAAGTTAATTAATTTATTACTTTGAATTGATTTTTTATTTAAAATAAAAAATGTAACATTTGTTATTTTACATTTGTTAAAGCCAGGCACTATTAGAAGAAAAATTCAATTCTACTACCAGCTTAATTTTATGTTCGTTTTAGGTTTTTTTTACAACGTATGAAAATACGAGTATGTATGAGACATTTGTACTTAGAAGAAATTTTAGAAATCATGGAAATGTTTGGTTTTCTAATAGTTATCTAGGCTATATTCATACATTGCAACCGAATACAAACTGCATTTGACCTGTACAAATCAAAACATTCTATAAATCAATCAATCGCCAAAAAATCCTCAAAAACCATCCAGAATCGAGCGAGACACAAATTCAAACCAAAAATGTATTTTTCATGAAAACTAACTATAATAAATCTTTTATGAAATCTGATAAAAAAATTAAAAATTTCAAATAAAAAAAAGTCTAACAACACTAAAATATGGCGCCTTTTAGTTGAATGGTTCACAGCTTTTTTTGGTAGTTCGTAAATTATTCGCGGTGCTCCCTAAAATTCTTCTGTTGTTTCATTTTGTATTTTTTTTGGTATGTCCGCCAAAATTCAATTCAATTTATTCAATTGAAAGTTGTAAAATATTTAATACTTTAACTGGATTGCGCGATAGTTGCATGATGGAACAAAACACCAACCGAATATTTTTTTCTGTTCAGTGTTTTTTGTTCAAACGTTTGATGATGATCAATGATGCATTCATTGTATTCCACCAAGAATACAACTGGCAAAAAAATAAATAAAAATAAAATTGCCATCGAATTGCATTGTTATAACATACATTTTTTTAAATTGCAAGTAGCTTCCAATTCTATTGTTTTAAAGCGATTGAATTTAACAACTAAAAATATGGCGCCTCGATACTCTTTAGCGTTTTATTTGTTTCAGACGAATCCAGCTAAAACAAAGATGAACTGCTTAAAGTATTACAAAAAAATAACAGAATGGATTCCTTTCATGATACATATGATGAAAATAATAATAACTAAATAATGGTGATGATGATTGTGTGATGGAATGGGAGGTGTGTACAAAGCGATCAGTATTACAAATATTTATTTTCTTTATTTTAACCGAACAATTCGTGTTTTGTGTGGTTTAACTTAATCGATCTTCTGAACGATTACTTATCTTACAAAACTAAGATAAGTATTAAACGGTAAATTAATTCGTATGGCATCTATAAATTGATTCCACCTAACCTTTATATATAGGTTGTCATAGATATTTTAATTTGTACAATATGTGATCTATTCGTATTTAAATTTTAATCTGCCACTATCAAATTGAATGTAACAGGTAATATTAAATATAACATATTTGAAACTCAACAAATTCCTTAATTCACGCTTAGTTATGTTCGGGCATATCATCACTAACCCAATTAATAAATAAAGATCAAGCAAGTAATCATTTCGTTACTCATCGCGACACTAAATAAAACCTTCAGGAATTCCAAAACTAAATAAATTTAACATACAAAATAAATTTTCCGTCGTTTGTCGTCTTAAATCTTGCGTTTCAATTCATCTTAATTTTAATTTATTCATTTTCTTTACATTATTACTTCTGTTTATTTTTGTTTTCATTTCGCCTTTCTTTAAATAATTATAATTTTCCGTATAATTAAAGAAATAAGTATCATCATCATCTTCTTAACACATATAACAACATAATTGTGTGTATTTACAAATCATCTGGAAAAAAGAAATTAAAACGACAGCAACAAAAAATGTGCGCACAGCATTTTTTGTTGAATGAAAATTTATTATGAACCTGTATTAAACGGAAATTATAAATAAAATTTTATTTTTCACTTCGAAATATTTCAAGAAAATGATTGATGATTACAAATGAAGTAAGAGAGATGTGTAATCTGTGTACGCTCGTATATTTTTGGCATTGTTTTAACGTTATTTACTTGAATTCGTCTTGTTTGTTATAAACTTAAAATAGAAGTAGCTATATTCTTGTAGTACGTAAACACAGGGCCGCAATTGTTTTAATCTATTTCGTTGCCATATAAATAAAATACATGCCTGACCGATTGAGGCAATTAAAAATGCTTAAGAAAATATGTAACAACTAGATAAATTGTTCAGTTTGGTTGCCAAAATATTTTGTCAGCTCGTTGTTATTTTTTTTTCTATGTTCTTGCAAATTAAAATTAAGATTGACATATCGCCATGATTGTAAAATTTGACATCAACTTGTCAAATGAGATGAAAATTGATTTATTTATATGTTTTCTTACATTGATTGATCAAAGGAAATTAATTTACAACAACGCATTGAAAAACGACACAAATATAAATACTTGAATGTTTTCAAATCGAGTAAAACAATAATAATAACACAAGTACCTTTCACCATTGTAATTATTTTTTGGCAATAAAATTGTGTAAACTACATGTTATGCTGCTATTCTACTATACACACATATACATACATATATTATATGTATTCAAACGACATAGAAATGAAAATTTCATCCTAAAAAAATGTTCATGTTCAACCGAATGTACTGACAAATGTTTTTCATGTAATTTTGTATTGTTGCAGATTTTGTGAGTTAATTTTAGCAGTTTTTTTTTTGCTAATAATAATTTCTTTTTTTTTTGGAAAATTTCAAATGCGACAAATAAAGTAATGTGAGTTTGATAATTAATGACAGGAAATGATAATTAAGTTGTCGTGATTTCTTTAAGATGAAATAAAATGATACAGTTTGAATTGGCGGTTTTTGTGCACTAACAAGTGTCTTGAGGTTAAGAATTGAACACATTTTTTGTTCTCCGTCAATGTAATGGTTATAAATCGTGTACTGAAATACCGTTAAATTTTGTTAGACAAATAATAGTGGAAATGTGTTGTGTAAAATAATAAGCTCGTGCGACTGATCTAAAAGTACTCGCATACCTATTTGCTTTTAATTGTTATAATTATAGCTTCTATTATTGTTGTAATGTTATGAATTTAATATGTTTTCTGCTTTTATTCTTTGAAAGTTTCTAACAAAAACTTTTAAAAAGAAATAAAACACGCCGAAAAAATTTAAATTAAAAGTTTAAGTTTTTATATCATTTAACATGAGTTTCTACTTAAGTCGTGGTTATTCATTTTTTAATGTTCTGTTACATTTGGTTTGTGGTATTTTGGATTTATTTGTTTTAATTATTTATTTATTTGGTCGGTTTGGCCTTGTTCACTTTTTGTTTACAAAGAGTTTTAGTTTTGTTTTATTTAAATTATTTAAATTTATTTAATAATATTCATTTCTCTCGTTCAAACGAACATAAGTTTTCAAAACGTTTTATGTAAATTATTTTATGAAGGAGTGCTTTTGGATTGTTTGCTGCTCACTGACTATAATGATGTACGAGCAAATGCAACCTGCTGTTATGTACAAAGTAGATAACAAGTGTTATCGATGATTTACCAATAAGGAGAAAAAACAAATAATGTGCGAGTGTAATGTCGAAGAAATAGGAAGAAATTCTTATATATGACGTTTATTTAACAAACGTTAAATTTTTTATTTTAAATAAAAAATCAACTCAAAGTAATAAATTAATTAACTTTGAGATATTTATATGTTTTTTTTTTGTGAATATTTAATTGTTTGGATTATCTGTCCTTCGGAAATAACATCACCGTTAAGAAATTGCTTTTCGTGTTGTTCAATGGTTGTAAGTTTTGTCGCTTTCCCATAATTTGTACTGGAATTGGGAAATCGTTCACGATGCTCACGTGGTTTCCTTTATAACACATGTACGTGTAGTTGTTGTTGTTGTTGGTTACTTCTAGTTTCACTGATTGTTGTTGACTTTGTTGTCGTACCAACACACTTGATGTTTCTCCTGTTGCGGTTCCCGATTTTCCACCGATTGGACTCTATATAAAACAATAAAAATAATAATATTTATGTACTCGTACCTTTACGTCAGAAATTTTTTCAACTATCAGTATCAGCTCCTGTTCGTGATATGGTTTTAGAATTATTAATCTGCCTAATTTACTGGTTGTGTCTTTTAATTGTTTGGATTTTGATCTCTCTTACTTAACTATTGCAAATTGCTTACAAAATCAAAATAATATTCTTGTGTTTCCAAACAAATTGTCTGCTTTGCAAGTCTAACAAAGTGCAGATACGATTTTTAAGTGTTGTCAAGGAAAATTTTGGTATAGAATAAAATATTTCATTGCAGACAGTTTTATTTCTTAAATTTAACAGAAACTTCCTTTAAAAATGCGAAATAATTTTAGCTCACCAATGCTCAATCGAGTCTCATTTGAGGCAGCAACTAACTTTGCAGTTCCTCGTGCATAAGTAAATAGTTGCTCGATTGATGAGAAATTCTAGCGGACAGGAAATTTCCTTTGGAAATAGTCCTAAAATATACATATGGAAATACAACGCCCACATCTACCAAGAGCACAACTTCCAGTGTTCGCGCTATTCCAAAAATTTTCTTGCTTCTTATTTTTAAAGTAAGAAATAATCGCAATTCGTTTGTTTTACACCTGGTGTAACTTTTGTTTGTTAAGAAAGTTAAGTTAAAATATCGACTACTAATTTATTTTGGGAAAAATTACTGAAACCTTATCAACAGTCATACTAAATACGCATGCGTGTTGTGTAGAGTCAATATATAATTCAAACAAATTTGGATGCAGCTTAGCGCTTGTATAATAAATAGAATTTGAAATTATATTTCAATCTTATTCTAATTTTAACGAAAGTCTTATCAAGCTTAAATGGTTTTATTATACTTGTAATTTCAATTATTCTCAGATTACAAAGCAATACTTCCTGAATTGAAAAGAGAATTATAAACTTTCAGCATCAAAATAGCAATTCTCACATAACTCCTTCATTTCATGTTTGATTTGCATGCGATTTTAGGAAACTTATCAGACGATCCCTTAGCATGTTAATGCGAGATTGAAGTGTTTTATTAAAACTTAATCACCTTACGAAGTGGTAAAAGTTTAACAGCTTTTCACGAAGAAGATAGAATATCCTATTCTCTTTGAGGAGTCGGTAAAGCTTTTCATAAAACCTCATTTAGTTCTTACGATAAAGCGGCCTTGGTGGAATTTTACCTAGTTATTTCGGAACTCAATTAAAACTCTCAATGTCACAGGCCTATTTAGTTCTTACTTAGCTCTTCTTCTTAAATCTAATGTCTAACTCCATTAGATTATTTTGGGCACACGATTGGGGTACAAAAACGTCAGAAAATATGTCTCTATACCGTTCATCGTTGACTACAACATTCCACCCATCATCGTTTTTGACGACAAATAGTCCAATAATTCCGCCGGCCCATAAAGCGCACCAAACAGTGATTTTCTCTGGATGTAATGGTGTTTCGGCAAAGGCTTGTGTATTAATAAATATTAATTGCAATATCAATTTGTGCTTCAGCCTATTGGCGGAGTATGCGATGGTCGGATGGCTTTAATTCCTACACAACTTGAATTTTGTAAGCATGTAAACCAAGATCCTTAGATACAATCTTCCATAAAGTGGATGGACTCATCTACAGTTGCTGAGAACGACGTCGAACTGATTTTGGGTCTTCCTTATTGCTATGATGTACAGTGTCTATCGCTTGTTCGGTACGCACTGTTTGACGTCTTATACTGGATGCGTTTTATCATGTAGAGTATACGTGGTAGGAAAACGATCCATAGTTAACCGAATTACCCGCTCTGGTAGACGATTATGACGACCGTAAAATGGAGGTAATGCATCATATCAACATATTTTGATAAAAAAATCAACAATTTGCAAGCGTTGCAAGCTGTTGTGAGTCTATTCATGATGAAATGGCAAACTAATGACAAAGCAAATGTCAGCTATCAAGTCGGTGGTGTTGCCAACTTAAAGATGTGAACCTCTAAAAAATGTTATGTTATTCGACTTCGCAGTATTCATTTCGTGTAAGCGGCAATTAAATGGGCTTTGATTGTACATGGGACTAGAAAAGTTTCTGTTATCTAACTCTTGGTTTGCATCAATAACTACTAGATTTAAATAAATGTAACTTTTCCACAATATTCGCTGTAATCAATTCAATCTCTTGCTTTTTTCCTGAAATTGGTCATTTTTGCCTTTTTTATTTCAAATTTTGATAATTAATGGCTAGTTTTACTGATCTTTGGACTTTTACATACAACAAACTTATAATAAAGAGATATCGAAACTAAATATTAGGTGCGCACTAAATATAGAAAATTTTAATAGAAATATAAAAAATGGTTTATTCAAAGTATTTCTCTTCGCTATCTGCACATTTTTGCCATCTCTCTGGCAATACATGAACACCACGACGATAAAACCATGCGGCTTTGGACCGAAACCATTCATCCAACCAATTTTGCACTTCTTCAAAACTGGCCAAGTGTAGCCCTGCCAAGCCATGCATCATCCATCGACCGGAACAGATCCCATCTCAGCGTTTGATGGTGTCCTGGACGATGGGAATGCGATGACATTGAGCGTTGTCGTGCTGCAATATCACTCGTTCGTGTCTCTTGCCCCATTTTGGCCGTTTTTCGAGCAATGCATGGTTCTGATTGATGAGTTGTTGTTGGTAGCGTTGCCCATTGGCAGTCACGCCCTGTTTCAGCTGCTCATAGTACACGAATTGTTTCTGCTCCCACCAAACGTAGAGCATTGTCTTCTTTCTGAAGCGATTTGACCGTGCCATCGATGTTGATGTTTCACCAGGTAAAAGCCACGAATTCTAGCATTTGGGGTTCCTAAAAAAGATCCACTTCTTATCTCCCGTAACAATTCGATGCAGGAAGCTCTTTTTTTCATTCCGTGAAAGCAAAATCTTGCAAGTGGCTCTTCAGTTTTCCATCTGTCTCTCACTCAACTGATGCGGCAGCCATTTTCCCTCCTTTCGAATTTTTCTAATAGCATGTAAACGTTTGGAAATACCTTGGCGATGTCTCCGCAAGTTGATCTTGTGGACTTCTTCCGGAGCGCTACTTGTGCTCAATGTCGAAATCGTGACTAGGCCTTCTCAAGTATTTAACATAGTTCGGCTGCATTTTTTTTTCAAGCTAAAGGAAAAAAGGAAAGCTTTCTGCAAATGCTGTTTGTTTGACACAAAACTCGACATTTTCGTTATTAGAAAAAAGATTTTTGCGTTGCGATATGTGCTGGTATTACAACTGGTTATCGTTAACAACTGTCCACGCTATGAACAAATCACAACTTCTGACATAAATGACAACTAGATGTGTCACTAGCACCATCTATGTGTGAAGAATAATAAATTTGGCAAGCGACTTGTATTAATGTGTTTCAGTTCTAAAACAAAATTTAAGGTGGAATAAAAGTTATATTTATGCACCAGACAAAAGCTTGCACCAGCATCTTTGATTTACTTTAATCTTTTCGTGCTCTAAGTCGTATAAGATAATCTGAAATTTTAAAATGAAGGGCACATTCTTGTATTTCTGGTTCATTCGATCGTCGTCTACGATACAGATTATTATTTTTATATTTATTGTTACACCTGAAAATTAACAACATTTTCGCTGTAAAATGTTTTTTTCTTGTTAATTTATTAAGAAAATGAATAAAATTAAAATTAAGAACAAAATAAAATTATTATCTTAATGGTGTCATTTTTCAATTTCAACTTACATTATATAAAAAAAATTAAATTATTTGTGTCGGAATCTTCTGTGATGTTATTTGCTGCTTAATGCTATTTAAAGACAAGAAAAATTTAAGATTTGTATATATTCGTTCTTTGTGTTTGTTGTCTTAAAATCGTCTTATATACTGTCTGATTTGTGTGAAATCACTGCTACTATGATTATCTGAATTTAAATGGTGTTATATTTCTCGTTATCTTAAGTGAATACATACGTATTATAAAATTGCGGCGTAAAGACCGTTCTCTTGCGAGATATTTTGCACCGTTTCATAAATGCACGTTCTCAATGCGATTATTCACAAAATAAACGTTATGTCTGTGAATGTTTAAGAGCAATGTCAAATGTCTAAAGATGATGGACGTAGCATTTTTTCTGTTGGATTCGTAACCATTATATACCATTGAAAAGCGCCCGTTGTGAAGTTAGCCGTCTTATCCTTCAATTTTCCGTTTTTAGTGAGAATTGGAAAGTTGTTTGATTGTTTCATACAATTTCATCGCATTTGTACATGCGGCCTAGAATTATTCCATCGGATTTGAATTTGGCTTCGATGTCAGTTTTACACCTCGTCCTCACCTTCCTCAGCAAGACCACTCGGTTGAATTTTCTACCCCTTAACAAAATATGTATGTAGCTCTATACAAAATAAAAAATGAAAGGCTGTATATGTTGTGGCCAACACTCGACATGTTTTACCACGACTATACATCATTCTCGAATATACCGAACTTTATTTCTAAGGTCAAAAATATTAGTTACCCGCATTTTGGTAAAAACTGTCTTGTTTAACCAACAATCTTCATTCCTTACGATTCCCCAATTTATAGAAAAAACTAAAGTATAAAGTTTAACACCGACCAGTTAATCCGTCTGAAAAACATTCCCAAATCTTATGCAGAATTTTCCTCCTTATTACTACTTGTCAGAGCGAAACAACATTTTGTTTCGAACATACTTTCTAATGAAATCTAATAAAGAAAATATAAAATGTCTTATATTTCGTTGTGAGAAAAGTTAAAAATTGTAACACAGTAACAAATTGAAGCTTTTAGTAGAAGGTTTCGCCATCTTGGAAAATGACAACCATTTACAGATTTTCTACTCTAAAAACTACTTCACATATCTTAAAAAATAACATATTACAATAAAAGGTAGACGGGATCGAGCACTTCAAATCGTTTGTAAAATTTCATATATTTTGTTTTCAACAATAAAAAATGAAAAATATTGAACATCATATGATGTTTTGTAAAAATGAATTTTAACTTTGGAAAACGCAATTTTGAACTGGAAAACTATAAGACGGCAAACTCGTACTAACAAAAATGAAAAAAATACAAAAAACGAATATTCTACATTGTTTTCAAATTGTCTACATACACTACCAATTGTCGACACTATATATGCAAAAATTAATTGTCTCCACTATTTCCGACAACTATTTCCGATTTGTAAAATTTGAAGCCGCTTCTTTTGAATTTTGTACTAAAATTATTTAGCAAATTATCCAAAAATGTAAAAACTTTATTTGACTCGTAGATTTTATTTCATGTAGCCTTGCCTTAAATGTTTAATGGACAATTTATTCTGGAACGGTGATTCTTGGGCCAAGGCCCTTTCCAGAAAAAATGCTTATTTGTGTAGACCTACTTATTCAAATATTTATGCCCGCGAAGTTATGTATGTGGTTAAGTAGCCCGACAAAAGTAGTCTCTTTTGTTGTCAATCTTTTAGCATAAGACAATATATATACCAAAAATATTTGTTTGTGCATACAAAACAAACCGATTCTTATTGTTGTGACAGTCCATCGTAAATCAGTACTAATACTTAGTGATAAAGATGGCGACGCATGGGTCAATAAGTATTGGATAAGTAGCCGGTTAGGAAAGGGTTTTATTTCTTTATTGGGCGTTTACAATTTACTCTTCGCTCACAAATTATTTCCCTTATAGAACTCAACGCAACGACAAGGGCGAGATAAAAGCTAGATAGAAACGCAAAGTTAGTTGAACGAAAATGTCTTCAAAAGGGCCTTGATAGTAACAAAGAACTATATATTTACATGAAGCAGAGTCCCCTATCTTATGCTTAAATTTATCCAATTTATCCATTTCCAAATGTTTGGAAGTGGTGAACACGAATGATCGGCTAAAATTAAATTCAGTGTTATGTATTTTGATTACCCTTTTTATCAAGAAAATTTGGTTTGGATACTAGCCTATACGAATTCATATAAAAAACAATTTATTATTTTTTGTTGTCAATGAAATTTAAAAAATCTTTCAAAGTGCTCTAATAAACTTATACCCATATTCAGTCCAAAACAAATAACATTATGTATGTTTAGAAAATACCCAACCGATCGCTAATGAAATATGAATAAAAAAAATTCTGAAAGTGTATACGTTGTTTTTCTTAATTTATTACTTTGAGTTGATTTTTTATTTTAAATAAAAAGTTTAACATTTGTTAATTTCGGTGTCTCTGTAGTGTATGTATATTTAAAATGTTGTCAACAATCATCATCAAATTACAGTAAAGTAATAAAATTTAAATGTTTCTGTTTTTTTTCCTTACACATATCTCAAAAGAGTTGGAATTTTACTTTGAAGAGCTCCGTTTAAATAAACGTACAATGTTTTATTCGTCGTTCGTATTTCTGTCGACGCGTAAAGTAAAGAGAAAACTAATTACCTGTGCATTATTCTTGTTTGTTAGATTGAATATGTTTTTTTATTATTGTTTACTACTTTGATCAGCGCGATCGTATAGTTTTATTATTGTTGCAAAGATAGGTTAAAAATGGAGGCTGTTGTATTTTTTGGAAAATTCTATTTTTTATGATTGATTAAATTTGTTACTCACTGATTTCTGGGTGTTCATAATGAATTATGTATTTCAGTAAATACTAAAATTACATACAAGTATTGTACATATTGTATATATTCATAATTTATTTTATTTTTTCCTTTGATCTTTCACGTAACGGTTGTTAGATTGGTGTTTTTGAGTAGGAAGAAATTTGAAATAATCTTACAATATAAAGTTTTGTATTCGAGTCATATTATTTGACAATATCATTTCAATGGTGCGTATTTTACAAGACGTATATAAATCAAAAATATATGGATGCATGACTTTTATGTTGTGTATTAGTTTAGTTCTAATCAAGAGTTTATTGTTGTGGGTTAATCTTGAAACACCCATTAAAATTACACAACAAAGTCTATTTATATTGAATTATGTTAATTTTGGTATGGTGAATTTAATTAATATTTTACGTTGTGTTTTTGATGGGTACCGAATTACCGACAAAGTTGAAGCTTTTCTCATAAGTGTTTAGATGAAGTGGTTAGATGCGAATATTTTTCGGTATGTGGATATTTTTAATGATTTTGTATTGCCGGATCTCTTTAAAAAAAATCCTTTTTCTAGATGCTTATCTAACTATATGAGTTCATCTAATTTACGATATATTCAAAAAGGACGTATCTCATTCATTAACAATTTATGGCTTGAATATTTACTAGTCTTGTGGTGGTAAAACAAACAAATATTATAATTGGTTTTCTTAATTTTTTTGTATAATAAAAATGTAATAAAAAAAAGATTTCAGGACGGGTTCATTTGATCTTTATTAGTTGACAAGAATTATATTTTTTTGTCTTTATTAGAATGATTATACTCGTAGTTTCAACTTAATTTTCGGAATTGGTTTCAATTAATTTTGAAAATTGGTTCCTTTATCTGGTGCATCAAGTGGACACAGTAGTTAAATTTGTAATCATGGCTCCAGTCATGCTTATTTGTATAGTGAGTTGAAATATTGTTTGAATACATCCCAGAAAAGCTTAGAAATTAATTTTTTTAATTTTATTGTGTCTACAATATAAAGCTACTTTTGCCCTTGTTATTTTAGTATACGTACGTAATAAAACTCCATGATTTACTTTTAACCAGGACAGTGTACATTTTTATATCTTTAATTATTGAGTTCTAAGAAAATAACACGCAAAAATAATACCTCAGCAAAACTAATAAATAAACTTTACAAAATTTAGAATTTTGCATGAAGATAAGGAATTCCTGTTAATTAACATAACAAATGTTATGTTCATTTATGGCTAAAAATTATCTTGAGTCTTCAACTCCTCATGACTTGCACCTTTCCATTTTGGATATAAAAAATTCTATTTCAGCAGTATTATTACTCCAGTAAACAATTTTGAAAAAAACTATTATGTACACAAGGTGACCCAAATTTAAGGAGCAGTTTTATTGATATTTATCAAATACGCAAATTTGATTTCATGATTTGGTTCATTTTTACGCCAACAAAATTATTTTTAAATGTTGTAAATTAAATAAAGTATGTAAAGTACACGTAAGGTAGAAAACACTTGTTGAATTAAATTTAAATAATTGGAACATAAATTAGAACAAAATCAGAATGATTTTTATACAAGCATTCAAACAAGCAATAAATGCATTAATTTTCTAAATTATTATTTGTGATATCTATAATTATTATTATCGATAAAAACGAAAATTAGTTGGGTGTTGATAGAAACCAAATAAATTTTATGACATTAAACTATCAAAATGTGTGATATATTTATTTAAATGTTGGCATTTTTTGTAATGTTATACATATTTATAGTAATCAATCTTAAATTAATGTTCTTTTGTAATTCAACCGTTTGAATTATGTTCGAAGTTGTCGAATAATTTGAAATAGGTATTATCGACTTTGTGAGCCGAACGATTACATTATACGAGACGTGTAAATACATAGTTTAAGAACATTTAAAGACTATCAGAATGTGTCCTTATCGAAAATAATAGTTTGAACCAAAAGGTGTAATCAATATCTTCCGTGCGGTCAATCGAGTTGAACAAAATTATGTTTCCGGTTTTAATTTGATTGCGCCTCTTACTTTCTGGAATGATGAGATCGTAGTTCTGAACAAATTCGCATCGATTTTGAAAATTTAATAATTCGTTTGAATTTCACTTGTTTAGTTCAGGTTGTATCTTTGCTAGAGAGAACCACGTGTGGTGCCTTACTCAACTTATAGCAAATACTATTCTAGGTTGCTATAACACAGTTATAAATTGTTCATTCGGAATTGTCAAAATCTGATGAGAGTGAATTCTTTCCAATAAGGAAAACGATGAAGTTTATATGTAGTTATAACTATTACGCACTCTAGTCAAGTGTTGGGATTATCCGGTATTCATTATACGTAACGTGGTACATGTAAGACCGTACAATCTCAAAAATGTGTGATAAATGTATTGAAATGTTTACATTTGAATGGTGGCACACAGATTAATTGAAAAAATAATTTAAATCCATTCAGAAGATCGAAATTCAAAATTGGCAACTTTCCCATAAAAGTGGAAAATAACTAGAGTGACGCCTATTTTCAAAACTGGATCTAAAAATGATGTTTCTTGCTACAGAGGTATTGCATCTATATCTGCTATACCTAAATTATTTGAACTAGTAATATGCAACTGGTTCAAAGCAGTGCTTCCGCGGTATTTATCACAATATCAACATGGTTTTATGCCTAAAAGATCAGTATCTACAAATCTCATAGAATTTACTAGCTATACACCGACTTTGCAACCCCTTTCCACTCCATCAGCCATTGTAAAACTTTGGAACACATTTTGAAGTTCAGATTTTCCAGTCAGTTTGTAGCCTAGTTTAAATCCTATTTGAGTAATCGAATACAATATATTAAAATAGGAGGTAAAACGTCGAATAGAATACAAGCAACCTCTGGTGTACCACAAGGCTGTCACATTGGCCCGTGGATTTTCACAATCTTCATTAATGGTATTACTGAAGAAATAAAGCATTCCAATATCCTAATGTTTGCAGATGACCTCAAAATCTACAAAGCCATCGACAATAAACAACAGGAATATATTGGCAACCTAGCGTTATGGTGCGAGTTTAACTATCTGATTCTCAATATTGGAAAGTGCAAATCATTTGACCGTAAAGCCAACCCTTGCTACATAAGGCTACAAGATAAATGGTGTACTCCTTCAGGTAGTAGTTGAAAGTAAAGGCCTAGGGGTTACTTTCGTTGAAAACATGAGCTTCGCTAAGCACATTGGGTGGTGTGGTGGATGCTCGGTTTTGTCAAACGTTGTACGGGTGACATTTTTGATGTGGAAACAATCAAGATCTTATATTGTGCTTACGTTCGATCCCAGCTGGAATATGCTGTAAATGTATGGTGTGCGTTCTACGAAAATCATATCCAAAGTACTGAGAAAATTCAAAAGAAGTTTATACGCTACTTGACCTGGAAAGACGGATGGGATCATGATCTATCATTCCACGTAAACATACAGCGACAACCACCATATTTAACTGGGTGCAAGACATACAACTTAACAACTCTAGTAAATAGACGCGAATTTCTATAAAGTACATTTATTGGTAATCTCCTACTAGACCTAATCGACGCACCGGAAGTGCTAAAGTCAATTAAAATAAAGGTTCCTGGTAGACAGCTAAGATATCATCTGATATCACTTATAGACACAGAACCAACTATGGCGATAATGAACCAGTGAAGATGATGTGTAAAAGTTTCAATAGAATTAAAATTTTATGTCCCTCAGTGATTTTTCTTGTTATGTCAAATTTTCAAATCCAACGCCGATTTATTATATTTTGTATTTTTTCAAGTCAAATTTGTAGACTTATTTCAATATAAATAAACAAATGCTAATGGCGGCAACAACAAGCCTTCAACGGTCGTTACTAGACCCGATATACGAACATTGTCTGCAGCTGAAAAGTATAGCTTTTTATAATAAATTCTGGTCCCCTAGTGAACGGGTGTTTAAAATAAAGATTAACCGTTTGATAATGGTCCAATGTTCGTCGAGGAGTCTCTGTTGAAGGCCCACAATCGAAATCGTTTATCATTTACTACTTTAGATTAGATTACTTAATTTTAATGCCAAATTAACGAGGAAAAAATATTTAACATTATGTTAGAGTATTAATTATTCTAATTTGAATTCGAATTCCAATTTGAAAATCATGAAATTTGTAAGGTTGTAAAATAAAAATAAAATACAAACCCAGTCATTTTTCGTACATTTCATGAGACATTTGTAGACATTTTTATAACAAAAATTTAAAGTTTAGTGCAAAACGTTTATAACAGGGAGGCTCTTGTAGAGCCATCTACTCTGAAAAACTAATTACCATTTTGATAAAATTACTTTTTTCTGTTTAAATATTTAACATGTTATTGAATACAATGGATTTTTAAATATTAATAGGCGTTATATTTCCGTGGAATAAATAAATTTAATCAAGTTGTGTCGGTTTTCCTGATTCTTGAATAGTTAGTTATATTGTATAAGGATCCTTAAATAAATTTGAATAAAGAATAATGTAAAGGAAGCTTAAGTATTATTACCATTATGTTTAAGGGAACTCAGTTTCGTCATTAGCTGTTTTGGTCAAATGTTAAGAATTATCGTTCATCGGTTCATTCGGTTCATCGTGTTTAATTTATGATGACAGTGTCAAGTGATCGATCCCACCGGTCGGTTATATAAATAACAGGAATAGTTTTCTAGTACAAAAATAAAAAAAACTTGATATACATATGTACCTTAGTTGCACAAAGTTTCAATGGAAAATTTGATTCTGTAAAACTCAAGAAACCTGTTTATGGACCGTGGTTTCTGGAAAGGTCTTGATGTTTTTACAAAAAAAATTGTTATTAAAGCTTTGTGCAACAATCGTTCCAAATATTAATGCTGAAACTTTCAGCATAAATTACACATCAAGGCCTAGAAACC
The DNA here is from genome assembly GCA_963691935.1 of Nephrotoma guestfalica. Classification (NCBI taxonomy): domain Eukaryota; kingdom Metazoa; phylum Arthropoda; class Insecta; order Diptera; family Tipulidae; genus Nephrotoma; species Nephrotoma guestfalica. The sequence goes on along the minus strand of OY829915.1, from coordinate 265,801,842 downwards.
ACTCTCTCTATATAGGTTTTTTAATTTTTTTAAAACAAAATTTTTATTGTCTCCTGTTTATATTTAGATGGCCGTCTTGAAGTGTCGACATTTGGTAATTTTTTTAGTGAATTTCATATCATTGTGGAAATTCGCATCGGAACATGAAGTCAGAAAATTAACTTTTTGAATTTATATTTATGTTTTAATCGTTGCAATCTGTTCTGAGGCCGAACGCCCAACTCCAAGTTATTCCAAAATTTCCTAAATTTTTGCGTTTAAGCAATATTTAAAAGCACAAATTTCAACACTTATATATAAGGTCGTTCATATACGAAAAATTTGTTGTATCTTTTTCTTACATATTTCATATCCGTTGCTCAGTTGTGTCGGTTGACAGAAGATTTTATTATATTCGCCATTGTCGGGAATTGAATTTTTAGTTTCATACGTACTCGCATATCAATCCAATCTTCAGGAACATGGAAATATTTCCTATAATTCGCCCTGTCACTTTTTAACCCGATTTTAGACAACAATGATATTTTTACATATAGCAAAGGAAGGTTACTAAATACTAACAAATATGAAAACAAAATTTTGGATTATTCTGGCTGATACAAAGATATTGCGATTACATTGAAGTGAGGTTACCAAAATCTTTTGGAAGTTTGGTTTGGAATTAATGAAAATTTGAATTCTTAAAATTAAAAAAACCCCGTTGGTGCATTACATCATATTGCGGTCAAATAACAAATATATGGTAAATATGAAAAAGTTTACTATATGAAATATAAAGCTAGACAGAATAATTCATAGCGTCTCTCTTCATTCTCTTCGGGTTTCCTTTAAATTCACTCTCATATTAGTGTAGGCAATGATGTTAAAAGATAAGATGTTTACACATAACAACTTTATTATATACCAGCAGGTCGTTAGCGCTTCCCGCCTCGTCAGGCCATTCTTTTTATCTATTTTATTTTTTATCAAATTGTTAAAATGAAACTCCTTTTCTATTAACTCAAACACTTTGTACAATTGTCCTGTTGGAACTTTTCATTAGCCATCAATCATATTTTTATCATATTTTCTACCATTGCAACAACGATCACCTGATTCTTGTCGTTTGCAAACTCTTTTTTACATTGTTACAAATGTCGAAACCAATACTCGAGACTCCCTTTCTAATTATCAGTGTAATAAAATAATATGGTACAATCAACCGAAAAAAATTTTCTTTGGACCAAAATAAATTTTTAATTAACATTTTTCTAGGAACAATGAATTTAATAAAAAAAATTATTTTTTAAGTTTATGGATAATTGAAATACTATTTTCATATTGAAGAGAAAGAAGATTGGTTTCCTATTCTAAGTTTAATGAAAGTTTTCACTAATTAACTTCGTCTGTAAATTCATTGAAATTTGTAACAAAATAATTGTTAAGTAAATACGTCATACTACCAACGACAGTTATTACAACAGTTAACAATGTAGAGTTTACGAACATACTCAGACTTCATTGGTTTGATTTGGCATTCAAAAATTACCCGAAACTTATATACATTACATAACAGGCAAGATGAATCAGCCAGTTGGTGTTCGTTTGAGTGTTAAAATTTTCCTTTTGTCACACATACACACACACCACTCATCTTCAATTGGCAAATTGTATGCAATGCATACATCCATTCGAACCACCTGCATATGGGCTACTCTATTTAAATACTGGTATAAATATAAAAATAAATAATTTCGCTCAATAGATGTTCAATAGATTTACATAAATTTTTTTTATGTTAATCATGGTCGCGGTGTATCTTTTTTTTCTCTGCCTATAATATACACTTCTTGTGTCTTGTGTCTATAGATCTATGTTATAACCAGAAGTTAAATGTATGATTAGAAACTATAGGCAAAAAAAACTAACAACATTAAATTATTGGTTTTTGATGGGATTTTGTTGTAAGACATATTTGTGGTTCTTTTGTTCGGACCGATAAGGTTTCTTATGACTATTGGAGGTATCGTTTCTTAGTTGTGGATGAACCATTCCAAACGGTAATGTTATTTAACGAAAATTTATGAGCGAAAATAATTAAATTTGAATTAAACATTAGGTAATTTATGTAGTATCCTAAATTATTGAAAAACCATAAAACATTGGTGTTTAGAGATTAGCATTCCTAATTGGTCAAAATACGAGTAGAATATGCTTGATCTAGTATTTTATTAAATAATTAACTTTATTAATTTCTTCCTAACAATTGTTTAACCGTAGTAATTTCAGCCAGTCATATAGCTTACGGATAATACCTCCAATTTATTGAACTATAATTGCCTGTACGATAAATAAATACTGTGTTCCGTATTTTTAGTTTATCTTCATTAAACAAAAATTTACCTAACTCCCTAATTAATTTCGAATGACAATCCAAAATTGTAACATAAAACACACTCAAAATATTTATCGTTCTGTGAATGAACATATCACGTTTGTGTATTTTACGTATGTGGAAATAAATGTTGGATAACGGTTACAGTATGTATAAATTTTCAGCAGTCATGACTTTCTAAAAGACAACAAAATCAAACCTAAGAACATTATATACTATCAAATTTGATGGATGATAATGAGTTTGTTACATTATACTATTGTATGATATGTATGGTATATACTTTTACAGGGTGAGTAATTTAAAACTGAACGAAAAGATAAGCTAAATAAATATTGTTTAATTTCAAGGAGGAGGAACAATATATTGAATGGTATTTTAAGGTCAATTTTATATTTTAAAAAGAATCGTAGCCGTATTTTATTAGGCGATTTTGATATCACAAACAAAGATACCCATTTGCAGTAGTATCTGCATATGCATTTAGCAAAATATTTCTATATCTATTAGGTAGCAACACCAAAAATTCTACTGAAAAAATAATCAATTTCAGTATACAAATCAATAATGATCTCAGAGAGTTTTGAATTAGTTTTTTTGTTTTCTTATATTTTCTCCAATCCACTGTGATTTTCCCACTAATTGCATAATCGGAAATTATGCAGAGATCCTTTCTTTGTATGCCGGAAATTAGATCATGGCGTCGATCCTATGTAATCGTAACAGAGAAATAATTTGTATATCATTCTGAAGATGAAGATCTTCAAATGCTGATTTGCGAGAAGCGTAAAAAAATAATAGTTTTCGTTTATACTCGTAGTGTTTATATACCAGTATAATACACAAAGTCATAAATCTTGCCGACATCGCAGTCGTCTTAATCCAAATTTACGAAATTTTTAAAATACATATATTTTTATTATGTTTTTATCAAAAACAAATAAAAATAAATTAAATTTTTTTAAAGATATTTTGTTACTTAAACCGATACAGTATGTATGTATTTATAATTTTTTCTTTCAAATAAACCGGTAGCTGATCGTAAGAATTAATAAAATGAAATAAAATCAAAGACAAAAAAATATTAATAAGTCGTTTTCATGTTATTTCTTACTAAAAAGTCAATTTTTATTTGATTTTATATTTATTTATTTAATTTTTTTTCGAAAAATTTATTTAAAACTCATCTAATTATCTCTCGTTTGAAAGAAACAAACAACCGATTTCGGTAGTTGTTGTAACACATAGGTTAGTTAGGTATATATCAAATGTGAACAAATGTCGGTCTTGTCGTTGGTTGATTAGTTTTTAGTTTTATTATAGTGTCGTTATTTTATTAGTTAAAATACAAAAACTAAATAGCGTGTCTAAAAGATGTCGTTTCTAATCTTTTGACCACTTCAGTTTATTATTATTATTGCTGGTAAAGGTATTAAACAAAAACTTTTAGGATTCTACAAAAAATGAGATAAATTTAAATTTTTGTTTTTAATGGCTGTACAGGTGGTGATATAGAAGCGACGCTTATTAAATTTGAATTGAGCGGTGCACGCATATTTTGTTAAGAGGCTTTATTTTATCTCATAAAATAAATTTCCAACCTGCCTAACGCTATAGTGCGATACGCAATAATAATTATGACAAGTACATTTATATGTACTGTGGCTTTGTGGTTACCGTTTAATATTTATGTCAGTCTCGAAGAACACGGATATTGCAATAGGTGAGTGTTTTTGCGTTTGCTCGATATATTATGGCAAGGGTTATGCGATGTGTTAAAACAACTAAAGAAAATACCTTTTAAAGCTGAAGGGTATCCATTTTATATACTGCCTGGCCAATGAATTCTAAACATAAAATGTTTAGTCTTCATTTAATGCAACGATTTATGCCACTTCGAAATGTAAGAGAGACTGGGATGTCGATTTAAAACACTAATATATTTTTTGATAGGCTTATGCAGCTATAAATATAAATAAATATATGCCATTTTCCAAGACATTTGAAAGACCGTTGGTGTTACTTCTAAGAAATGTACTTGAAGAAAGTTATTTATCAACTTTCGAGCGTCAAATATATAAGTTCTATTTAAATTTAAGTGATGCATGGTAAGAACATAATTCAATTATTTCTTCAAATATTGAATGCAAAATTGTAATTTTTAGCTATTTGAATTCACCAGTTTGTTCTTATTTTTAAATGTTCTTTATTTTAGTTCTACTCCTGATATATAAAACGATTTAGTTCGTTTTTGCTTGCTTAATATTTTTTGTTGGCTTAAGCTAAGGTCAACAGGCCAAACTAACAACCGAGTTGGGTAATTTTCATTTACTCCATGCGACCTATGCAGTTTAGGTCAGATATAGGGCTTGATACTTGATAGGTTAGCTGGCAAAGAACCAAAGGAAAGAACTAAAGGTTTCAGATAGGCTTATAACTTTAATTTACTGGGATATATGTATATTCTCGTATGTGTATTATATATTAATGGTATACAGTAATTGTCTTCCAACCCTTGTCCCTCGAAAAATTAAAACAAAATGGTAAGTGTAACAAAGAAAACAGACTATTTAATGGTAAAATTATTGCTTGTTTAAGAAATTTCTAAATAAAAGAAGGAAAAGGTTCGATTCGATCCGAGTTCATCATAATTGGTTAAATAAATGGAGAACTGAAATATGAGAAAAATGAACTACACACTTTTAAATACGGCTTAGTTCGATTTAAATCCAAGTTTTCTAAAACAACATTCGGAACTCATATTGGAATTCTATTTTCATATTACAAACCGAGTTCCTTCTTATTCGATTGAGAAAACGCATAGTTCTATTTAAATTTACTAGTTCAAGAAACATTTGATCACACGTGATCCTCATTTTAATATAAAAGCCGAGTTTCATCTCAATCTGCTGGAAAATGGCTTGGTGTCTTAAAACTATTTTCCAGCATTAAATCCGACGCTATTATTGAAATTTACGAATTTTATTTGATTTGATTGGAAAATCGGATACTGCCTCCAAATTGGCCTATTTTCTGGCCCAAACCTTATCCGTATTCCGTACCAAGGTATTCCGTATTAATTTTTGATTTTCATGAAAATCCACAATCAAAAAAGGGAAAAACCGAACTGAAGAACCCCAACAGCAATACTAACCCGATTGTTCGACCCTTTATACGAATTACCTGGAAGGGAGAATTGTGACAATCACCTCTTGGCATTAAACAATCTCCCCTATACAATTTTTATCAATTCAGTTTTACCACGAAATAAAAGACCATGAAATCCATCTGAGTGCCCTCACATTTGTTGAAAGTACGGTGAGACAATTTTAAATTTTTTGTAAGAAACAATATTCCACGAACGTTTTATTCTTTCTCTTTTTTTGTATTTATATCTTCTGATTATGCACGTACCGCAATAATAGTATATTATTAGACGAGCAAATAATAAGGCTATTTTTCATGAGGATGAAGTTTGCGTAAGTCATCCGAGTGAACAACAGCCATTATGTGCGAGTAGAGCACTACAATTTGTCCACGACAACTAACCTTTTTTGAAATCTTGATTTTATCAACGATGCTGACGTTTAAATTTAACTATTGAAAATGAAATTATATCAATTGGAAATTTATTCTGGTAGTTTTTTCGTCAGTCGTGAACAAACAAATTATGTCTCATTATTTCAAAATTTTCAACTTGTTTCCATTCTGTAGTAGTTAGCAGGCAAAATCCTAGCTATAATCACCTAATTTTATCAATAGGAAATTAGAATTTCATATTATATTGTTCATAAAATGTTTGTTTATTATGCGATTATACAGTAAAATTTGCGGCTTTGAACAATGAACAAAGATCTGTCGTGTTTTTTTTACAAATTATATTACAATTTTCCGTGGTAAAATTGTTTTTGATGGCCACTCATCGAGTACCTAACCCTCGAGTAGCGTATGGTTTGCGGGCCAAGCTGGCTAGTAAGCTAGCAATATGAAGCGTGAATTACTCTTGAGTAGTAATCAGTATAACAATATTTTGACTGTGGTTTATCGTGACTAAAAACAAGCTTTGGCTGATGGAATTCAATAAAAGCAAGCACATTGCTTTATAATTTTGGAAAAAAAACATTTCTCACTCTAGTTGTAATCAGTGTTTGTTAAATTTGAACAGTCCTATAATGTGAAGCCGAACCGACATTTCTGATAAGGAAATATCATACATAAAAAATTTATTAGTTTAGGATTAATTTAAAATTTTGTCTGCAAAATAAAATTCATAAATGAAATTGCACGAAAAGTTTTCTCATTTCAATATATGAGTTTTTATTAAATATTATTAAAAATCGCCTAATCCTTGTTTTGTTCATTTTCGTCAATCTCGTAAACCATTCATCCACTTTATATACGTTAAATAAATTAAAATTAATCTATGCATATTGCTTAAATTTTACCGCCAAAAGTGGTAAACAATATTAAAAGAAAAATCTCTTTTCCCTCAAATGATATTATTGTCTAATATAATCAATAAACCGTTTTTAGTTTATTATATTTTTTGTTTATTAATTTTAAAAGGATTCTCCGGATATTTTAATAATAATCATGTTAAATGTTTAAGTTGTTGATTTTTTGTTTTAATTGAAACCAAACACAACCTACAACCTAATCTTCTTGGAATTTCAATCGTTCATAAAGTTTTTCAAAAACCTAGAAAGTATTACATCACCTTAAAAGTTCTCGGTCTGACACATAGATGGTGCCACAAATTTAAAAGCCATATGATTTGTAAATTCTACTAACTTTCAAACCAATGTTAAAAATTGCATTACTTTCCGACCATTAGTTTACAAGTTACAGTTGTTTTAGTGACGTTACTTTTGTTAATTTCATAACAATGGAAAAAAAGAATATCGTGTGTCGATTAAACGCTGTTTTGTGATGGGAAAAATACCGTTCAAGCAAAGCAGTTGCTTGAAAAGTGTTATCCGGACTCTCTGCAGCGAGAAAATCAACCATCATTGACTGGTATGCTGAATTTAAACGTGGTCGTACAACCGCCGATGATGTACCACGCTCTGGACGCCCAAATGAGGCTGTGACTCCAGAAAACATAAACAAATGCACGAAATTGTTTTCAAAGACCGTAAAATGAAGTTTCGTGAGATAACTGACGTTGTAAAGATATCAATGGAATGTGTTGGTCATATTTTGCACGAACATTTGTCCATGAAAAAAATTGTTCTTTCATCAAGACAACACAAGTCGATCGCAACAAGGGCAAAATTGCACGAATCGAACATGGAATTGCTTCCGCATCCACAGCGATCATTACTTGTTTTCAGATCTCAAAAAAAAGCTCTAGGGAAAGATATTTGGCTCCAATGAAGAAGTGATTGCCGAAACTGAAGCTTATTTTGACAAAGATAAATTGTTCTACAAAAAAGGTATCGAAATGTTACAGAGGCGTTGGACTGATTGTATCGCTTTAGAAGAAAATTAAATTCATGATTACAATGTATTTTTCACCAAAAACAAAACGAATTATCTTTGTTAGACCGGGAACTTTTCAGGTGATGTGTTAAATTAGCTCAACCTTTTCCCGCTTACAGTGATCTCTTAATTCCCGGATTTTGAATTTTTTTATTTTAGTTTATATGTTTAAACCATTAATTACTAGACAACTGTTGTTACATTTGCCACTTATACTAGATTCTTAAAGAACTCTATATTGAATGATCAAGCCATGATTAAACTAGCAAATCAGCCAGAAGTGTACACAACGAAGTAAATGTAGGCTTTTCCTGCGCAAACTTTTTTCTAACGAAATACTTTAAAATTTGGCTTGACGTAGCGTTCTGGTTCGGAAGCCTGACGAGCTATTCCACTTTGATATATCCGAAGTACAGTACATCGTTTTGTCTGGACTAGAGAAGTCCACGTGTCAAATATAGTGTAATATGCTTTTGATAAAATATCATCTTCAGATTTTTAGACCATTCTATTCATTATGGTTTCGAGCATTACTAACCTTTCCTTTTCTATTCTTTAGCATAGCGATTCCGACTAAATTTAGGTTGCAAATTTTTACTATAGTCAGAGTTTGTAAAATAGACGTCAGTTACTGAATTTTAGATTCGATAATTAATCTTCGTAGATTTTTGTTTAAAAATTAATTCTTCGGAAAAAAAGTTAGTAGTGGGTAGGAAGCGAAGCGTCGTCGACATCCTCTACTACGACATAATCACCCGCTACTCTGAATTATTATTTTTAAACAATTATAGCGAGGTTTTAAAGATTTTATTAAATAAAATTAATTTAAAAAATATAACAATAGGCGGAAAATTATTAAATATTAAATAAAGAGAAAACTTCATTCAAAATTTACTTTCCAATTTAAACCTTTTCATTAACGGATTTTAAGTATTACATTGTTCTTATGTTATGGAGGACCTTTTGAATTACGGTTAGAAGTGAAATCATAAAACCATTTTGTTCCACCCGTTAACGGAACAACTATTCGTCCACTCTCGTTTTACGACTAAGATTATATTTCCTGCAAAAGTAAAATTTATTCTTACAAGATTGTAATATTGTTTTTCAATTTTGAGTACATTTTATTTTTATCCGAAAGATAAATTTTTTCTTTCAGGTAATGATAATTTTTATGCTTCGGTCCAGTATGAAAAACGCTCAAAAGTAAATTAAATTTGCACTTTTAAAATGACCAAGTATAAACATTTTGGTAAAAAAAATTATGTCAGAATAAATAACATTTTCCCATTCCAAAGCTTAAATTAAATATTATTAGTAATTTTCCTTGACAGCTTTTCCTGACTGAAATTTAACAACCGAAATTAATTTTGGTAGTAAAACATAAATTTATATTTATTTATAATAAGTTATGATTACAACTTTAATATATTTAATAAATTTCTGAAATAAATCCTTTAATGCTGATGTAGTCCCTTAATGCCGGGTAATACCTCTGAACGGTTATATTAAATATACGACTACACGTTTGCTCCACACAGATGGATTGGATCTGTTTTTTTAATACACAAATTATAAATTTTTATATCAGGGGGTCTATTATGAAATTTATCCGTCTCGGATTTTTCCGTTAACGGATAAACCCGTGCTATTATGAAACTAAAAAGTAAAATCGAATCGGATTTTTCCGATCACACTACAAAAAATCCGACTGCTATTTAGTTGACGTATTCTGTATTCGATTGATTTTATTTTGACGTTTCAACAAAATATAGTGAAAGTGATTTATATTTCAATATTGTTAAAATAAATTAATTTGTAGCATTACATATATTTAATTAATTAAAAATTACTTTAAAAAAAATTATGTTGCTAACTTCAGATTTGTTTATTTCCAATTCGATAATACAAGTGTCATAATAGGGTAAATCCGTGTCGGTTCGAATATTTCCGTTAACGGAAAAATCCGAGACGGATAAATTTCATAATAGACCCCAGAAAAAAGATGTTCAATTACATGCGTCCGTTTTCATCCAATAGTCACTCGAGATCTTTGTTCCCATTCATGTTCCCGTCTTTCTGTTTCGAGTAAAAATATTTTGAGTTAACCATTATTTTCATAAAGCCTGTACAAGCAAAAACTTACTTAATAAATGATACTGCAGTATAAAATAGCGTCAAATTGGTTAACCTCCTAAGCCAAGGAAATCCGATATAGAGAATTTTTGAATTGATATTAGACGGAACTCGACGATGATATTATGTTTATCGTAGCCGTGTTTTTTTATTAGCGCCCGATAGCTGTATCCAGAGTACCCAATTTTCTATGTCAACACTTATATTCAGCGCGCTATTTTTGCATATAATTAATTTATTTAACTCTAAACTAACATTTTTCATCCAACTTTTAGTTAAAAATCGAAAAAAATATCTATTTATCGGGAGCCGCTGTCCATTTCAAAGGGAAATTTTAAATTTTCTTTGTTTTCTACAACCCTTAAACCAAAGCAAACCATTCTCTTTACAAATTTTGACGTAATGTCAATTTTTGTTTTTGTTTTATGATTTCGAGAAAAACATATGACATTGTTTTTTAGTAAAATGTGTATCTAATATATAATATAATTTCCGAAATTTAGCTTTTTATAGAGAAATTTATAATTTTATTAATAAATTAATTTCAAATATTTCGACCTGTGGAACAACTGTGTATAAAAGCGACACCAGTGAATAATAGCTGCAGTTTCAGTAGAAATTTCGTCTGGCACCGGATAGTGCTCGAATAATAAAACACGACTAGTATTGGGTAGGGATTGTAAAGTGAGTTTTGGACAGAATTCTGGATGGTTCTCCGCCCTTTCTTAAACAATTACTATGAAATTTTATTTATAAGTTTGTATTGGGATTCTAACATTATATTTAGATAATGTTCTGGAGTTTGTCCATTTGACTAAATGTGATTTGTAGAATTAAATTGGAATTCAAAATCATATTTTAGGAGAAGTTGTGCTATAGTAGTTACCTGTAAATGCACGATTAAAGTGAACAGTGAGTCTTCCCCGAATGCACACTCAATATGACTTTAGCTATTAACAAACCAGCCGTATAAGAATAAAATTTTCCTCAACTTAAAGAAACAGGAGCTTAATTTTTTTTTGTGATGGGGTAAATCTACAGCCTTTAAGTATTGTATTCTAAATCTATTATTATTAATTAAAACATATTCATCAAAGACAACGAATACCTATGATATACTTTAACATTTGTATTTACAAAACATTAATTATCTAAATAGTCGTCAATTTGCGAGACCAATACAACATATTCACGATTCTCATAAATAACGAACGTATCAATGCGATGCGATGCAATCAGCCATTTTATAAAACACAAAACAAAATAAACCTTTTTATTGTTAGAAGCTTAAAAGCAAACATTAACAACTACAGATATACATAAATAATACATTACATCTTAACCGTCTTTTTTGTAACAAATCTTAACCAATGTTGTTTGGTTGTTTTTTTATTTATTCGTACTTTTATGCATTCGAACGTATCGGCCTTTCTGTTTCGTTTATAACCATTATCATTTACTACTGGCGATATCACTACCATTATTACATACTACAATCATTATAATTTCTAATATTACTTTACAGTGGAATACAAAGTCATGAACATAAAATACAAGAGAACATCTTAACGTAAAACAAAAAGAAACAGATACTAGACTACCAAAAGGAGAACAACAAAAAATTTCAAATTAAACGAATATTGTAAAGTGATTCGATAAAACTAACAAGATGATGATGACTACAATGACGATGATGATGATACTGATGACTTTGTTGATTATATTATAAATTGAATTAACTTAACTTCAAATTGAATGTATACGACACACATATGTACATGTATAAAGATAAATTCTGATCATACAAACACAACAAAAAATCCATAAAACTACTTTAACTTTTGGTTTTGTTGTTCTGTCTTACAAGACAACAACCAAAAACTACAAACAGAAAATTTTCTTCTCCGGTCTTTTTGAAGCTTTTTGTTTTTTGGTTTTTGTCTTAGTGAATATCATTCGAGTCCGTATTATACATGTCGTTTTATATACTGACTCCGCCTTTCAAGAAAACTATACAATTAATTGTATTATATAGTTTCTTGTAGTTGGACAAGAAAACACCAAAATAAACCAAATAACAAACAAAAACCAAACAGCGATACGAAACTCGAGAAAATGAATGGTCACGCATAGAACTTTAACTTGTAATTTATTCGATTGTTTTGTTTTTATATTTACTTATTCCATATTTGAATTAAATTTTCATGTTTCAACACCGGAATAAAACCACCCTTAAAATTTAGTTTCTGTTACCTTGTTAATTTCTAATTATGGCCGATTGTTATGTAATAAATAAAAAAGATGGAGGTTTATAGTGAACATATTGACGAGATATAGTCGCGAACAAATCATTTTATAATATGGACTCGGCAATTTTATAACTTTTTCCTGTTGAATGATGTTTGTGTAAACTGTAAAACAATTGGTCAACAGTTCAGGTTTTAATTAAAAAAATCCACAATTTTCCAATAGATACAGTAATGTGAAAAATATTTTTTTATTTTTTTAAGGTTTTGTAATTTTTTTGGTTTTTATCTGTTTAATATATAAACACTTTTATTATTATTTTCATCATTAATATTATTGCTGTTTTCAGTTTTAAAATAATTTTTATAATATTGAAAATGTTGATGAGTGGAAAGTGAAAAATAAATCAACCAAAATTTTAAAATTAAACTTTTTTGTTCGTTAAAAATAAATCAACAATGAACAATAAACACAAAAATAAAATTGTTTGGGTTTTTGGTTGTTTGCAAAATAATTAAATATCAAAATTATTCATTATTTTATACATCATCATACACGACGATTTTCTTGTCTGCGGTTTCCAAACAAACTCGTGAAAATGTTTACAAATGATTTGTTAATTGATTCAAATCTCAGCTGCAGTAGGCACAAATTTTTTTACTTATTTTTGCTACAACCTTCAATTTCCGGAAAGTGTTTTTCTCGATATATGATTTTCATTTAATTCTCTATTAATGGGTTGAACACGTATTGCTAATATATGTAGTGTGGGTTAAGATCCAAATGCGTTTAGACATTTGGATCTTAACCCACACTTAGATTTAGTGTTTAACAAAATTCAAAAACACGTCGAGGAAATTTCCTCACTGTCCGTTGAATGTTCAAGGTATATACATTTTTGCTTGATGAAGCGGTGGGAAAATGGCGATTTTTGGAAAATAAATTTCAATGATTTTTATTACCATTTGATTTGGATGGTTCAAAATCAAAATACGAACTAAATCAAGACTATATGTAGAAAAATTAGAAGCAAATTTAAATTAAAATTGTTTGATAAATCATACAAATCCAATCTGTTTATTGATGTCGCCTCACGATATAGAACATTGTTCCACAACAATATTTGGATGCACGCTTATTCAAGAATAAGAAGATTTTTAAGGACTTTTGATAACAATACATATGATACATTAGATTTTTTATTTTAAGAAAAAAGTGCAAAGTTGCCAAATCCAAAATTATTAGAAGGATTACGGACAAATTTAAATTGGGATGGATAAAAATCTACAGAATTGACAAATAAACTAAATTATTTCAAATTAAAATAATTTTTTTTAATTATTATTTTTTTTAACGATTCTTTTGCATTTTATAACTTACTGTGTTCTCCAAAGTTAAACGAGAATTCGTGGAAAGAATTTGACAGAGATTTGGAATGGCGAAAATATTTTAAATAAATAAAACACTCCATCGGTCATCAATTTCACTTTCCATGGCCAAAACTGACGAAAAAAAAAAGAAAAGTTACAAAAGAAGAAAAAATCAGAAAGATGATGAAATTGTTGGAAATTTATAAAAATTTCGGGAAATTATAAATAGTTATGATATAAAAATAGGTTTAGATCTGGACAAAGATTAATTGTTGGGGGCATTAAAAATGATAAACATATCAAAATTAAAAGTTCAAAATTTAGGCAAATGACTGGATTTCACAATAGAATTTCAAAATTAAAAAAATGGACAACACTCATAGCAAAAGATCAATATTCGCTAATGTCAAAAAATTATTTAGAATATACAAAAGATCAAATTTCAAAATTTAATTTTCGACAAAGTGAATGTTTGTGCTATAATGGTTGAAATCCATTTTTTAGCCCCACTGTTAACTTTTGTCACTTATAAAATTGAATTTGAATTGTTTTTTGTAAAACACTTGTAAACAATTTTCCTTAGAGTGACAATATTTATTGATTTTATTATTAGGAAGATCGATTTCGAAAATGTATTTCTTCTTCAGTTCCTTTTTTACAACTAATTAGTTGTAAAAAAGGAACTGAAGAAGAAATACATTTTCGAAATCGATCTTCCTAATAATAAAATCAATAAATATTGTCACTCTAAGGAAAATTTTTTACAAGTGTTTTACAAAAACTAATTCAAATTCAAAGTGAATGTGTCCAGAGGAAGGTAGTAAGACTAAAATTTAAAAAATATGTATGTGTGGATAGGGCATGTCATAAATTAGCAAAAGAAATAATTGGGAAATTATTAAAGCACTAAAAAATATTCGGATGTTTTGAAAATTGGCGAATTTAGAACCACAAAGTTATGCGCTATATGTCACAATGACCATTTAACCTCAAAATTTTCCCATCGGTACAAATTTTTCCCAAAATGTGGTATCACATGGAACAGGGATGTTAATGAGAGGAAATAACATTTTATACCTAGGACTTTACCATATAAATCAAATTAACAAACATGAAAACTTTTCAAAATCAAAAAAAAAAACTCAAGCACACTTAATAATTATAAAACAACAACAACAACTACCACATCACGAACAGGAACTACACCACCAGTTAAGAAAACTTCTGACGTAAAGGTACATAAATATTTGATGAACGATATACATCATATAAATTGATTGTTTAATAATAAATATTTAATTTTTTTTACTGTTTTATCTAGAGTCCAGTCGCTGTAAAATCGGGAACCGCAACAGGAGGAACATCAAGTGTGTTGGTACGACAACAAAGTCAACAACAATCAGTGGAACTAGAAGTAACCAACAACAACAACAAGTACACGTACATGTGTTACAAAGTAAACCACCAGCATCATGGAGGATTCCCCAAGTCCAGTACAAATGATATTAAAGCGACAAAACTTACAACTGTTGAACAACTCGAAAACAAATTTCTTAACGGTGATGTTATTTCCGAAGAGAGATAAATAATCACAAAAAAAACATATAAATATCTCAAAGTTAATTAATTTATTATTTTGAGTTGATTTTTTATTTTACATAAAAAATTTAACATTTGTTAAAAATTGGACATTTGTTATCAAGTAGCAGCAATGATTACAAACAATTGTGTGTCAAATCGTTCGTAGGGTTGACTACTTTACAGCGTTTACCAGTTAGTTATAAGGGGGTTTTAACGGTCTCGGTTGAGAAGTGATAAGAACTCTTTACTTCCTCTAAGCCATAGTGTCTGTATGTTGAAAACAGGATTACACGATGGATTCCAATTTTTTCCTATTTTTTTATATTGAATTGGAGTTATTATTTCACTAACGGATTGTGAACCACGATCGTTTTTAATCACAATTCTTGGTTATGTTTAGAGCAGCACCCATAACGAAAACAATCAA
This sequence comes from Nephrotoma guestfalica, assembly GCA_963691935.1. NCBI lineage: Eukaryota > Metazoa > Arthropoda > Insecta > Diptera > Tipulidae > Nephrotoma > Nephrotoma guestfalica. The sequence goes on along the minus strand of OY829915.1, from coordinate 265,786,226 downwards.
AGTTTTAATATCTGTACTGTTTACTCGTAGGTATAAATGTGATATTAAATTAAATTAATCAGAAATAAAACTGTGTGCTTCATAAAGGGTTATCCAATTCGAGGTTGATAAAGTAGAAATCTGTATACCGACATCTGTCAAAGTTAAACGTCAAGTACGCTGTCATTTATTTAGTTGACATTCTGCCATTTAAGAATATGGAGCATTTAACATACGCAAATTGGGTGTTGGAAAAACAGGCCGTCGATGCTGATTTTTCGAACAAAATTTTCTTCATTGATGAAGCTCATTTTTCGTTTGGTGGATACGTTAATAAGCAAAACTGTAGAATTTGGGGCTCAGAAAATCCACAATTGATTGTAGAGAAGCCATTACACCCGGAAAAAGTCACTGTTTGGTGCGCATTGTGGTCTGGTGGTGTGATTGGGCCGTATTTTTTTGAGAACAACCATGGACGAACCGTTACCGTCAATTCTGAGTGCTATGGCCGCATGTTAACCGATTATTTTTTTACGAAAATCGAAGATTATGATCTTGACGATATGTGGTTCCAGCAGGATGGAGCAACCAGTCACGTAACACGAGCAAATCGAGATCTTTTGCAAGAGAAATTTCCTGGACGTTTGATTTCGCGATTGGCTGATGTCAATTGGCCTCCAAGATCCTGTGATTTAACGCCTTTGGATTTCTTTTTGTGGGGCTACGCGAAAGATCGTGTTTACGCAAACAATTCTCAAACTCTTGACGAATTGAAAACTAATATTCGTAAGGTAATGGCCGAGATACCGCCCAAAATGTGCCGAAAAGTCATTGAAAATTACCGCAAAAGAATCAAGGCCTGTAAGAAGTCCCGTGGAGGACATTTGAATGATATCTTGTTTAACTAAAAATGGCAAGGATCAATCTGTAAAATGAAATAAAAATTACAATACATTCCGAATATTTTGTGTGTTTTTTTTAAGTTTACTTTATCAAGCTTGAATTGGATAACCCTTTATTATTAAGTAGGAAATGTAACATCATTTTGATCCGTTGAATCCATGCTACGAGGATTTTTATGACCAAATTTTCAATGACTCCCTGATATAAATCAGAGTGTATTGCAATGGATTAAGTATTTGTTGTTTATTGCACAACACTTTGATACGTAACCCCATAAAAGAGTATGGTGATATTAAGTCGGGTGATCATTTGATGCCAATTGACAGAGCCTTTTCTCAAAGTAATAAATTCATTAAACTCTTTCTTCAGTAAATTTAGATTTAGAAGCACTAACTAAGTGACAAGTAAGTTTGTGTTCATGAAAATTTGCAAATTTGTTTACCTTCACAAACGAAAATTGATTCTTATATTCATGGGGAAATGAGGATGCTATGGGTTTTTAGGGTTTAACAAGTGGAACGTGGAACGTGGGGAACAGTGACATTGCATCCCAATTTTATAATGAAATTTTGATTATTTCTAATAATTAATTAATAATAAGGGAGAACAAGTTTGACAAATGTCTTTATTTTGAGGAAACTATGTTACCGAAATACCTTATTTGTTTTCATTAATTTTATTTAAATCAATGAATATTCAGTTGGAGAAACATATCAGATTGTGTTGTGTACTCAAAATTTAACTAGTTTAGTATTATTTTGTTAAATTGTTTTAAATTTCGGTTATTCGAAACAGCATAATTTCTGATTTATGGAAATAAAAGCAGCGGTGGATTTCCTAACTAAAATTAAGGTCTCGAAATATCTTGTAGTATTTCAGTGGTTTGGGAAAGCTCTCACTAATATGTATTTATAATAATAATTAACAATCTATTTTTATTTATTTATTTATTTATTTATAAATTGTGCTTACAGTAACTACAATCGACACAACAAAACAATTGGTAAACAAAAAAAAAATATGAACTCGACTACAAAAGATTATATAAAGCTTTCTTGAATGAATTTCTCGTCAAGTGATAATCGAAAGCTCCGTAGAGCTTGTTGAATACCCGCGATACCCTCGAAATTGGATCAGAAAGACTGTAGTTTGTTACCGCTCGATCGATGAATAAAGCTTCATCGCGTTGGCGCATTCGACGTTCGGGAGCGTACAAGTTGATACGTGCTAGTAACTCGACAAAATCGACACTGGAATTGATGATATCCAAACAGCGCGGAAGCGCTTTCAAAGGATTGCATCGATTCTGATAAGGCAGACGAACGAAGTCCAGGGCAAGCCTGGATGGTAAACGTCGTAGCGCGAACAAAATAAACAACATTTCTGGATACTCTCAATCCTCTCAGAATGACAGTCGTAGGGGGGTGACCAAATAGGAGATGCATACTCCAAAATGGACCGAACAAAGCATACGTACAATGATGTCAAAGTTAACGGGTTACGAAAGTCCTTGCAGTTTCGTTTAATGAAGCAGTTTCGTTTAATGTACGACTTTGAAATAATGGTGTTAACATGTCTGGTAAATGTAGCATCAGATTCAAAGATCACACCAAGATCCGAAATGAACTCAACCCGATCAATGGTTTAAGAACTGGCGAGCGAATACGGAAGAAAGAAATAGTTTTGCATTTACTCACTTTTAAAACCAGTAAGTTGTTAATTGACCAGCTGCAAAAGCGGTTTAAGTCGTCTTGTAACATTTCGCAGTCTAACACGCTAGAGACCCGGGCGAAAATCTTTATGTCATCTGCGAAGGGGAGGCAATTGGCAAACATAAAACATTTTACAACGTGGTTAATAAATAATGAAAATAACACTGGGCCGATATGGCTACCTTGAGGCACGCCGGATGGCGCCAGAAATAATGGGGAGAAAGAATCCAGAATCCTGACAGATTGCCAACGATCTGAGAGATAAGAACGCAACCAGTCGATCTGAATGAAATCACAGTCGAGACTCTCCAACTTGCTAATATGAATGGAGTGATCAATCACATCGAAAGCCTCTGCGAAATCTGTGTAGAGAACGTCAAGCTGCTGCTGGAGTTTAAGCTGTCAAATAGATGACCACAAAATGAGGACACGGTAGACCTACCGGGATAACATCCACGCTGAGGGGAAAATAGTCTCCTGGTATGGAAGTGCAATACTCTGTGAACAATGGACTCTAACAGTTTGGGTAAGACAGAGAGAATGGCGCTCCCACGATAATTACTTACCTCACTTCTATTACCCGCCTTGGAAATTGGATAAACGCATGATATTTTCCAGGGATCTGGAAAAATACCACTTCGAAGTCTTTCGTTAAACAAGAAGGTAGCTGCAGGGGCCAGACTTATGGCACAACGTTTGAATAGGATCGATGGAAGACCGTCATAACCCGCTAGCTTGCTAACGTCGAGATTGAGCAGTTGATTCAGAACCTTCTGTTCGGTAAGCTTGAAATGATCGAGTACAATGGAGGTGGAAGTAGTAGGAGACTCGGTGTCTGTTGGCCGAAGTGGGTTGTAAACTGATGCAAAGAATTTGGCAAACAAATTGCAAATGTCGGATGGCTGCATAGCGGTGGAGGTCTGGTAAGACATATTCGACGGAAAACCAGATACCTTTTTCTGGCTGTTAATGAAGTTCCAACATTTTTGCTTAGGTAGGTTGCTGCTTTAAAGAATCGATAGTGGAGTTCAATACCCTCAGTGATCCTTAATAACCTGCATCGTTTCTTCTAGAGATTAGAACTATGTTACAATATCTCAAACAATATCATTAATTAATTTGAACTATTTTCATGTTCTACTCCTGCATAGCTCAATTTTCCTATTGGAAAACCCCATATTTGGATTTGGGGTAGAACCTATCGAAATTGAACCTAAACTAACACGAATACCGTATAACAAAATTGAAAAGCTCTGATGTTATTCGTCAATACATCATATCGTAGTGTTGTAATCACAATACATTTATTTAAATTCCTGTTTCCATTAATTTATAAATTTATTAGATTAAGATTCAGATTGTGTTTTATTTCGTTGAAAAAGTTTATATACAATTGTACGCATATGCATTCAAAAAATGTACATCAACGGTAATAATTAAAAACTTTGTAAAACACTGATCTCATTCATTTATTTAAATTTAACATGTTTTCTGTTATCTCAAAGTATATCTTCTTATTCGTACATTCGTTGCATTTTTCAATTTCTTAATACGTATAATATATTGTATTATATATGTAACTGTCAGAACCAGAAATCAGACAAACTAGAATCCTCCAGGAAAATTTCAGCTGGTTTTCAACTAAAGCTAAATCAATATATGGAGCAGATAATTTACTTAATTCTGGCCTCTCCCTTAATTAAAGACATTTTGATGGTTGCCTACATTTAGCTGTTGTTGACTGATTTTGGGAGATCCTTCCTGTTAGAAAAATTACCTAGAGCTTTTCGTAAAAATAACCAAAACATCCTCACTAGAAGTATCCATATTTTCTTTGTTTAGTGTGTTTAAATTTATTGTGAAGAATGCATTTTTTTGTGAGGTCACCCGTTGAAATATAAGCGAGAACTTTTTAATCCCTTGTTTGATCATTTTTGTAAGACGGTAGTAGTAGTGATGCTAGTAATAATGATGATCATCATCACTATAGTAACTTCATAAGCACCGTTTTTGTTTTTGTACTTTTTAAAGACGTCGCAAGTTTTTTATGTATTTTTCTTTCTACTTTGTTGTTGTAAGTTTTTCGATTACAACACTGGGTAGAAAATATATATTAATTCGGTTGATAATATATCGGTATATGATCAAAAGGATAGAATAATAATAAAACATAAAAAAATAGATTTTGTACAAAAAATAAAATTTACGTTTACATGACAAGAAATACGGTCGAATAATTAATTAAATATAAAAAATAATCTGAGATAAGGAAGCCAGTTTCTTTATATGTAAGGTTTTATATTTTTGAGTTCCTCTTTGAAGCGCCATCTTTGGCTTTATGTGTAAGTGTATTATATTTTGATACAAACATGGCGTATTTTAGTTTGCTGACTATGCGCTCGATCGTTAGATGGCTAAAGTAATAATAATAACATAATAGTTTTTCATTTCTCGTTTTAGCTAGCTCCATCGCAAATTTTGAGTTTTTGTCAAATAGAAAAAGTTTATTTCCTTTGGCCAAAAAGGGCTTATAAGGGGTTTAAACGCCGCTTTTACTTCTTTGGTGATCGATTTTATGCAACTACTGCATAAATTTGGTCCACCCGGTATTCACATATTTTTAATGTCTCATTTAATTTCCCAGTCAAAGAAGAAATGATTTATATTCATGATGACAATGTATTTAATTGGTTTTGATAATCGCTTAAACACAAAATGACAACGACGGCAACACCAAAAACGAATTTTCTTATTTTTTTGTATTTTAGTACAATTTGAATATCGTGGAAAATTAAGATGAAATAAACACAACATTTAGTTTAGATGTAGTGTCATGACAAATTAAAGAGGAATGATTGAGAATTTCTCGTTAGTAATGTTTTAGTAGCATGAAAAACATGTGCCCCTCTATTTATTAAATGCAACATTTTCGTTTACAGTAAAAATCAATTTATGTATGACAACTTATTTAAGTTCAGATGCTTAGATGTCATCATAGCCTAAGCAACAGTTGTTGAAAAGATCCAACTATGTTTTGCCACCCAATTTATCGATTTAATAATAGGTGTAGTTTCTATATATTTAATTTTTTTAGACATACATATTTATGTTTGTATACACTCGTGCTATCAATTAATTCCATTACTATTATTTTAGTTGAATAAATTTATTGTATACTTCAAAAACTATAATTTATATTTTTTATTTTATTACTGCATAAACATATCGAGTACTACCATCACAACTCTTCTCATTATATGCTGACCCATTCTAACTGCATGAAATAAACAATTAAAAATTCTAAACAGCACACAGTTTGTATGTTTTTATTTTAATTAAATTTAATTAATTAATTAAAAATTCATTTAACACACAAGGTTTATATAAATGTGGAGTATACTTAAATAAAATAGAGGGCGAAAGATTGTTATTAGCTTTTATTTGATTGATTTTAATACTTATTGTTGTCTACTGATATAAGCTAAGGTCCCTATTGGTGTATAGATTGAGAAATTGAATAACAAATTCGCCTTTCATGTTTACCGCCGAAATTTAAATTCACATAACACAGAACATGACTATGGATATAATATTCATTAGTCACCTCCATCTTTTCTATATATAAAAAATAAAACTAATAATCCATTCAATTTTATTTAAACTAAAAATTAATCAATGGAATCATACACATATGACTAATGACCATTTCATCGATCGCACACTAAAAAAATCAATCTAACCTGTGATCATAAATAACCGTGAATCAAACAAAATCTTTCATTCATAAAATATAAATCCAACAATAAGCGGCAAACTCTTCATCGCACACAGAAATAAAAACTACTTTACTTTGGCTGTTTGATTAATTAGAAAAGGAAACTCAATTTTTGGTTATGTACGTTTGATAAAAACTGAATTATTTGATTGTGATCAATTCATTAAATTTGTTGGATTGTCTTTGGTCATCCAAATTTAAGAAAAATAACCATTAGAATTTATATTCATGAAAAAATTTGTTTGTGGGATGATACGAGTATCTGTAATTTCCGGTATCGAATTTATAAAGGTTTGTTGATTCTAATGTTGTGTCGATTCCAATTAAGTAAATTTTATTAATTGTTTATTTGTTTAAAGAGATGATCGGCACCGAATTTACAATTAAGTAGGAGTGAATCAATTTATAGTTATACTCGTACGGTGATATTAATTGAGAACTGTAATATATGTAGATTTAGCGGGTAAAAAGTTTTTTCCGAGTATAAATTACGATAATAATGGCCGAATATATGACTAACATAACGCAACCAAATACAGTGTTAGCGCAGATTTTTGTAGCGACTTAATTGTTTGTCCCATCTATTGTTGACGATTGCAATAGAACAAAATGCACACCTAAAGAGAAAAGGTGAACAGATGCATCCACAAAATAATGTTTGAACATTTGCGAACGATTGGAAAATGATACGAGCATATCTAAATATTGAGGAAAGACGATGTTCCTCAGTTCATAACCAACACAACAGAGCACCCAAGAAACAAATCAAACAAAATAAATTTGTTTTTTCTACTTTGGTGTAGAAAAAATTACTATTGCAAACTTAATGCTCAACGAGTTTTTCAGAAATTAAAATTTGTTTTTGTTGCTCAATTTTTCATAAACAAGATTTGATACAGCAGGTTCTCTACGAGATTAAATTGTAGAAAAAATGAAGTGTGAAAGTTCAATGTTGCAATACTCATGTGAATGCGCCCGAGTTTCCATTTTCTCATTTGTATTGGGATGCGTCTTTGTCGCGGCCACTGTACACGGAGAGAAAAGCTTAAAGAAGAACTTATTAATGCAAGAAACAACGAAACATTGCGAGAACTAACTTTATGTGCATGTTCTTACAGCCCACTTTACTATATGGTACAATATAAATCGAATATAGAATCATTTCAATAAGCAATTTTTAAGAAGAAAAGGTTTACAATTATTTCGGAAGCAAATAAAGAACTAAATCTCTAAAAAATAAAAATAAAACTTGCAGCGAGGTTATAGGTATAAACAGAACCAGAGATACAACGACAAGATACAACAGCCTGTCAAATTAAAATACACATAAACCATAGGATGCAAACACAACCAATGTCGCTGGCGACCACGACATCGTTGCCGATTTTTTTTAGAATCTATTCTAATTTTGTCGTCGGCGCTGCAATACTACCAACTAGTTTAAGAGTATTATGTTGGTATTAAATTTTTTAGAACTGTTTTTCACTGAATTTCAACCAAATTAGAATGTTGTACACAATGTTTTATGTAAAAAAATTTAAATAGAGTCAATAAAAAGATGAATGAATTATTTTAGGGTTTCGTCGCTTAACGTTGACGCGCGTTGTTGTGTTTACCGAAGCGACATCGCCAGCAGACAAATATTTTTGTTCATGTATCTTGTCGCTGTATCTCTGGTTCTGTTTATAGCTTAGGAATGCAATATTTGATGACCAGACAAGAAGCCGAAAGAAGCACACATTAAATCTGTAAGGTAAAGTTGCTGAGACCAAGTTTCATTGTAGTTTTTTTTATAATTTTAGAAAAACAATCAAGATCAACCATTTTTGAAAATTTTAATCTTTAAGTTTATTTGATTCTTCAATTGTTTGACGTTTTTTGTAAGAGCGAATTTTTTCAATGACATTGACTCAATTGAAAAAGCTCGCGCAGATGCTGCTACCTCCCGTACATAAATTTAAATTTCCATCAAATTTCGAAAGAATCTCACAATTAACGGAAAAGGTTACCCGGACTGTACAGATGCCGAATTTTGGTGTAATACATTTTTTTAAATCAAAACTCGTTATATCTGGGGAAAGTCAAAAATATGATCTGAACCAATTTTTGTTTGAAACTGAAACTGAACACAATTGGACAGAAGTTATACTTCGGGATAATTTGAGGAGGTTGAAGAATGTAACTTTATTTATTTTGTGATGTTGAAGTTTATTGTTTTTTGCTTTAAGTTTTCAATTTTCTTCTACTATTGATAAATTAATTACGCAGAATCAATTTCAGATAATTCACGTTTTTAGAAAGTTTGTGAAGTATATGTCGTTTAAAAATCTGAAACTAAAATATAATACGTCATTATCAGCGTGACACCTACGAACAAAAATGCACACATATAGAACATATATCATCCTTTAATGCAGTATTATTTCAAAAGATCTTATAGAAATGGACGGTTATTGAAAATAAATAAAATAAATAAAGTAGTAAGTAAGTAAAATCCTTAAGATTCTTCCTAGCATTTCACTATATGCTCCAGTTTGTCCTATGTTTCTAAATTCCTTTCGAGTAGCAGGGGCGAATATTGTAGATTGTGTGATGTGCATTAGGTTCACATGCTATTAGAGCACTGAATTTAATGCGGCCTGCCTCTAAAATTAGCTCGTTTAGGTTAAGTAGGGCCTTCTTCTCTCGAAACATATACTGATACTTCTAGGCTGTTGGCGGTTATGTTGGCCGAAATTTGTTTACCTGACTTTATCCAAAAATACAAGATCTAAAATTTTTCGATTTACCTGACAGTATGATTTTATACCCTTTTGCTCTTCTCCGCGGTGCACTTAAATGAGAATTAAGTCTTCTCTCGATTATGCCAGTCTTAGAAGGTGAGCTGCCTCAGCAGCTCCAGTTTGATGCAGATTAATTTGAATTATTTGGAGTATGTTGCATCGCCTAATTTCAAACTTTTCATACTGCTCGCTTTTGCAGGTGGCCTTCTCCTTATATTTTCATTTGAAATGATTTTGATTCGAACGGAGTAGTATGGCCATTTGCCAGATGATGGGGATTTGTTCACTAAGTAGGGTTACTAACCTTTCCCACATGATTGTTTGGCTTTAGAAAGTTGGCGAATCCCAATGATTTGCTCATAAATATATTAATGTTTTAATTCATTTGCTTCATGTAAAAATATGGTTCTTTTCTTTGCCAATTAATCATCAACCATCCATTGGAATACACCGTTAATTGTATTAAATAAAAAACACGTAGCGTTAAATTATTTTTATTTTAAATTTGATTAATAAGCATATTAGGCTATTATTTAATGAAATTGAATATAGGATTGGCAAATTTTCCTGAGCCGAAAATTCCTAATTTTACGGAAATGAAAAATTCTAGGACAGTTTTCTCAGTAAATCATTCCACAGGAGAAGTTAAATAATTCCTAAATGACAAACGAACCCGATTTTTAATTTTGTGAAAATGGCGGAAAGGGTCAACTTTCCAGAGCCCAATATTTCTAATTTTCGAACTTTCACAACAAAACGATACGTAGCAACGATTATAGTCGTGATTCAAGCGATTCTAATCGTTTGACTTGTGAAGATATTGTAGGATTGTTCAGATTCAAATAACTCTATGGTGCGATTCCACATTATATTCTAGAGTATGGTTTGCAAATAAACGTCAATAAGTTATGCACAGCCAAAAAATAGAATGGAATTCTTCAACATTAAATAAAATCCTTTAAATCAGACAGTTTACAATTTTTTATTCAATTGTAACATGTATTCAAATCGGACTAATTGTTAATTTTGGAAAGTGGATCTCGAAAATAAGCGATGAACTTCGTTTCTTTGCATTAATAAATTACACTGGTAACTAAACGATAAAAGGTGTTCTGCCTCGCACATAACAATACTCAGAATTTTTTTGCAAATTTCATCATTTAATTAGAAATCATGATCATTAGAATTAGAATTGTAGGTCGGATCAGAATAATCAATTATTTAAGCATAATCCCTTTTATTCAAATATTAAAACAATTCTATCTATATTGCTCAAATATTTGAAATTTAGAAAAGGCGGAGTTTAGGGCTGCGGCCTTCATTCTTTAAAGTAAACAATGAATTAACTGCCTGAAATTCGTTGATAAATTGGACGAAAAAAATATTTTTTTTTTGTCGAATACGTTGTTCGACATTATATTTTTCGATATTTTTGTTTCGATGTTTTTGCAATCGGCTATTTAACCCAGGGTCAAAATACACATTATAATTGAAATTCGACGAGCAGAACTGATGTTTTTCCTTTTTCGGTATTCTTTTCATATTTTATTATTCGATATTTGCGTTTCGATGTTTCCGTAAATGTTTATTAAACCCAAATCTCATACAATGAAGTGGTTTATGATTATCTGGCCTTAAGTTTAAATGTTCATATGATTAACTGGTCTGACGATTACAGACGTCCTACAATTTAATGTTTATACGATGATATGGCCAGAGCATACGCAAAGATATTTACGGTAATATGTGGACTAGTTGGTTACGATTATACCTCGATTTTCGAAGACAAATTTTCCTAATGTTTAATAAAATTAAACTTCGTTTTCTCGAAATCGTATACGTATTTGCGAAGTAAGTATTTGCAAAAACAAGAAGACTTCCATATTGAAGCTGACACTTCTAGCACACTGATACTCCCTAAAGTAAAGAGACTTAATTTTGGTAAAATCAGTTGGAAAAATTATTTAGCAATGCTTTAATTAAACAATTAATTAATTAATTAAAAACAACAATCTTTAACAACTCATTTACATAGCACATAAGCTGACTATTTCTGCTAGTCGAACAGATTTTTTCATTACAATATCAATTGCATAAAAATCAAATTGAAAAGTGGCTTGTTTACATGATACCACTTCGAGAAAGAAAAAATCCATCATAACAACATATCGAGTGTCAAACACTTAAGAATTTGTATTTCCTACACTTCTCATTTATTTTTGTAATATGCGATAGTGACGAGAGAAATACTAAACAACTGTATATGAGAATTGTACGCAGAAAGAATACCACCATCAACCACTTGAACATGTCAAAATATAGACAATATTTTTTGTGAAATACAATTTTCCGAAGGATATGTTTTGATGTATTCTCGAAGGAGAGATCGTTTTAAGTGTTGAATGATTATTTAGAGGTTTAAATATATTTAAAAAAATCTATAAGGTTGTTGTATAAGTTCAATGAATAATTAGTAAAATTCAAGTGGAACCACTTAAAAATATGAGTATCTGGCTTTTATAAATGTGTTAATTATTAATGGCCTGCCTCGTTTGAGTTTTTTGTTATAACAAAATAATTAATGAGGTTAATTTGTTAAATATTGAGCGAAACTATATCCGAACAAATACACATTACGTGTTCATGTTAAGTTGCATGCGTGGGTTATATCAATCAGACAATAAATATTAATATTTTTGGTTATATTTACAATTTACATATACATTTATACGTTTTGTACAAAAACAATTATGATTTATTGTGTGGATTAATTTTCTTTCTGGATTTATTAATTTTGAGGTGTTAATCTTACTTAAATTAATCATCGTTATATTACATTGGTTCATTACAATATAGGTAAAGTGAGTATGTGTTGTTCTATATGGAACATATGACATTGTTTTATACGATAATGTGTAGAAAGTCAAAAAATTACCTAAATGTATCTGCGTTATTAGTAAGACTTATAATGTTTCCTACAACAAACAACACAACGGGGGTGTAAAAATTCCTTGTGATCATGTCATTTTCAAGTTGAAAAATATTAACATTTAATACACAGAATACGATAGAATACACCAAAAATATATAGTAATGTAACAGCATACGTTTAAAATCATTTACACAACAGTTGTGATAGTTGTCAGTATATAGTTATATTCAATTTTGTTAGTTTTAGTTGTTATCTAGCTCAACTCAACCCAAAAATACCAAATTATCGTTAATGAAGTTAAGTTTTTTTGAATTTTTTTTATGAAGATTGAACATGACAATTGATTAGAATGATGACATGGTGATGATGATCGTTTACTTATCATTATCATTCTATTGTAAAAATACGTCTAAATGCACATTTGTAAGGCTGTGAAATGGGAGAGAATTTTAGGGGGCGATCTGGCAAATAAAAATTAAAGTTGGATGTTCTCCTGCAAACTAGTTCAACAATTTTAAATGCGTGGTAAATTTTTTTCACGATGGGGGTTACATTGGCGTACAGTTGATGTCACAGTAGGCAAATGGGCCCGAATAACTGTAAACTATTTTTATAGTTTAGTTATGTCTTTATTTTTGTAGGGATTTTTGAAACAACCTTACTATATTTGTGGTTACCTAAATGCAACTTCATTTCCATATTAACATGTTTTGCTGCTGTTTTCTCTACGATTTTCATATTCCACTAAAGTAGACAAAAAAGCAAGAATTTCAAAATCACGTCATCATTATGAAAATTATAGAACATGAGTTTCATTGAAAAATAACGCAAATGCAAGTTAATTGGATTGAATTTGCATTCGACAGCATATCTTTTGTGTATTGGAGATGAATAAAGGAAAAAATAAGATATTTTGTTGCTCGTAATGTTTTTCGGTTTTTGTTGTTGTTTGATTTAATTTATATATTTTATTATTTCCACTGTTCATGAATTAAACTATATAACTACCGCACAGCAATTGCTATAATATGGAATTAAACATTTTTGGTTCTAAATCGTGAGACAGGTAAATGTTGTACGACGCTCCAATACATTGAGGTTGTTCTTTGAGTCGGGTGACTTAAATAGGGAAAAACCCATTTCCCAAGGCAAATGAAATAACCACAGTTTTAGTGGGTAAGTCCCACCAACTCCAAATTTATTCAATCCTATAAATAAAGTATAATGTACTAAATAATTTATGCAACTTTTATCTCGAAGATTTTGCTTTTAGATTAAACTTTCGTTTGTTGTCAAAAGTGAAGGAAAAAAAACATGCGACCACTATTTTTGACATAATTTTTCATCCAATTTTCTCTATAAAAAAATGATTGCAAAAAATAATCATGGGCGCCTCCATTCTAGCAGATGTAGTAGCAGTAGCGGTAAGTGAAATAACAATAAAACGAAGCACAACAAATCTTAAGAAAATTGAAAGAATAAAGCTAAAACCGAAATAAAAAACTTAAGTCACGTTCAATATAAAATTCATGATGCTGTGTAAATTTTTTTCTGTTGTGCTTTTCTGTGCCGTTTTTAACGAGATTTTTATTTGAAATAATAATTCAATTGTCTTGTCCTTTTTTAGGATTTTTATTTTATTTGTTAATAATTTGAAAATATATTTAGCGGAAAATAAAAAAGCAAAATAAAACCAAAATTGTTTAATTTATTTCGTTACGTTGTTGGTTATACTGCGGGAAAAACCAAACTGGTAACCGCCTTATGATTACGAAAGAAATATGGAAAAATCGTGATTTAAAAACAATTTTAATTGATATGAATTTAATATAGTAGAGATAGTCACGGGATAAATTAGAGAGGAATATAATTGGTGGATTTCTTTGTAAAATTTAAATGTCTATTTGGGGCAACATTCAGATATGAAACATCGGTTAAAAGTGTAATGATGATTTCGTTTAGGCGTTTGCAATTTGGGAAAATGTAGTAGTGTAAATTTAAGCTTTAAACATGTTTCGTCCCATTCTTGGAATTAGCTATATATTTCCAATTAGATTTGTAGACGTATATGATTTTAAATCATGGAATTATCTGTGGAATAAATCAAACGTGTATCAAATTTTTAATTATCTATCGGCCTCAACTCCAAATCAAATGTGCGAATTAGTATACAATTTTAGTGTATTGTGTTTCACGCTATCTATTAATAACTACGAACTAACATTAAATTAGTTAAAACAATAATTAGTATTAGAGTTCTTAAACATTAATTTCAGAGTAAATACACATTTTTTCTATACATGGTCGCATAATAGAAAACCATCATCAAGTTGATGTAGCGTACACGGATTTCAGTAAAGCACTTGATTCCATCTGCCATCAAAAAGCACTCCAGAGTTTATTCGCATTTGGGTTTTCACTCGATTACATAAAATGGTTCAAGTCTTATCTATCAAATTGGTGACAATTTGTAATAATGGGAAATGAGAGTTCAAACGTTATTAAAGTTACGTCTGGTGTTCCCCAAGGATCTCACATCGGGCCGTAGATATTTATTGTTTTCATAGACCATATGACTGTGATAAGCAAAAACTCAAACGTGCTCATATTTGCTGATGACGTGAACATTTTTCGAACTGTTAATGGAATGCTAGATACGAAGAAACTTCAAGAAGACATCGATAGATTAAGTGAGTGGTGTGATCGAAACTCGCTTTACTTAAATATTAAGAAATGCAAAATTACGTCTTTCCATCGTAAGAGAAATCCGTTAATTACTTCAACCAAAGTGAACAACGAAGTATTGCAAAGAGTTAATGAGATCATAGGTTTAGGTGTTACATTTGTCGAAAATGCCAGTTTCAATAGGCATATTGAAAATTGTATTACGAAAGCGAATGCCATGTTTGGATTTGTTGAAAGATGAACAGGTAAATGTAGAGATATTCAAACCTTATGTTCACTCTATTTCGCTTACGTTCGATCTCAACTGGAATACGCTATATCGGTCTGGAATTCATACTATATGCTGCACACATTAAAAAATTGAAAGGATTTAAAAGAAGTTTCTGGTCTTCTTGTTAAAGAAAAGAGACTGGAATTAGGACCTCAATTTATCATACCATGAAAATGTGGCTCGGTTACCTCCGTACTCAACAAGATGCACGAAAATAGACGACTTCTCTTAGGTGCGGTTTTTATTGGTAGCGTTTTGCTTGGTCAAATTGATTCAGCTTACACTTTGGAAAACATATCAATTCATGTGCCTTGCATAACATTTCGAAACCGTGAGTTTTTAGCACTAGAACACCATTCCACAAACTATGGAGAAAATAACCCCATTAATAGGTTATCTAAATATTTGAACATCGCCGACGACCTATTTGACTTTAATTTAACAAAGGACAACTTCAAAAATATCCTTAAGAATTATTTTTTAAATTTTTATTTGTTAAATCAACATTTAATTTATGTTTTTGTGTTTTAAAGTTCTTTATTTTGAATTTTTAATATTTTTTTTTTTTAAATTAAATTGTCTGAAATCATACATGTAAATCACAGAAGAGATTCCTTTAAATAAATAAATAAATAAAATAATATAACAAACAAATTTACGTTTGACAACCTTTATTAAGGATTCACAGTGCCATCTGTATAAAAATGGTAAAAAATTAATCCATCAATATTTTGCTGACATATTCGCAAAATAGTATGGCAACTGATGTGTTTCCTCCTTAAATTTGGTGAGCTAATTAAATGGAACACATGGTACGGGTGAGATTGAGACTGAATTGGGCGATGGAAATTGACTATACCGTTCCAACTTCAAGTTAGAAATAGTCATTTTAAAATTGGAAACAATCATTTTCAAAGTGGAAATAATGATAAGGTAGCAAGCCGGACACTGTAAAACCGATGTGTGAAGTTTTTTATTTGTTGTATTATCAATATTGTTGTATTCTTAAAAAATATTTTTGCTCTTAAAATGTCGTATATTAAGAAAAGCGAAGCTGATAATATTAAGAAACAATTTTTTGCTTTGTATAACAACGCAAAAACATTATGAGTGAACACGACCACTTCATCTAGGTGGGATGTCCATTAACAGAACGTGGCTGAAAAGCAACGAACTGGAATTAGAAACAATAAAATTACAAAGGAACATCGTACTTTTATGGCGCAATATGTTGAACAAAATACGAGAGTAGCTTTAAAGCAAATCAAGAAAAAGTTATGCAGACTTATCAGATTGATGTCTCCGTGGAATGTGTGCGCAAGCATTTAGATGGTATGTTTTTACCCTCAATAATATTCGAAGAGAACCTGCAAATGCGAATAATAAAATTACCAAAAGAAACTGGCGTCAATATGTTGAACAACTGAAAGCATATCAATCTATAAATCGACCAATCAGATATATGCATAAAACGAATTTTAATCTTTTCAAAAGGACGATCCAAAAAAGGAAGCCGTTGTAGATATATTGCAGTAGGCTGCCGTGGCGCCAATGTTCATATGATAGGGTGCATAGGTAATATGGGGTTTATTCATCACGAAGTAAGAAGGTAATGCTCCCAGCAAGCAAATGATTTTATACGCGATTGTCTACGAAATGCTCTAACCAAATATCAATCACCAGTCCATGTCTTATGTCTATTGAAGATATGTTTCTTGAAAGTGAATTTATCAATCATCGGTTATAAAGATTATACCCGTACAGTATAATGTTAAACTTTGTAGAACTTGCTTGGTTGGCTCTTACGAGTTCTTTTAAACTACATTTATCAACTGAAATGCCACAGATTTTAAAAGGTGAAAATAGGGCAGATTTGACCCAAACCGAATTTCGCCAACAAAATACTGGAAAATATTACACAACGAAATTTACCAAATTTATCTGTTGCAAGTTGTGCTATATAAATTAATAAACTTTTGGTCATATATATTGTTGTACACTGTGTGGTTTATATTTTTAAATTTGAAAATGATCATTTCCACTTCAAAAATGATTATTTCCACTTTGAAAATTATTGTTTCCAATTTCATATGGCTTATTTCCAATTTGAAGTTGGAAACGTATAGATTAAATCTGGCATATAGGCCAACTGAA
Organism: Nephrotoma guestfalica; assembly: GCA_963691935.1. Taxonomy (NCBI): domain Eukaryota; kingdom Metazoa; phylum Arthropoda; class Insecta; order Diptera; family Tipulidae; genus Nephrotoma; species Nephrotoma guestfalica. Next base: position 265,769,032 of record OY829915.1, on the reverse strand, counting down.
ATGTATATGAATACTTTTTCATCACCACTTAAGGCTGTGATTGGTTTTTATTTCTGGCATTTAAGTGTGTCCATGGTAACCAGGTGAGGATGTGCATGTCCATTATCTTTCCGTGGCGTTATTATCATATAGTCCCAAAGTTCAAGATCAATCCGGACAATTGTTTCAACTTATAGCGGTAAATACAGTATGACCCAAATCTCGGTAATATTTTAGAAACAAATGGCAAGGCACAAATTATGGCACTTATAGTGTACTAACACTGAGAAAACTCATGTTCCAAAATGACACTGTTTATATCTCAATTTAGATCTTAAGTTGAAATATTTTATTTGATCTGTTTTGTGTTCATTTAACTAATAATTTATAAATTAGATGAAAATATTGAATGTGATTGTTGATATATGTTTGTTAGCTATAAAATAGGTACTACAGATAAAAAATGTTTCCGAATTAACCAAATATTATGCGCTCGACTGATAGTTTATTTATAAATACTAAAAATGTTTTATGCCTAAATTGTAAATAAAATATTTATAATTTGAATTAAAGAGATTTCCGATTAAGGATACCTTTATGTCAGATTTGGCCATACTAGTAGCATCATATCTCAATTTGACTTATTTTTTTAAGCACAACAAGTTAGTTCTTCTGCATTATAGAGAACTGGCCAAGTGTCTGGTGACTTGTTTCAAAAGAACAAGACTGACGAATCTTTTAAATTAAAAATTCGGTTATCTTCAAATATCTATATGAAATAAACTCCACTAGACTTAGCGAATTATATTAAACCACTTATAATTGTTAAACATTTTGTAATCTCAGGTTAGTGTATTTAAAACACATATGAAGTTTTTGTTAAATATTTGTTTTCCTACTGGATTATGGCCGGACAATTATTTTGTACAAGCCGAGGTTACCAAATGTCATTGGAGTTAATAGACTAATTTAGATAAAATAATTAAAACTTAATTTATTATAGAAATATATTATGTTATAAAATAGCGAACAATAATTTGGATTTGGCAATAAAAATATTTCTATGTATAAAAATTATATTTCTAAAGTGATGGTGTAAAATAGGAAATACAATAAATTAATTGAAATAAACATATTATCTCAATAGAAATTCCAGTTGTTCCATTCTGCTAGATTTTTGTCTGAGGAATACATAGTTTTTATAATATGCAGGAATAATTTGATTGGCATGGTTTATGTCCAAATTTCATATATGGATCTTTTTCAGTGAAACGAGTGAATATACATACATAGGGTGAATATGGTAAAACGGAACTAGCTGAACCGATAATTTTACTATGGTGAATCTACAATGAAAAATGTCAATCTATAGGCGCATCAATTTGTGCAAAGATTACGAAAATGTACCCGCAGCGTGTGTGTACCTTGTTGAGGTTTCTGCTATAATATCGACGTGATATTGTGTCGATGCCCATGGTCACCATTCGAGGAAAATGGTGATGGATGCATGGAACTATCACAAAAGTTTTGACGGCAAATAATGTGGGTGGTAGTGACTAATTTGGTATTTCGTTGTCAGCTGATGAATTTCTTCTTTAAATAAGGTATGAGCTAATTGAACTAGATAATACTAAAATAACTGAAATAACCGAAACATTTTATGTTATATCGGGGCCGAATTTGATTAAAAGAATGAAGATTGGCGGAAGGCTGACTTTTCAGATCTCATGATACCTAAATCAAAGAATTTGGATATGTCTCATCACACGATATTTAAACTTCCACTTATTTCTTAAACTATATAATCGAAAATTTAATGCGACAATTGACGCAGATGTATAAAAACACAAATTTTGGTCGATACAAATCTTCCATCGCGATAAATAAATCTATTATCTATCTAAATTACCGGTTAAAATATATAATTAGGAAATTTAAAGTTATAGTAAAATTGTAATATAAAATATGTTTATAAAAGTGAGAATTAGTTTTCAGTAATTAATAATGTAAATTAAACGCATTTTAATAGTGCGCAACTTACTTTATAATATTGCGCTAGCAGTGCGCTTAGTTTAGGCCAGCGTAGGATTCGGTCCATATACTGACAAATAATTTATGTGTTTAAACGTTAAAATGCGAAGTCATTTGGCCTCTAGGATAATTATACAATTATACCTAATATAGCTGACAGTAACTTTTTCAGACCGACTAACGTAAAGTAAAGAGACAATTGTGAGAACATTGAGTTTTTAATGTCATTCCTTAGGTTGACGACGTTGGCTGATGCAAAACTCACCGCACCTTGTAATGTGCATGGAAGTTGTTTTTGATGGAAGTACTGAAAATTACATTTATCAAAAAAAACAACATTTGTTCACGCAAACCATTGATACATATTCTGAAACTACCGTTAATCCTTTTCATTTGAGTCCTCATTTAATAAAATCGGTTAAGTAGTTTTTGAGGAACAAATTCCCTAAAAATATGCATTTTTCCGGAAATCTTTAAACGGTTAAAAGCCCTTATTCAAAAGGCCGAAAAAAATAAAAATAATTATTTTGTGTTTCTTGAAGTATATTCATATGAGGTACAGTACACTCCCGCAAGTTTAATCGAATTTATAAATTAAGTTTTAAATCTTTAATAATCGGTAATGTAGAATGGAATGTTCCTTAGTATGGTGAAATTGTAATTTGCAATTTGTATTTTTAATATTCATCAAAATTTATATGATATTCTTATCGCTTGAGCCCTAAAAAATTTTCAAACGAAGAGACCCACGTAATTTACCCATCCTTAAACTTCTCGTAACATTTGTTACATTGTATTTTGGATTGAAAAGAGTGTCACCCAAAACGGCGTATTGAAACGCAATATTTTGTTGATAGTTGGCCATACTTACATGAAATTACTGACACATCAGTTATGTGATTATTTTTTCTTAATTTTATATGAAGCTGAATGAACGAGGTTTATTAAATCAAACATTGTGAGATTATAAAATGTCCTAGGTTGTAGATATCGTCAACCCTCCTCCTCATGTTTTGACCTAAATCTAATATACGTTTGTGGTTGTTTGCCTTTATTATGTACTGATAACTAAATACAAGAGAGTCAAAGCCCGTTAATGTTTAATATGTCAAGACACAAATAGCAAAAATACCTAACTTAACGTGAGAGACTAATAAATGCGCTTAATATCAATTTATTTGTTCTTTATAAACATCGTCTTGCGGTGATCTAAAAAACCTTGATTGCACCCACGGTAAGCATTAAGACTGCAGTGCCTCGTTTTTACTTTCTTTTGTTTATTCTCACTCCAGGACCCTTACTATTGAAATCGATCGCCTTGCTGGATGATCGCCTCTGTACTGAACACCTGGGTAAAAATTTAGTACTATTGTCTTCGATTCCTCACTATTCAAATTCGAAAACTATCAATTGAATAATACTAATTGTTACTATGACAGTCGTTCATAATTGTAACGAAAGCGTTCGAAAACAATAGTATTGAAATATAAAACGAGGCCGGTCATTTTCAATAGTAGGAGCTCAATACTAAACTAAATAATATTTAAACAAAAGAAGTTCAATATAACGAAAGAAAATGTCTGGATATCATTAGAGTTTGGGATGCAGATTTAATTTATCTGTTGGCACTTTGTTTTAATTTTTAATTTTCCAAACTTCTTTCTTAAAAAAAAAATAATGACATTTATGTAATATACGTATTCGATATGTTTGCGTCGTGTTAAACAGATGGATCTGAGACTTTAGTTGTGTTTTTTGTAGCGTGAACCCCTAAACGAAATATTTCCTAATTTAAAATCGTTAATATGTATAATATGCTGAGTAGCATAATTATCAAGCCAAATCTATTGCATCCATCAACCTGTGATGTGATTTTGTTTATGCTTGCATGTTCAATAATATATAAACTGTAACATAATATCTTTAAAACAATTATGTGAAAATTAGAACGGTAATAATAATAAAAATTAAGTGAAAGTATTTATGAGATTTTTTTTCCGGGAAATTTGATCTGAACCATTGTTGAATCATAATTTTAAGGTAGAATATATTACAAACATGTGTAATACCAATATGAGAAAATGTACGCTCCCTTCAATGTTGTACTCGTATAAACAATTGTCAACATCATCGTCATGAATTTATGATTTCCACCACAATCAGCCAACATGATAGTCATTAGAATCATCGATCAATTCATTTTAATTTTCCGGTTTTCGGATTCTTTCAAATATTATCTTTGTTATAGCTCTTCCAAACACAAAAATTTTAATTGTAATTTATGATATCATATTTTTAGGATTTGTGACACGTGACCTAATAAACATGAGTCAAGCAGTTATTTCTTATATTCATGTATTAGGTGATAATATAAAGAAAATTTTCATTCGAAATTTAATTGGATTTACGGATGCATAAAATTCGAATATTACATTTCGTTTTACAGGTACGGTATCAATCCCCAATAGTTTTGTTTAAAATATTACGGAATGTAATTTATTAGAGGAAAAATAAAATAAGTCAAAAAGTTTTCCAAAAGTAGTTTCCATCTTGTATGTTCCGTTAGTAATTTTACAAAGAAAAGCACTGCAACAACAAATATGTTTAATGTTTCTTGTTTAAAACGTAAATCTTTGTACTTTTTGTTACTTCAAGAAGTTTACCAGATTGTTTTGTTTACATATTTTGAAGTTACCAATAAATTTTTCTCAGAAAACGGATAAATAAAAAAAACATAAAAAATTGTGTATACGAGTACATAGTATTTTGTGGTAGTTTTGTTGTTGTTGTTGGGTTGTACATTGGAAATTTTATAGTAACATAAAAAGCAAGAGTATATAACTTCCTTGCTGTGAATGCATGCGCAGACGCTGTATATTTTCAATTGATTTGATAGTACGTATAGTATGCACAATTGCACATACAAATATAAATTCTATCTTGAAAGGTTTACTTGAACTTCGTGCTTTTTTAATGTTCCCGTTTCTTCCGAATTAATATCGATTTGAATTATTGAGATTTTCGAGTCAGTGATTTAATTTAATTGACCTATTATAAACAATCATTAAAATGCTTAAAAAGATTCTGCAAAAAGATTTGCGGATGCGAATCTCAAAAATTAATCAAATATATATTTACAAACCATTTCAGTTTTATTATATTCCTTCTAACTTCTACCTTGTTGTTGGAAATCATTTAGTGTATTTGAAGAAGATGGCGCCAGTGATAAGCACCTCGAGTGTTAAACCAATTGAAAATCCATTTTAATTGTCTTAAATTGGCTGATTTTTCTTGTATTCTTTCAACTGTTCAATTCGTTTCCTTAATTCCTCTTTTAACATATGAATAACACATAACACACTGAGACGATATAAGATTTGTCTTCAATGTTGTAAGAAAGTATCATTGTTTAACTTAGATTTCAAAACTAACCAAACAGATTTGCGTCTTATATGTTTTACAGACATATAAACATTATATACATAATATATATTTTTTGTGTCTACGTATTCGTACATAATATTATGTTCTGAATCAGTAAATACAACGCTAACAAACTGAATAAGATATAACCTAAAAATTAAGAAATTTTTTTGTTTTTGATTAAAAGAAAAGTGATAAGAAAATGTTAAGTTAAGAAATAAAAACAAAAACGTTACAACAGAACATAGATCACGAAAAAGTCTTAACTTTTTTCTTTTCATCATCATCATCTCCCCAAAATATCAATGGGGGGTTTATGTTTTCAATGTTACGTTTTTGTGTTTTACGATCTCGTAATTTTTTTGCTGTGTATGAAATTAAGAAAGATTGTAAGAAACGATTGTTTTGTTCGAAAAACAAAAAAAATTGAAATAAGTATAAAACAATGTAAAATTTTCACCTTGTGACATTCTCATCCGAATACCACACCACACCCTTTTTGGTGGAAAAATATATATTTTTATTTTAAAAAAGGTCACTGCTGACTATTTTATTTTAAATAAAAAATTTAACATTTGTTGTAAGTACATACAAATATTACTGTATCTGACCATATGGTATTAAATTTATTATATTGTTATGCAAGAGAAAAATCAAGATTACCGCAGTTTAACAGTAAGTAACGTGCAGATTGTACGCCTTTTAAAACTTACTACCAACATCTAACAGTACACAAGAACCTGTTTCGACCGACCGGATAAGACCGGCAATTAAACGACAGCAAATTTTAAAATCTCCAAATATTTTTGAATTTTTTCGAATGATGTTAACTCAAGAAACTCATAGAATATTTTTATTCTAGCTTAATTGAAAATACCAATGGAAAAGGAGAAAAGGAATTTTCAATAAATATATTTGTTTTGAGTGTGTTGAAAAGCCGATAACAAAACTTGATGACAAAGTAGAAAAAATAATATTAATTCCACATTACAGCATAGATATTTTCAATTGAGAAAAATTGATAACGACAAATTATTAAAAATAGAAAATCTTGCTTTGAGTGTATTTAATAAGAGAAAAGATGAGGGAGGATGGTTGAATGCAAAAACTTTATAATTTGGTCATTTATTTTTATTTAAAACATTAAAAAATTTACAACCACCATACAAAGTACGTTGTATATATTTTTATATATATATACGTACGTACATACATATTGAACATATACGTACGGACATAGTAATAAAAATTATGTCTTAGAGAAAAGATCATTGTGAAGTCTTGTGTTTGCTTTTGCTGTTATTATTATTTTTTATATCATTATATCATGCTGCGCTGGAAATCATGTATCAAAGAATTTTCGGAAACATAAATAATCATACAAGAAACTTATTGCAAAAAATCGTTATCAATAATATCTTTTTATTTTTATTATTGTTGTTTTGTAAATGTTTGTTCAAAATATAAGTCTGTCTGTTTTTTTTGATACATATTTCTAAGTTGTTTTAACAAAATATATAAAAAAAAATATTTTAGGCCGCGCGAGAGTTCATAATTTATTTATGTTTTTTGAAAAACATATAATTTTATGTAACAACATAAATTTTTTTTTCGATCGAATGATTTTAACAAGATGAGTGGTATGGTTTTTGATGGTTTTATTCCATTTAATTTGATCTGAACTAAGTTAAGTGCTCAGAAATACGTTTACATACTAAATTTGGTGACGATCTCGTGGGCGGATTTTTTCTTTCATTCAGCTAATTAACTTATTTTGATAACATTATCATTGTCAAACAAAACCTTTAATTTCATCAATCACGCAAGACAAAGAAATCATTATTCTCTCTAAAAATAATACAGAACATAAAAATCCTTTTAAAAAAATGGCCAATACAAGTATATCAATCCATCATCATAACTCATAACCCTGTGCCCAATTTATCAAATCCAGTTTCGCTTTCAATCACAAAAACTGTATCTGATAATTAAAACCATGTTTTCTCAAAGACTAGAAAAAAGGTTTCTACAAATGAATGAATTATCCAGCTGAGTCTTTTTTTTTCGTTTCGATATGTGTTGTTTATGGTATTTATAGTTGTCCATGTCTGTCGAGAAAACATTTGTCGTCAAAAAAAGAAGAGGACTCTTTTGATAAAAATCTACAACTCTACAACTACTCTCCGATGAAACCGAATATAATTTTCAAGTTTTGTGTTGTCGCCGTTTTAATGTCCTGTTACATGTATTGTCTTGGAGACATGACAATACGATATGGTTATTGACGATCATCATCATCAGTTATCATCATCAAATTGGATGTTATTACAAAATAACATAAAAACGAACAAAATAAAATAAAAAACTACGGTAACCTGAAATATACGATGAAAAAATAGGATAAGAAAATTAAAGTGAGAAAAAAAGGTTGGACGCATGATTTTTATTAGTTTTTATTTGGGACACAACAACAAAAGCTATATACTCAATGTGATATCCCTAGGTTTATAAAAAAAAATTCATCATGGTTTAGTTGATTGGGTTGGAGTTTCAATTGTATTTGTTTCCCTTATCAAAAATTGGAATCTTTATTTCTCTCCGAGTTGTGTTATTGAATTAAATGGATGTTCACAAATATACCTAATAATAACAGCAACAACAATGAGACCGGATGTCTTATCTACAGCGCCATCTTTTAATACTATATTAATATTATTATAAGTCAAAATTGTATAAGAAACAGAATATAAAAAATAATTCGAACAATAAGAAACAGGCAAGAGCTTAATACCAGAAGATGTTACTTTATTAAAATGGAATTGATGATTGAATTTTATGTTTTACATTTAAAAAAAATCATTTATTTATCCAGATTATTATACAGTTTTCCGTTGCAGCGTTCTTGGCTTTTAATTGACACAATGTGATATATATATAAACAATATGGTGTTAATGAAATTCAATTATTTGAAGGAAATTTCAAACTAAACTCAAACATTAATTTTCTAGATTTACAATATCTTAATAAAGTTTATACACAATCTTCCAACAATAGAGTTGTGGTTATAAAATAAATATTGGGTGGGCTTTTGACAATGTTTGGTTGAAATTTGTATATTTTGAGAAATATGGAAATTCTAAATTATTTTGTGGAGAAAGAATAATTTCAAACAGAATGGATGTTTTACAATTCCGTACGAGGACACACTGTCAAATAATTTTTTGTAGTATATTTTTCTGGTCTACTGAAGAAAAAAGATGCAAGTAAACTTTTATAAATTGCCTTTTGCAAGGAAATAATTCTCTATATAACTTTATTTAAAAAAATGACCGCAAACTTTAAACTTAGCCGTAACCTATCTGTCTTCACGGTGTTCTATTTTAGTTTTGATCTCAAATTAAATTAATTTTAAACTTATTTATCAATTTTTAACTAGTATCGAACTAGAAAATACACGAATTACGGTTTGAATTGCTTGAACACCCTACTTACTCACTAGATTTTTTTTGTTCCCTACGCTAAAAGTTTATTTATTTATTTACTTATTATTACATTTTAAATATTATGATTAACACAAATCGTGTATATTATGATTAGAGCTCGTGTACTTGTTGTTGTTGTTGGTTACTTCTAGTTCCACTGATTGTTATTGAGTATGTTGTTGTACCAACACACTTGATGTTCTTCCAGTTGCGGTTTCCGATTTTGCACCGAGTGAAAATCGGGAACCGCAACAGGAGGAACATCAAGTGTGTTGGTACAACAACAAAGTCAACAACAATCAGTGGAACTAGAAGTAACCAACAACAACAACAACTACACGTACATGTGTTACAAAGGAAACCATGCGAGCATCATGGACGGTTTCTCAAATTGGGCTACATAATTTGGAAAATTAATGTAAGCCGACGAGTAGATTTAAGAACCAAGTATGAGTAATGACAGACATAGTTCAGATTTTATAGGATGAAGTAACAACACTATCTCGTCGACCTTATTTATTGATGCTCCTATCGTTCATTATGAAATATTAAACCCTCAATACGAAATAACACTATCGAAATTGTGTTGTCATATAAAACATTTAAACCTTGATCTAAATTGAAATGTTCATTCATTTAAAACTTAAACACTTAAAAGTGTTATTAAATGTAAGGTGAAGAAAACTATTAATACAACAAAATAGTAAAAATAAATAAATCTCTAAAATATGAAGGAAGAAAAACTGGCAAAAATTTGAATTATTTTGGAGCATATTGGTAAGTTAAAGTTAAGGCTAAAATTAATAAAAAATTAAAACATTACAAGCTAGTCTAAATTATGTAGCATTTGGTGAGATTTAAGCTACGAGGGTTGTCTGAAAAGTTTCCGACGTAACGAAGATACAAGACATTTTTCTTCAAATTTGTTTTCATTTCTCTACATAGTCTCCTTCTCAGTCTACACTCTCCTCCCAGCGAAGCTCCCATGTATTTAACCCGTTCAAATATTACTCGGCGTCTTGCCCTGCAAAACAGTTGTTTACGAAGGTGATGGTCTCTCATTCAACGAAAATCTCTGTACTCCGAACACAACTTTGATCGATTTTCAATTTGTCTACTAAATTTTAAAAAAATAAATAAACTTCACTAACAATATTTATAAGAAGAATGATTGAGTCTATCATGAGTTGGCGAGTAAATATATGTAGCCAACAGCCATAAAACCTAGTGAAACTTCAGTCTAAAATAACGCTAAGGGACCAACCACAGCGCCGGATTGCGTTGAAGTCATAACGATAAGCAAATTTGGTGCAGCTTCTTGAATAAATTATTTGGTTCACTTCATTCATTATCATGTCACACACCCATTATGAATGAGCTCTCGCTCAAAATGGGGTGTAATAATTTGTAGTGGATTAGTGTTAATCATAATATTTAAAATGTAATAATAAATAAATAAATAAATAAACTTTTAGCTTAGTGAACAAAAAAGTCGCTGGGGACTAGATCTAGTGAGTAAATAGGGTGGTCAAGCAGTTCAAATCGTAATTCGTGCATTTTCGTCATGGCAACCACTGAGGCGTACGACGGCGCATTGACTTGGTGGTAATGGAGCAATATTTTATTTTCTGCAAATACCAGTAATGGTTTTCCCTGTTCGAAGTTAATCGATTAAGATAACTTCATGACTGTTCCAGAAAACAGTCGCCATCACTCTCCCAGGTAAGGGAACAGCCTTTGCCTTTTTTGGAGCCCATTCCTTCTTGGCAGTCCACTGTTTTGACTATATTTTAGGGTATAATGGTGTATCCACGTTTGATCAACAGCAATTAGCCGGCACCAAAACTCATTTATTGCGCCTTAACTGCGCCAACAGAGCGTTGGAAATGTTCATTCGAAAACGTGTCTGGTCCAAAGTGAGAAAACGCAGCACACAATGGCGGGACCCAATGATGGTGCAGAGTTCTCGTACATAGCGTTCAACTCGTCTTTGACTTGTGTAGGCGTATTGCCTTTCAAAAATAGATATTTAATGACAGCACGATACTCGATTTTTTCTTTTTTCACAAAATGGCTGATATGTCGGTGAATAACTTTCATTGCATGCGCAAACACACTCCTCCACTTTTCTTGACGAGTGCTGCCATCTTAGTGTTGACGTCGGAAACTTTTATCTAAAAAGAAATAAAGCAAAATCAAAAACTTGTAACGGAATTGTCACATTCCATTCTACCCAATCATAAATTATCATATCGGCATGACCATGGAGGTAATATCTTCAACTGTATTTAACCGTATACACGTCATGCAAAATTTCACATTATTCTTTACTGCTATTTCAATTGAAAGTCGTTTAATTAATTCATATTAGAATTTTTAGTTAAATTCAGTTCAATAATCATAAATACACTGTGTTACACTGTTTCGGTCACAAATTTGAAAATCTCTTCTTCACTAATTCTAATAAATTGATTATTCAGGTCGGAAGTACTCATTTCCTTTAAAGCCATTATATTACCTTTTTAAGTGCATGATTAGTGCAAGAAGTTTTTTTTCTATACTGCAAGAGTAACTTTAGTTTGCTTCGTGTACAGAAAACATGGAAAGGTGAATATGTTGTGGCCAACATCCGACTTTCTTTTACTACGAAAGCGAAAAATTAAATTTACCGGACTTCTGGTAAAACTGTTTTGTATAAACAAAAATCATTATTCCTGCTCAATTTTAGAAAACCAACAACGCAACCCTTGTTGGAAATTTTAATCTTTTAGTTCTTTGTCGTTTTTTGTAAATGCTAAAGTTTTCTTTGTCTTTGCAATAACTGGAACTCTCTTGGAGCTCCTACTTTCTTTGAGGATCTTCTTTAATGGAAAAAATTTAGGTATGAAGTTTTGGGACTAGATGATGCTATATCAGTAGCATCGGCCTTTGGCTCATTTGCTAGTTAGTTTCAATTATAATAAACAAGTTTTTGTTGTAAAGCTTTTAAAAATTAAATATTATTTATTATTTAATTATTAATTGTGAATCCCACATATTGTTAAGTATATGCTAACTGATCAACATACTAATCTTCGGGTTCATTGGTACAGAGTACACCGGTTGGTTTGAGACACTAACGCAGTAGAGCTTAACGCCCTTTCTCCCCTTCTGCCGGTGATTCTATGCAACAAACAAACAGAAAAAACTTACTAACACAAGTTTTTTGCTTACGGCGCTACTAAACAATATTATACTTAATTTTTTACTAACTGTTTTAGAGTATCATCATATTTATTACAATATTAAAATAACGTTTAATAGCGTTGGGGACTACCGCATACCGTTTAGTTTAGTAAAGGATGAACTTCATCTTGGATGAACTAAGCTGCACATGGGAAATTAAAGAAATTGAAGCACCGAAGCCAAGGTAGTTAATTAAACGTAGAGTTTCATGCCGAAAAGTGAGGACATGGCGTAGTTTTATAATGGGGTTTTAATGTAACATTATTATATCCATCCTTAAACTTGATCGAATAAGAGCTTCCACAAGTTTTTTTTACATAAAACGCATTAAAATAAATTGAATAATCAAAAATGGTTGAAAACAATTTCTTTTAAATGTTGTCCGCGACTGACTCTTAGATGGTTCATTCTATGGGTCCAATTTTCGAGCATTTCGGCCGATATTTCGTTAATTACGCGTGTTATGTTCGCTTCTAATGCAGGAATCGATTGTGGTTTATCGATATAAACAAATGATTTCAGATACCCCCATAAAAAGTAATCTAGCGGCGTTAGATCACAAGATATTGGAGGCCAATTCACGGGTCCGTTTCAATTTGGAGCTGTTCCAACGCCCATAAACCAAATCGATGACGCAAAGGAAGGTCAACCGGCTTCAATTATTGAACAAGCTGTATTATAACGGGTGTTTTTTTAGGAGGTTTGTTTTTCCGATAGATGTCGTTTTATTTTATGACAGTTGTTTTGACAGCTCAAAGTGGCATTTCTACTCAGTATTGTTTGGCAAATCATTATGAATAGGTTAACTCCAGAACAACGTTTTCAAATCGTGGAAATTTATTTTCAAAATCAGTGTTCAATTAAAAATGTTTATAGAGCACTTCGTGAATTTTATGGTGCACATAATCGTCCGTCAGAGACCACCATAAAGAACGTAATTACCAAATTTCGGTCTACATTCACTCTTTTGGATGCCAAGCCACCGACAAGAATGAGAAGAGTTCGTACAGAAGAAAATATTGCTGTCGTTGAGGCCAGTGTCGAAGAAAACGACAATTTATCGATTCGTCGTCGTGCTCAGCAAATTGGACTTTGTCCATCGACTTTATGGAAAATTTTACGTAAAGATTTGGGTTTGGTGCCATACAAAATTCAATTGGTGCAAGAATTAAAGCCACACGACCATCGTTTGCGCCGTGAATTCAGTGATTGGTCGTTAAATCAATTGAACGAAGATCCATTTTTTTACCGTAAAATTCTCTTCAGTGATGAGGCGCATTTTTGGTTAAATGGATACGTCAACAAACAAAATTGTCGCATTTGGAGCAAAGATAATCCACACGCCGTTCTAGAATTACCAATGCATCCTGATAAATGTACTGTTTGGTGCGGTCTATGGGCTGGTGGGATCATCGGTCCATATTTCTTTAAAAATGAGGAAGGACGACGCGTTACCGTGAATGGAAATCGATACAGAACCATGTTAAATGAGTTTTTGTTGTCAAATCTTGAAGATATGGATATGAATGAAATGTGGTTTCAACAAGATGGTGCCACTTGCCATACAGCACGTGAAACAATCGACTTATTGAAAGAAACTTTCAACGACAACATTATTTCGAGAAATGGTCCGGTGAATTGGCCTCCGCGTTCGTGCGATTTGACGCCACTCGATTACTTTTTGTGGGGATACGTGAAGTCATTGGTTTATGTGGATAAACCTCAATCGATTGACGCTTTGGAAACCAATATTCAACGTGTCATTGCTGACATACGCCCTCAAATGCTTGAAAAAGTGCTGGAAAATTGGACCTCCAGAATGACATTTGTGAAAAATAGTCGTGGTAGCCATATGCCAGAAATTGTGTTTAAATGTTAAATGCCAAAAAATTATCTACCAAATAAAAAAAAATTTTGGTCATTTCATAATTTTATATGTGTTTTATTCAAAAAAAAAATCGGCAACCTCTTAAAAAAACACCCTTTATATGCCTTCAAACCAAGTCCTCTCTTCAAAATACGCCACAATGTGCCATCCGAGAGATCCAGAGTTTGAGAACGGCGACGAATTGATTGATTGCGAAAAGATCGACTTGTACGCACTCTAGTCAGTTGATGAATATCCAATAAAGAAAAAGTGCTTCGAAATTTATTGATTGTTTCGCGAACTGTGCGTTCAGTTGGACGATTATGAACACTATTAAATGGTCGAAGAGCACGAAAATAATTTTTCACTGAACACTGATTTTTGAAATAAATTTCCACAATTTGTAGACGTTGTTCTCGCGTAAGTCTATTCATGGTGAATGTCAATAAATACTGAATACAAATGTCATATGAACATGACAGTGGTGACGTATGAATCCCAATTGGAAAAGGTACCTCCTATTGGATCTCTCTTTAGAAATATCATTTTAATTTATAAAAGCAAAGTTAGTTACAGAAACTAGGTGTTTGCAAATCCAAATGCTTAAATTCATATTCGGGATAAAAGACGTGTAATCTGCAAAAATTTGTATTTTGCAGTGGCATTAAACGACATCATTCTACTATCTACAATGAAGCGCCATTTTTAAAACTGATTTTATTCTTAAAACATGCTTTTCTCATCCACATTTATTGCTACTGATAATATTGATAGCGTGTTTTAAACTATTTTTTTCTACTTTGGTATTGAAATCAAAACATTCTTTACTGGTTGAGAAAATGATTTGCAGAAAACTAATGACTCAATGATGTTACTCAATGACTTTTATATATGTTTTATATCTATAGGTATGCACCACGATTTCAGAAATATCAATAAAAACCTTACATTTTTAGAAATTAGAATTTGTTTAAATATTTGAGATAGTAGGCTATTTACGTGATTTTTATTTAAAAAAATTGATTTATCGTAGCTAGATTGGATATTTGCATACCACATGCCTGAAATGAATCAATCCTCCTGCTACGAGAAATCAATATTTAAATCAAGTTTAGTTGGGCCCTACAACTTGTATGAAACCACATTATTGCAATCATGTGAGAGCAGCTCTCGTTTGCTCTGGCTACTAGCTGCTCACATTCATTTTGCAATCATTTGCTTTTACCACTTATAACACTATGCATACGTGAAAATTATATAGAGGTAGTCAACAAAATATTGTTAACATCTTGTGCCTCGATGGTTATGCAAACTTCCATTGTCAGGCGAAAAGTGTGCTTTTTAGACATTAGGCTCAAATACGTAATTTGGTTTAAAAAGTTATGATGGGAAGATAGCGAATAAACTGGTTCTTAACATATGGGTATCTGCTACAGAAACTGTGTCATACGACTCGACCCACAGATAACAGTTCATAAATAATAAGTTACTGCTATATTTATTTCAAAAAACATTCTCAAATGGTGGTCGAATCTAAATTGCTCTTTTTCTTAATCTTTAGTTTGATTCAACAATAAAAACATCTTATGATACAACAGTAGCTTTGTTCCGTTTACTATTTAAGTTCTATAAATAATTTAGGATTTTATTCTAAAAAGATGCCTTATTTTACCTGAAATAAACATCAAAACAAAACAAAATACACAAAACGAAAGGAAATTTTCGAAAGGAATTCTGTTTTGTAAATGAAAGACAATTAAATTCGTTATGGTCATTTAGAATTTGATGTGTGTATTTAGAGTTAGATTTAGGGTAGAAAATTGGTCGTTTATTATTTTCAAGTTTGACTTTTGGATCAGGATAATTGATAGCTTTTCTGTTGGTGGTATTTATATAAGACTACCAAATGAAATTAGATTGTTTGCTGTTTATTTGAACCGTAATAACCGTATAATTTTGATTGGTATCATATGTATTGAATATCGATAAACAATACAATTGGGTGTACTTGATTGTGATGTTAGCTGTATATATATGAACAAAGGTAATAATTCCCAATATTTGTCGAATTGTAAATGGGAATTGCACTGGGAAAGTAAACACGACCTTCTCATTCCAGTCCTGATGACGGTTTATCTCGTTTTAACGTTTATGAAACTTCGAAAATTATGATATTTGTTATCTCTTGTTTTATAAAAACAATGAATGTAAAAAATAACATAAAAATACAAAATTCCAAATGTCCATGTACAAGAAAGCAAGCAAGCAAATGCAAAAAACGAACAATAAGCAACAAATCGCGGGACCTCCTACGGTTTACATACATTACAGATTTATTTTTTTGCACAATATTATATAATGTAATGTTATTAATCTTACAACAATAATCGAAACATGTTGTTATGATCTTACGAAGTTTTAGAAAACCAAATTTTACAGAAATGAATCTCTTTTTGATTAAGATTTAAGCGGTATCCAATTGTTACAGGATATTTGTTTATGGTTACTTAGCGCTATATAATAAAGTCACTATATTGAAATTTAGATTTAAGATAAAACGAATACAATTTTTTGCTAAGTCATAATATACATTTGTCAAAATGATTTGAAATTTTCACACCTTTTGAAATTCTTGGGTTTGTATATCCTATACATGGAATTTGAAGATTAGAAAACTAGAAAATAATTTATTGTAATTGGATTTAAGATAATCTTGTATACATTTTATTTAAGTAGAAAATTGTATTGCTGAAGTTGATTAAGTCACAAGTTGAAAATATTACGTTTATCTTCTAATTCAATACACCCGAGTGTTAAACGTAATTCTTAATTTCTAATCCCAATTTCATTTCTATTATTGAAATAGATATATAAAAAAATTGTGTTACAGAATTTTTTCGAAATGTGTATTAAAATCGTGCTGCGCTCTCCAGGATGTCCATACACGGATATAAACACAGACAACATATGGTTAAACATATTTTTTATGTTTTTATTTAATTTAATATTTTTTTTTGCATTTTTCTGTAAATATGTGTAATTCAAAACAATACTGTTGTATGCCATTTAGACGATGCATTGATTTATCTCAAAAAGCTTATATGACAGAATCTCGAATCGCAATTTATTTATTCTACGAATAAACGAAATAATCAATAAGATTTGGACCAATTTCCCAGCCACCACACACAGCAAGAACACAAGAATGTTTAAAAAGGGGATGAAAGTACATAAAAATAATGTCTATATAATTTCATTTTTCTCTAATTTGATTTTGAAAATGTACTCAGCGTAACATAAATTGAATTAGAAGTGATATGATTCTCTAAGTATTAAGTAAGTAGCAGTAGTAAACCGAAACCATCAGTTAAAGTGGGAAATAAAAATTTTCAGCTCGATTAATTTATGTTTAATGGAATTTAATTTGATATAAATTAATTCAATTTGATTATACGCATAGCTATTTATCGGTTGTGTATAAACATCCCATTCGTTTAATTAAACGGGTGTTAGGGTTTAAGATGGTTTGCAAAGGATTGTTAAGTTTAGCGAATCTACTTACTGGGCAAAATATTAAATATGATGTAACAAACTCGATAAAGTATAGGTAATAAATCAAAACATTGTCATCAATACCACACGACATAAACAAATTCAATTCCAGTTAAATCCACCCAGATTTCCGTTTAAGGAGGTTTCATTTATTTTGGAGAATTGTGCGGGGAATCAATATTCTCAAAACGAATTGAATCAATGTAAGGGAGATAGAACTGACTACGAATTTAATACAATAATTTATTAGAATTTTAAATTAATTAAAGTAGAAAAGAAATTTTATTTTAGTTTAATTGAGGTTAAACAGACGGAGCTAATAGCAGAAATTTTCACATAAATTTTCATTTACAAGCAATATATTATTCGATTTATTGTTGTTGATCATTATTATTTCAATATAACCAAATTAGTAATGATGGCTCGATTTAAATCTAATCGTTTTTCAAACGGCTGCATTCAACCGGTTTGTAGGAGATTAACACAATGCTTCTCAGCGTGAGACTACCCGGAGAAGTTTTATGTATATACACAAAACAGTATTAATACTGTTATAATATTTCTTTACTTGATTTTTGTTTTATCAATTATTGTCATTTTAGCAAACTATCTCGTATCACACAAATCTTGAAGTCACTAAACTTGATAAACACAAACACTTCAAATTAATTTATCCATCCCTCATTAAAAATGTGTCTTAATTTCAATTTTACTTGTCCATCAACTAGAAAAATTCATTGCTAATCCAAACTAATAAACTGACAATAATCCAACACGAAAATAATAAGAATTAATGAATATTTTTTGAAAAATACTCTAGAGATTTGTGTATATTGTTTTGGAAAATCCATAAGAAAACAAGAAACGTACATCTTTTCCCCTTGGCGTTATGACTAAATTTATCTATATCTGTGTTACGTTATCGACGTATCTCCTGCGCCTACAGTATATAATTACTACCTAGTATAACCAGTTATAGCATCCGATGAGCATTGACCATCGACATGAACTATTTCACGGTTTTAAAAATTTAATTAATTCTGCCAATAAAAATATTATTATTCTAATCAAACTTTTATGTACAAACGCTGCAAAAACCACCCCATCTTCTATCATCTATGGACGAGATATTCCATAACAATAATGATCATTGTCATATCTAGATATTTTTAATAACAAAAAAAAAATTGTATTCCATTTTATGCAAATCCTTTAATATCCTTTCACAAAATATACACCACCACAAAAAAAATCAGTTAACTTTGAAAATGAAAATCATAAAATTAAAACGGAAAATTGAAATTGAAAATGATAATTTTTATTTATCATTCATTTATAATTTGATGATAGAGGGTTAACATTTTCATTATATTAGAAATGCAACCACCCCACTCCGCCTTCCATTGTATTATACGCATTTTCTTGTGGTAATTTTATTTAATAAGGATTGTATTCAATTAAAATAAATAAGCGGTTAAAACACAGAGAAAAAACTTGAAACTTTGTTTGTTTTATTTTCGTGCTGGTGCCCAATGACAGAGGTAAAACTCATTACAATAATCAGGGATCTTTTTATTTTGTAAATTTACGAAATTATACGAACTTTCCGTTCAATACAGGTTTTTGTATGTAACGATGTAAATTCCTGTGCAATGTCAACCCACCTAACGCGATAGGAAATTAATGTATTAATAAAAATGATAAGAATTGATTATATCCTTTTTCATACTTAATATTATTTTTTGGACGATTCTTTATAATATTGTAATTGGAGAATATAAAATGTTTATCTCTGTATCTTTATAGTTTTATGGCAAATGATACAGTTCTGTTTAACTATATAAGTATGATATAAAATTTGTGGTAATATTTTAGTGTTTCAAAACAAATAAAAGGGGATTGGAACTGAAGGAAATTTTATGGATTCGAAAAATTATAATTATTATTTCCATGCATGCCCATCCACAAAACAATTTGGCAGATGTACACAGGACATAGCTAGTTGCTATGCATTGTCGGATATTATTTTTGATTAGAGAAATACTTATTGAGTTTTAATTATGTTGAAATAAGTTAATCTTTTTAATCATATCTGTATGGATAAAATTATTTTATTTTCGGTACGTGTTTAATTGGTTATGTTTTGAAAGTGATGTACAAAACCTGAGTACTCCTTTGCAGGCCTAATATATCGCCATGGTACCAGTCAAATTGTAGATCTTTAAAAAATAATTCCATGTACTTGTGTGCAGTGTACAAATATAGTTTTTACAGTTTCAGTGTTTTTAAAGCTGTCGCCACCCGAATGACTACTATACATTAACAATGGTAAAGAAGGTGGTATGCCCACCTACGATGTTCGTCCGTCTCACAAAATTTAAACAAAAATAAGAATTTATTAATTTTTTACACACTTAAACATATTTATTAATTTAAAAAATTGAAGTAAAACAGAATGGTTAATAATTCAACACTACCAGTCATCCCTGCCCGCGGAAATCACTGGAGAATCTCATTCAGTATTTATATTACGTTTTTCTGTTTACAATTGCTTAAAAAGAAATGTATATGGTGGCCCTATTCTGGAAATTCCCGGGAATTAGGAATTGGGAAAAGATTTTAGATATAATTTCTGTTTATATTACTTTTTTCTAGCTTAAGGTAAAAAGTTAGTAAAAAGTTCTTGGAAACAAAATAAAACTTGGAATAATTTTCCCTGCCAATTTCGGTATGGACAAATTATTCCTAATTTACAGATATTTGCTTTTTCCTCAGCTGAGATGCAATTATTTACGCTGAATAGTCAATCGTCATACTGAAAATTATGGGTGGAGTTTTTAGGACTAGAATGAATAACCTAAGTTAATTGTTATTTCTTTTTTATCGTTTTCTCTTTTTCGTTCATTTTGTGACATTTGCAATCCTAAATGGTGTACCAAGAATCCTATCCTTTGTACACGGTTTAAACCAATCATTTTATTAAATTATTATTTCAATCGCATATAAGTTATTTTAAATAATATAAGCACTAAGCTATAATTCATTGCGAGGTACGGAGTCCCAGTTCCACACTCAATTAAATAAAAATGATTTTTAATTATTTACAGTTTCATAAGTTGAAGTGTAAGTTTAATTTTTTGAATATTTATTATTCAGTTTTAACCTTCTGTATGACTATAATTGTATTACTAGTATTTACAATACGCATAGATGCAAATAGAAAATAAACTCGATGTCTATAGTTGTAAAACGTTTCGAGAATTAACGAGTGTTTTATTAAATTCAAATCCAATTTTAAAACTGGATTTACAGAAAGATTTTACATCATTCCTAGATCTTTCAAACTTCCACGGAACACTTATTTTTAGATTTTGTTTTGTTTCGCTAAATATACATAATACACTCATCAAATATTCATATCTTGTCAAGTAGCCACATTAACACTTATCAATCCTGCGTCCATCTTCTTGTCATCAGATTTTTATATACAATATACAATGGATTTAGTCTATAAATATTCCCTCACAAAAAATAATTTACAAATCTAATGGACATTCCGGTCATCATCATTTACGAGTACAAAAAATGAACATCATCATTTATAATTTAAAAAAGAAAAACAAGGAAAATCATCCCTCTCACCTTTGGTCATTTTATTTGTTTTACTGGTCACTGCATCTAACCCTCGGAAGACATTACGAAAAAATCATTACTTACTTTTCGTAATATTTTACGTTTCTCATCTCTATGTTTTAACTTCAGCGGTTTTCACACTTTTTAAATTATTTATTTTTAACAAAAATAAAATGTGAAGAACGGGAAAAACTATCATAGGATTATATCGAAAATACGTCCATTAAATATCCTTCGTTTATGTCATTTTATATCGGTTTAACTTTTCGAATGTCCATTTTGATTTCGTGTTCTTTCGTTGGTCAAGATTTTTATCTTATAATTCTTTTATATTGTTTTGTTTTCCTTATATATTCTTGTACAATATACTTGTAAGTTGATTATTTATTGACATAACAAAAATTGGATAAACATAAAGAAAACACAAATGACAAGAGGAAAATATGTTGAATTATTTAGGAAAAGGTTTTCTGTAAAAAATGAATCTCGTTTTTGGTAATGTCATATCCTATTATCCTTAATAACATAGTCTAACCCTTTAATAATGAGCACATAAAAATAAGAAACATTTCTTGTTTATTATCTGCATAAATGCGTAGGTTTATTAAATGTACTATTGACGTATTTATCTAATAGTGCGAAATATTCTCTTGGGCATCCCTTTTGCCGCCTTTAATGATGCTTGTAGTCACATGGGTGCTTGTATTTGATGATGCTTGTATTTCACTTATCGCATAGTTCCACAATTCATCATCATTCTTAAATTGACTTTCGAAAGATGGTAGTGTGAGCTGTTTTATGGTGAATAACGAAGACCGTCTGCACTTGCTTTTAGAAATTCAGTACGTAATATCTAATTTCAATTTTAATATTTGTGCATTTAACATTTTAACATTTAAATATTAATATTTCGTGAAATTTCAGTTTGCCAGCAGGATGTAGTACATTAGGTACGTCTGCCTAATTGTTGTGTGAATTTAAATAGAAACATGTTTTTTCGAAAACAAGGGCAAACAACAAACATTTTCGACCTCCCAACATTACAATGCACAAGCTGCGTTGTGTAACAAACACATATAATTTTTTTTTAAAATTGGGATTAACTTTTACCCTACATTTTGTCTATAAAGTAGTTAATTTTTTATCTAATTACTACCGTGCAAATATAAGCCCACTTACTGAACGGGTAGAACAAAATTGCGTATGTATGATTGCCATATTAGGTGAGAATGATTTATGAGTAGGGTATATCCTCGATCCTGTCGCAAATAAGTTTATTTGGTACTATAGAATTTGCGATGTTTAGCTTTATCTAATCTTACATATATGCCTGAGTTTTAATTTTACCCACACCAACGTTTAATCGATTTGTTGTACAACTTACAACCTATGTCATATGAATATTCGATATCGTATTACAAAGATTTCTTATTCGCTCGCGCTACTAACAATTTATGGTTGAAGGGTTCAAACTTTATTCATAATGAATTAGTATTTGATCCCGTTGCTGCCATGCAAGTTAACATTGGTCTGATTCAACCATTACACTGTGTTGGGTGATAGGGGAGTCAACCCGATTCAAAACGTTTGTGGCCAATAGAATACCTGTCGGTATAAGGAGTATTCTATCAACAACTGCAAGGCACCATGAAAAGTCAAATGAGAATCTTGCAGTCATTGAAGATTCAAACCATAGCACGTTGCATAGTGGGATTCTATAGATCTTAGCATATCTAATGAATAAATACTGGGTTATCGATGGTAAGCGGATATGAAACGTTATTCAAAAGTGTCTAAAATGCCGTCATAAACCACAAATGACAGAAGAAATAATGAGAATATTACCAACTGCCAAAGTACAACCAGGAAGAGTAATTGCCAAACATTAACTATGCCGGGCGTATTTAATTGATAACAATTAAAGGAGCAGTATACAAGGCCTAAGAAGAGTACATAGCACTATTCGTATGTGTGGTAATTGCTAACCCAGGCGATCCATATAGAAACAGTAACCTGTCTTACAACGGAATCTTTCATTGCTGCCTACAACGAGTCGTTCCAATATGAGGAACTGATATGAAGTTTGTACTAAGTTTGTCCTAAACCAACAAAAACAATGTAAAATATTTGTTTGTGATTGTGAAATGTAAACATTTAGGCGATCACACGATAAATTTAAAATTTAATGTAATAAAAATGAAAAAAAATTTAGTTATAATGTTTAAAAAGACCATGGCAAGACCACCAAAGTTGGAATCTTTACTACTAAACAAGACTATAATTGACAATTTGCTTAAGAAGTACTTGCTTAAGAAGTGGTTCGCAAGATTTCGTGATGGTAATTTTAGTCTTGAGGACGATTAATCACCAGGTGCTGTAAAATAATTTGAACACGAAGTTCAGAACAGTTATAAGTTACTCATCAAGCAATATCACTTCGATTGCATGCAATGGCAAAAATACAGAAGGAAGGAAAATGGGTTCTCCATCAACAGACCGAGAAATCAAAAACCGATTGAGAAATCAAAAACCGAGAGTTGAAATCTGCAGGAATTTGCTTTCCCGGTACAAAAAAAAAATAATTTTTTGCACAAAACCATTACGGTTGATGAAAAGTGGATTTTGTTCAATAAACCTAAACGCAGAAAACCATGGATTGATCCAGGCCAGCCATCAATATCAGTTGCAAAAATGAATATGCATGCTAAGAAAGTGTTACTGTGTGTCTGGTAGGATTGGAAAGGAGTCACTTACTACGAGCCTCTCGAACCTGGTCAAACTGTTACAGCTGAATGTTGTTAGGCTCAATTGATCAAATTAAGTGATGATATGGAGAAAAAAGACCATTTACAAGGAAGGCGGAAGGTGATATTGCTGCATAACAACACTTTTCCACATACAATAAAATCAACCCTGGAACTCAACTTCTCCTTAGGCTGGGAAGCTTTACAGCATGCATGTATGCATCTCCAGAGCTGGATCCCTCTGATTATCACTTATTCAGATCGATGTCATCATATTTGAAAGACCAGCGGTTCACGAACGTTGAAGATGTGCAAAACTGGCTTGATGAATATTTTGTTTCGAAACCACCAAGATTCTATCCAGAAGGAATTCATCATCTACCTGATAAATGGCACAAGATCATGTATAGTAATGGTGAATAATTCGATAATTAATCTTTTTAACAATTATATTTCCAATAAAGTTGAACTTGACCAAAAAAGCAGAGATCCTACTTGCACATCTAATAAAATAATTGTTTAGTTAGCCAATAGCACGATTCTGGAATTGGAAAAAAGTTACGTAACATTAAAATATTTATTTCTGGCCTACTGAGAAATCAGGTTTGATCTAAATTTTTATTAAAAGAGGATTATTTTTCTCTGTCGAAATTAGCTGTGTTCCTTGACGCTTGATCTGATCCGGTTCAGTTCATGTTACATAAAACTACGCGAGGGCGCTTATTAGATTTCAAATCAAAATTTGTGAGCTAAAACTTTGGATCAGGTTTTATATAGAAACACGGCAATTGTAAAAGAATTCGCAACTTAATTTTGTTTCCAAAAAATTTCCACTAACTGTTTACCTCACTTTGCCAGAAATAATTAATTTTGCCGAAAATACTATGTAAATATTTTTGGAAGGGAAAGCCAAAATGATAATTATGCTTAAATTATATAGGGTTTGGGAAGGACATTCGCTATTTTTCTTCCTTACTTGAATTTAAATGTCCTATTTTTTTCAAGTGTTAGAATTTTTTCTTTGATGTAGATGTAGAATAATTGTCTGAGATGTAGAATTAAGCAAATAGCAGTAGTATAACAAAGGTTTAAGTATGTAATGCCTCGATTATAAAAAATGCACAGGGGATAGTTTTTGATTTAACACTACTTATAAAAATTATTCAATTCTCATTTTTCACAGGGTGCATTTCAGCGTAGTCACACGTCATCATCGGCTGCTTTTTTCCATCAAAATCGGTTTTTATACGAGTAAGTAAATTTCGATAGTAAAGCTTAAAATGAAGAGTGATTTTTCAAAAGGACTTATTTCCATTTTTGGTCAAAAGTGATATTATTTCGGATTTCAGTTCAACAACTTAAAATTATTGTGGATGTTATAGTGTCTTTTACAGAGATGACATTTACATAATACGTAAATAGCAAAAGACACAATAACATCCACAATAATTTTAAGCTGCTGAACTGAAATCAGAACTGATATCACTTTTGCCCAAAACTGGAAATACAGTATGTTTCACAAGAAAGTATCTTAAAGAAAACCATTAAACTAATTGATTAAACCGAATCTTTTTTCTGGTTTAGCCTATGTTTAAATAATAATTTGCGAAAAATAAATATGAATAAAAAATTAATAGACAAAAGAAACTTACAATTGTTAAAATAAAAATTGATTAGAAAAAATTAATAAAACGGTATAATTAAAAGCACAAAAAAACGGAAAAGTACAACAAAAAAAATTTTAATGACACAAAAATTCGGTAGGAAAAAATGTTTACAAAAGATGTATTGATTTGATTAAGGCAAAAGTACGTATAAATTGTATTTGTAAAATGTCCAGACGCCATTGTTGTCTATTATAGACTGACATCTCCTAGTGTAACTTTCACTTAATTTGGCCGCATATTCTGGAGTAAAGTCTTTCCAAATGTTTTTGAGAATGCGGACAATCTGCTGTGTGGTTGTTATTCTTTTTCCTCTAAGCTTTGTCTTCATAAGACCCCAGACGTTTTCGATCGGATTAGCATCTGGACTCTGTGACGGCCAATTCAAAGTTTGAATACCATTTTGCTCTTTCCACTGGGTGCAAAGGCGACTACGATGTTTATGGTCATTATCCTCTTGTAAGATTTAATCTTTATTTTCACCTCCAAATAGTTTCTGAGTGGACTTTATTAAACCATTTTGGTATAATTTCACTAGAAATTGAGCATCCAGGTTTCTTGTGAAGATGACTAGTCTTCTAAATCCTTTGGAGGAGAAGCAACCGTAAACATGGACATTACTCCAATCATGGTTCAAATTTTCGTTTGCTCAAGTCAACCTTTTTTCGATGTGCTTCTCTGTCAATAAAGGTCTATAGTGTGTGGTTCTAGTTTTTGTTTTGCTTGCCATAAGTTTATTGTCGGATTTTTCTCGAACAACTTCAAAATGACCTTATCGTCCTTCTCTGAAGTGACTCTATCTAACCCTCTTCCCAGTAAATCATCCACATTTCCACAGTCACTATACCACTTAATCCACTTCTTCACAAATGACACAAATGCTTTGGTGTATTTTGCTACGTACTTCACACTCATTTTGCATCTTTTGGGATGTGTAGCTAAGAACACCACTGCAAAACGCTTTTTATACACGGAACTCATTTTTGTTTACCACTCAAATGCTTCAACTGAACTGAAGAAAGAACATAACGCGAAAAAGTTAATAGGGTGGAGAGAATAATTCTACTTGCTAAATTGTGGTGGGGGTTAAACAGAAAGAAGAAAATGAGATACTTTCTTGTGGAACATAGTGTAGGTCCTTTTGAAAAATCACCCCTCAAATAATCTAGAAGCTGTATATTATGTTTAAATGACAAAAAATTAATTTTAATTTTATAGAAATTCAGCTGAATGTGCCTGCCTAGTATGTTTTTTTAATATTCAGTTACTATACTGTGCACTATTGTAGTTTCAAAGGTCGTTGTGCACTTAGAGTTTGGTCTAAACTTATTTATAATTATACCTATTTCCATAACCTCGAAGTTAGCCACATAAGCTTAAAATTTTAATTTAATTTAATGAATATAACCAACCTAAAACTTATTTATGTATTTCCATGATTATAATTGATCTACACATCTCAACATTTTGGACTTTGACCGAACAGACTAAATTAAATCGCCAAAAGTAAGCCAGAGGGGTTGTAATTATACGTCTCATTTCGCAAAGTGCAGCGTGTTTTATTGCGCTCGGCTAAATTAGACCAGGCAATTGTTAATAATTATGTTTTATTATTGTAAAATAAAAATAAAATATATGGTCCAGAAACGCTTATTACAAAATCATACATTTTCGACGACTACGTGTACAACTAAAAATCATTATTGTTTGCCTCCAATTCCAAATTTTTTAACTTTTTTTTCCACGAAAACGTTTTGAAACAGACAAAATTAAATGTAAGTTGTAGCTATATATAAAAGTTGCGTGACAATTTTCATGCATTGATGAACAAAATTTTCATGTTTTCATTGTAGAATTTTCCATCATTATTATTATTATAGCTGTTGTTTTTGTTATTTTATTATATAACTACTCTACTGCTGGAAAAATTATAATAATTTTTTTTATATACATAATACAAATAAAAATTACACCAGGTGCGACGACAATTTTATATTTGTGTAAGTATAATATAAATAAATAAAATATAGTATATACTTATACTCTTTAAACACCAACCCCTCCGTAACTTATTAGAGCCTCATATATATATCTATATATATATATATATATATATATATATATATATATATATATATATATATATATATATATATATATATATATATATATATATATATATATATATATATAAATATATACATATATATATATATATATATATATATATATATATATATATATATATATATATATATATATATATATTCATATATATATATATATACAACAAATCCATCCCGGTTATTACGATTTTTTATATGTTTAAGGGTTGATGAAAAATACAAAAATGGTGGTAACATTGGTATAACAAACGTATAATACTTATGTATAGCAGTACATAAGTAGATGGATAGAACTCCCGTGTATTTTTATTCATTTTATATAAGGAATGGTTTCTCAAGGTGTTTTCAAAACTTTTATTTCTAATTTTTTTTATTTGTCAAATATATTTGGGTAGGGGTTGGAATAATTATATAAAAGTGGCAGCCATTATTATTTGATTGTTTGATAATAAACGAAATTTGTGTTATTTTTTTACGACTAATTTTCATTTAAATGTTGTTGCTGTTTTTTGGTTGTTTTTTGATAAAATTGAGGAAGTTATAATTGGATTTGGTTTGGAATATTTTACATTTTGTTTCTGATATGTTCGATATTACAGTAAATTTTTAAATTGAGTTATTACCTGTGTGCTCGTACAAGAACAACAAAAATATATCCTCTTTGATAGAGACATATACGCAGCAGACTCGAATAATTCTGTTTCGTACCACGACTTAAGGTTGGGTATCGGACACAACAATATCCCAGTGCCAACTTTAATATTAAAGGCCATCTAGCTAAAATGACAATGAAACGCTATGTGAACGGTTTAAAAAGGATTTTTATGTTTCAATTTTTTGTCGAAATACATACCGTTAAAACCGAAGGACCTAAGTGTTCCTGAAATTTTTTAACCCATTTGTGACCATAGATTTTATTGTTTATATATAATTTATTTGATAGGTAATATTTTAGTCAGGTTTTTAATCTTAATATAATTAATTTATCGCATGGTGAACACCTGAATATTGTGTAAGAATCACAGTGCAAGTACGGTAGTTGAGAATCCAATTTTATACAAGGGCAGAGCATAAACTCTGTTTTGCCTTTCGATGCTAAGCCAAGGTACAACATCGAGTTTATAATGTGGTAGCAAATTGTCTCCAGAGTTTCATTTGGCCTTATAACTCTTAGCTAATAACCATGACTTCGGAGCAGCCAACACCAGCATTCGTAATACAGTTGGCATATGCCAAAATGATGTAACAAAGGCAAGACAAGAAACAAAAGCAAACCGGTTTTACCTAATTAAATTATCTTTTACCGGTTGTGCATGATTAGTTTAGTATTTTAACTACGCGCACAGGTCACATTTAACTAGCACTTAAGTAGATTAAACCAAGCGCGTAAGTATTTTTTGTTACACAAATTACAAATTAACTGTTGCAAACTTATGGCGTTTTTGTTATTTACGAAGTGCTTAAGTACGTAAACTTGTACATGTAAGTTCAACCGTATGTGCAAACTGTCCATTCGCTTGTACCGGTAAGATTCAATCGCGTCAGCCCACAAACGATGTAATTTAGCAATACGGTTGGAAATTGGTACTAGCCTGAGAGCAAGTTGATTTAAATCATTATGTCGAACAACCGCCCACCAAGGATTAAGTTTTGGATTTTGATTCGTTCGTTATTATTGTCGTCAATAGTTTCTTCAGTTTAGTAGTCACATAAAACAACCCAGAAAATTTGCCCCTGAATATTGTTCCGTCTGTACGTATAGCTGAATGAATGAACAATTTCAGCGAGTATGTATATTGTGTGATAATTTTATCGGTTGTACATGGCATACGAGTGTATGCAAATTCGGACTAAGAGAAGATGATTTTTCATAAATTTTTATTAAACGAAGCACTAAGTTGAACTGACTACTAATTTTACTTTTACATGGTTTAGTTTAACTATTTCGAAGTTATCAAATAAACACTTAGTTTGTGTTGACATACAAACAAGTTCAGTGCTAAAGAAGACAAAGATTACATTATTGATGAAATTGAAATTAACTTAACCATTTTTGTATTATTAAACATGCATAAGTAAAACTAACCATGGCCATTTTTACCTAAATTAAACAAATTCCTCGTTATAACTACTAAAACAAGTTGAACTAGCTTAAGTTATGAATATTTTTTTTAGTGCATATATAATTTTTTGACGCGCATATTCATCCTGTAATATTTAACGAACCAGTAAATCTACGCTCTCCGCATTTTGGTCAGTGAACATGTCTATTTGCTGCATTTACAGGGTGTTTCCTTATAGCTTTGATAATGGCAAAACTATGTGATTATCTTTCTATTTCGTTAGGATCTTAAATTCTTTATCCAGACAATTCTCTTAAAATTCGTTAGGTTGCTTGTTAAAAAATGTATTATTCTCGAAAAGTGTCAACGCCTAAATAGATTTTTGTTTAAGTGGACCCATTAAATTTGGTCCAGTAAAATAATTAATCAAATTTTTGAAGCTATATTTTTCGATAAAATTTTGTTACAGAAATAGACCTTTATAACCGAACAATTGTTGGTAGTTCAATGCCCGCTATCAGCTATTCCTTTAAATATGTTGTGATTTTATACATTGGTGACGTCATAAAATTTATTATCGGTTTGATTGGCACATTTGATTTGGGATTTTTGGATAATCCTCTTGGTGCACATTTTGCCTGTATTCAGTAGAGTCGAATTTAATTTACATAGAGAAAAGATTTGTTAGAAAATAACTTCTTATAACGTATACTGACTTTTAATATTTTTATTTAATTTTTCATTCCCATAGTTTAATTTTGTAATTAATATTAAGCGATAATCGGTTCTCTAGTGTGCGTGGTGTATGTATATTTGTATTGGTTGTTTATTCATTGCAAGGCTGCGTAGAGAGTGTACGGCCAGAGAAAACGAGTGACGAACTGGCTTCCACCAAGAGGCCGTAAATGCAACATGGAAGATCTAGGACGAATAATGCATAACGTTCGATCCGCAGAAGGGAACAACACCACGAGCGTCATGGATAAATGGGAGAGCCAACTCGACCATAGTGAGAGTTGAAGTACCTTTCGGCTAGGTGATTTGGTGTGGTATAAAGTGAAAGGAAGACCTTAAGGGGCGTCAAATGCGATAGTCTGAAGCAATACTATAAGGAACGCGTCTGATCGGGACGAGCCAATTTAAAATGGAGTAGTGTATTGTATTTATAGTTCTGCTATCGGTATTCTCAACAATTAAAAGTCGCAACAGTCAAAACCTGTCTAAACTCGTTGCGCATCCAATCGCAATAAATAAATATGTTTTCTAATGTTTTTTGCTTTTTTTTGCCTTTAAACGCAATAAAATTGTGTGCACTTGTATCATAACAGACAGTTGCATTTAAAATTGTTTGTCCTCGATTAAAGTCACAGAACATGATAAAGTATTATGTTCAAATTAAATATTTTTTAACCGACCAAATGGCACAGTGGTTAAAGCTTTGGCGTTTGGATCGGGAGGTACCGGGTTCGAATCCCGATAGGGGCAGGATGCAAAGTGAAATTTCATCAACAGATTTCGATCTGTGGTGAAATGTAACACATCTATGACCCCCTGTCGGTGTGCAAAACTCATGGGCCGACCCATCTTCCATGCTGGTATAGGCTGGCATGGAGCTTGCAATGTGCAGATGGTCTTAAAATCGGTCCTATAGCCGTACGTCCTCGAGTTGGCCGCAAGGCGTAAAGTAAGGACGTTAAAAGCATAACCGCGGAAGAGCAGGGTGAGCCTTGAGCCCCAAAACAGATCGCATAGTTACCAATAAAAAAAAAAAAAAAAAAAAAATAAAAAAAAAAAAAAAAATAAAAAAAAAAAAAAAAAAAAAAAAAAAAAAAAATATTTTTTAGTTCTGGGTTTGTCTGGCATGTTATAAAAATAGTGAAGTCTCACCGATTTTGGCATAATAGTCATTGGCAACAT